>OZ022416.1:25730266-26058621 GCA_963989365.1 Rhimphoctona megacephalus | reverse complement strand
GTCAATGATGGAAGAAATTACTGTTCAGCTCTGTAATTGTTTTGTCATATGAAGGAAGTTACTCAACTTATGGCAAAAAAATCTGATTAATCATTGTTTCCGAATGAAAATTTTTTTTTACCGCCATAGGACCAGTTGATAAGTATGGCCGTTTTTCAAAAAGACATGAAATCAATCGCAAAAGACTTTAAAAAAGTAAAAAAAGAACGCCTAGTATTAAAAGACGCGACCTTAGTTATAAAATAATCATTCTATATTTTTTCTGTTATTACATTACTCTATAGGACAATTGATAAGTATGGCCGTTTTTCAAAAAGAACTGAAATCAATCGCAAAAAACTTTTAAAAAGTAAAAAAAGAACGCCAAGTATTAAAAGACGCGACCTTCGTTATAAAATAATCATTCTATTCTCAAAAACAATGATCAATAATATTCATCTTGATTTCGAGGAGAAATTGAAGTTGCACGATTCTTATTCCACTATTGGTATGTGCTCAGTTACTTTAACTTGAAAAAAAAAAAAACATACTATGAAAATGTTGGCCTTCATTATCGAATTAAAACCTGTTTACATCTTTTATTTTTTTATTCTTGATATATGAGAAGTTATCGTACAACGAAAAAAGATCTAGTTGGAAATTGTCGCTCATGATTGAAAAAAACACGAAATCATTTCAACGTAGCCAAGAATGGTGAATGAAGTACGGGTTTCTGGATGGAATCATATACACTTTGAACGGTACCTGCTGAAGGTTTTTGTCACCTCAAGGGCTTCAAGAATAATTCTGCGGATATAAAGAAAATGTTATTCTGCTTTTATGCTAGCTAAGCACTAAGAATGTACAACACAATTCCACAGAGAATAAAACAAAAAACAATTACATAGAAAAGTGCAAATAAGCGAACAAGTGCACACATTGTATCTACACGTTTGTACCGCAAAAATTCACTGCAAATATTACACATGAACTTGGCGTGCATGGTTTTCAAATGTAACCTCGGCGAAGGAACGCTCCATCCATCTGTACATTGAGCGAACTCGAATATCCGTCTATCTATGAACTTTCACTTACTCGTTTGTTTATTTATTTGTTCATCCTACGTACGTTCAAAAAATGAGTGCATAGACGAACGGTTAGATAGGATCAGAATTAAGATGTATTAACGGTCCAAATTCCGTGCGTACATCTTTTCTCCATATCTTTCATTTATACAATCTAAGTCTTCATCTATCCCATCCATTCATCGTTTCATCGATTCAATCATTCGATCCGTTCATCGATCGATATATACCGTTCAACTATCAACTATTCACCCATTTCATTCATCCGTCTTTTCGCTTCATCTCATTTGATTATCCATTCGTCCTTTTCTACCATTTCATCTATACGTACTAGTAATTTATTTCGTTTATCAAATCATCAATTGGGACTTTCGCGTTCTATCCAGAGTTCGGACTTTTTTCACGATCGATAGAAGAACTGATTAAATACCGATTTGGATAGCATATTTCATTAACCCTCCGCGGCCACACTGGGGCGATTTCGTCCCGGCAAAATTTCACTTTGCCTGTTTTTACCCAAACTTACCCATTTATAGTACAAAATATAATAAATTTTATAATTAAATAATTGTAGATTTACATTCTAGAAGGATTGAACAGTATTTATGAATTTTTTTAGATTTTTCAAGGCGCTTTGACACGTTGAAAACTGTACATGGATGTTTTCGACCCAGTGTGACCGCGGAAGCATCGAAATTACACTGGGGCCGCCGAGGGTTAACCGTGTCTTCCCGAAGTTACATTTGAAAACCATGCACGCCAAGTTCATGTGTAATATTTGCAGTGAATTTTTGCGGTACAAACGTGTAGATACAATGTGTGCACTTGTTCGCTTATTTGCACTTTTCTATGTAATTGTTTTTTGTTTTATTCTCTGTGGAATTGTGTTGTACATTCTTAGTGCTTAGCTAGCATAAAAGCAGAATAACATTTTCTTTATATCCGCAGAATTATTCTTGAAGCCCTTGAGGTGACAAAAACCTTCAGCAGGTACCGTTCAAAGTGTATATGATTCCATCCAGAAACCCGTACTTCATTCACCATTCTTGGCTACGTTGAAATGATTTCGTGTTTTTTTCAATCATGAGCGACAATTTCCAACTAGATCTTTTTTCGTTGTACGATAACTTCTCATATATCAAGAATAAAAAAATAAAAGATGTAAACAGGTTTTAATTCGATAATGAAGGCCAACATTTTCATAGTATGTTTTTTTTTTTTCAAGTTAAAGTAACTGAGCACATACCAATAGTGGAATAAGAATCGTGCAACTTCAATTTCTCCTCGAAATCAAGATGAATATTATTGATCATTGTTTTTGAGAATAGAATGATTATTTTATAACGAAGGTCGCGTCTTTTAATACTTGGCGTTCTTTTTTTACTTTTTAAAAGTTTTTTGCGATTGTACATTATTCTACTGAATGCTCCTGCTCATATCATTTGCAAGTTTTTACGATTCTCCGCACTTCATCAACGTCCATGTTCCTGCAAACTCTTCCTCCGCCACCCTCCTCCAGGAGTGTCGCTCATAGCCACTTTCTCCTAATGCACAATCACATTTGCACAAGGGCCCAAAGAAACCGTGGAAAATCATTACCAATGCATATTAATTTATTGTAACAAATAACTGACACTCATTATCAAATGACTCTTAAGGAAATCAATATGATTGAAGCCTTTGCGGTAAATCAAACGTCATTTTTTTATCTCTAATTTCAGATTTCCCTTGAACATTTGCTCCAAAAAATGAGGCAAAAAAATACTGTATAAATTTTAGTATTTTCACGTATATTTTTTGAGCTACCAAAGAGAATAATTAGAATGAAATAAAAATGTATGGTATATTGGTTCAATAGATTTTTTTTGTTTTCGAGTGTCCAACAATCTCCGAGACTCAAAGGAAGTTTTGTGCAGCACTGTATACAATAGTAAAGTAATATATTTCGGTGTATATATGCTATCTGCGGTGTGTGTGTTAGAGAAAACAAGGGAAAGGCAAAATGGCGGATTGTGGCAATATGCCCATCAAATATTCAACCTACAGCCCCCATGAGAGATTTTCGTATAGCTGAGCCCGTAAATCCCAGTTCGAAACTGTAAACAGACTAAACACGTGGCAGTAGATGTATATATAGCATGAAGGTTTACAGGGAGAGAATTCCCTTTAATTGTTAATTCGTAACACAAATGTCTAGAAATTGAAAAACAATGTCTGATAATGAATTTTCCATTATCTCCGGTAAATATTGAAACTGAAAAACGTGAGAAAAAATTTTGCTGCGATTTGATGGATTAAAATATTAACAATGGTAAATCTAACCAATCAGAGCAAAAGACCTTTTTTTCTTTCTCGATAATTTATTGATTTTGGAATTTTGACGAAAGAGTAAATGAACTTTGCGAAATGCGCACGTTTTCTCAAATTTGCATGTCAGGTAATTCTGGTAGATTCGAAAGTTGATATTCGTGTGCGTATATATGAAAATATTTTTACAGGGTTAGAAAATATGTAGTCAAATCCTCTACAAGCTTCCAACGTTGAGGGGGGTACTGAATCGTTTATTTTGATATCATTTTCACAGTCATTTCATGCTATAAAATGAAAATCAATATCATCTTGTAAAAATGTTCATCCTTGTTATTTAAAATAAGAAACCATTTTTGCCTCCTTGAAGCTTAGTAGTAATATCTGCGTTGTAAAATGACGCACAGTACACAACTTTATTCATAATTTCTCTATTCTTAAATAACTCTATGGTAAATATCTTTATTCCAAAACATCTCTATTCATAAATATCTTTATGTTTAAATAACTCTGTGGGTAATAAACTGTATTCTTAAATAACTTTATTCTCAAATATCTCTATCCAAAAATATGTGTATTCCGAAAGATCACTATGTTGAAATATTTTTATTCTAAAACATCTTTATTCATAAATGTGGTGAAAAAATCTCTCTTCGAAAATATCTCTATTCATTGACATCTGCAATCTGAAACAACACTATTCATAAATATCTATATGGGCGGGTTGTTCTAACTTTTAGGTAGTTTATCTGGCGGTTAAAAGCATTGATTTGCAGACCTTTGACTGCCAGATAGGCTTACCTAAAGGTTGAAACAACTCGCCCTATGTCAAGACATTTCTCTTCAATTGTCAATTGTTCCACTTGAAGAGAGATGTTTTGACATGTCATCTTTTGACATTGACATCCATGAATAGAGATATTTTAGAATAAAGACATTTTAACATTGTGATCTTTTGGAATATACATATTTTTTTAATAGAGATATTTTAGAATAAAGAGATTTCAATTTTGTAATCTTGCGGAATATACATATTTTTTGAATAGAGATATTTGAGAATAAAGATATTTGAGAGTACAGTTTTATTACTCTCAAAGTTATTTAAACACAGAGATATTTATAAATAGAGATGTTTTGAAATGAAGATATTCACCATAAAATTATTTAACCCTAGCTACACACTATAACTTTTAGTACCTTACTTACACACTATCGATCTATTGGATCGACGACTTTTATTGCTCTATAACATTGTAACAAACGCGTCTATTGAGGTTTAATTGTAGTGAAATCGAAACGCCAAACTCCGATTAATCTGGAGAAGCAATCAGTAAAGCCAAAAAGTCACTTGATAAAAAGTTATAACGTTTATGAAAAGGCATGTAGTGAAAAAAAGGTGAAAATGTAATGTTGCTGTCGGTCCATTGGACCCCGCAGTGTGTAACTAGGGTTAAGAATAGAGAAATTATGAATAGAGTTGTAGTGCCAAATGATGCAAACGTATTAAAAAAAAAAACAGACTAAAAAATAAATATAACTAAAAAATACAAAAATGTTGAAAAAATAAAAATTGTTTTGAAAAAGGGGGAAAGCAGCAAAAATAGTAGTGAACTTTAAAAAATGTAAAATGAAAACGGAACGAAAATAGCATGGATGATATGTAAAATAAAAAAGAGGAAGAATTATTCAATGGGTAAGTGCAACTCCCTCGAGATCCAATTTTTCTGGTCAATTTTGATCGACAGTAGGATAAATATTTTGCACGCAAAAATTAAAAATCAAAGAGTAATAATAAAAAGTTCAATGAGTGTACGAAAAATGTAGGTAATGAAAAAATGTACAACTCACATAAAATGAACGAATATTATAATCATAATCGAATTGAACTGTGGTCGGGAGACGTCTCTATGTAATTAAAAAGAAAAGTGGCGACAAAGAAACACCCGTTCATCAGCTGATTACAGTGAAACGCAACACTCCCGTTTTTTTGCCCTGCGGGCAGTCGGGAATTAACATAATAAAAAAAATGAATCTAACGAAAATTAGACGATATTGAAGCTTGCAGAATAATTAGCATAAGGAAAACATTTCGATTATTCAATTTAATTTTTCAATCAACCTCGTGGAACAATTGAAAAAGTGAAATATTCGCAATAAATAATTTAATTTTGTAATTACGATTCTAGAAAAATTAATTAACCATTCGAATTTCTCTAACTAATATATACGATAAACGGTGTCACGGAGAAAAAAACTTTACAAAGATTTTTTGGGTCACCCCATATATTATTATAGTTATATATTTATTTCGAAGCAGCGATAGAAAAGGGAATGCGAACAGGTTTAGGGCGGAACTTCACCACCGTTGGTACTAAAAGGGGTTAATTGCGAATCCGTATCGCGTGGTGAATGGGCTAACGCGGTTTCCCAACCTGCGGTTTAATTACGCATCCCGCACATCCGAGTGAACGTCGCGGTCTTCTCTACGGTTCGTGATAAAACCTCTGGTGTATCTCGCCAAGTCATTCTTCTTCTTTTCTTACAATGTACCACTACTTTTTCTGATTTTTTTTATGAATCATATTGTTTAGTTTTCCGTATCACGAACTGACGAACTTTTTGAACCCTTTTCGTATCCGAAAAATTGGGCAACCCTGGTTTTAACGTACCCCTTAAAAAAAACCTTAAAACGTACCGTAAAAAGCGCATCATTAAAAAAATGACTATATACGAATTTCTCCAAAAATTACTAAATACTAAAAAAAAATTACAGATAAGTCAATAACAAAAGTTCTCATTTGATTATATTGAAACGTTATTTATATTATTCTGATATAAATATTTATAAAGAGATTATTCATATTCTCGCTATTATTACATAATCTGTGAAAAAAAAATATATTCATCCGATGAATAAATAATTCTTCAATTGGAAAAATGTAATACTATAAATGGATGAGTGAAATTCTAAAACGAGGAGCAATATGCATGCATGATCAGGTAAAACATTAGCAAATACTGTAATAACACACGCTGACGTGAAATCGAAATCGAGTCTTTTTATCTATATATAAGTGTGATCGTGTCATTATTATTTACAAGTGTTAATTTTTTTTTCTTTTACTAAAACAGTTCGCTGTCCTACCTTCTCTTTAGACGGGTAGCGATCTACTTATCGTGCCTCGAAATTGCCCTTGGTATTCGATTTTCTTAACAATTCAAATTTATTCTTTTATTTCGTTTTAACGACGTTACATAATGAATCGAAAAATTGCTCGATGGTTATGCTAAGTAGACTGAAAATAAAATAAGATTTAAAATATTCTTTAGTAAGGCTAGATCGTGTGCTCGTTAATTTCGTCCGCGCTCGAAATAAGTATTTCAATGTGATGGTGAACTTTTATATCTACATATATATATATATATATATATATATATATATATATATATATATAAACACATCTACAATACTTTCAGAAGTACGGAGGATCAAGTCCAAACGAGAACCGAGAAAAGTCCTCCTATCTGAATTTCTTTTTTTTTATATATACTTCACAGTAATCCAGCTCTACATAGCAGAAAGAGGGCTTGAGCTCGCCGACGAGAAACTCGTCGATTCCCTCGTGGCCGCAGCAGGAGCAACTGAAGCCGAGTTCCATTAAGTTATTTCAATATTGACCGCAGCTTGCCTATCCCCATTAAAACGAACCCATACTTTCATATAGAAGATGTCGCATTTACAAAGAAAAAAGAATTCCTTTCGTTTTCCCGCCATTGGGCTCATGAGTGAAAAAAATATTTTTTTTTTTCACTCATATAATACATTACGGCTCAATGATTCAATTACGGCTCACAATACGACATGATACAATACGGCTCAATACATTGAGCCGTAACGCATATTGCTATTTAAATAATTTTATGGGGAAATTCATTAATGTATGTTTAATAATTAATTACGGGTAAAAGCGTTTACGAAATAATTAGGGACAACAGGAAATAGCATTCGGTAATTGATTCTTTTTAATGGCAAATGGACAACAGATTATTCGGACAACAATGTAAAATACATTTGCTATTTAGGCGTGTAATTAATTTATTCAATTATTGAAGTTTGATGAAATTAAAGTGCTCATTTGTTCGATATATTAATCAATAGACTTTTTGGGCAACGGATTTGGGTTTGGGTTTACTCTGGAGAAATAAAATGTTTTTATTGTACGAATTGTATGTAAAAGTGGGGAGAAAACCTCGCTTTCCTTTAGTTCGCAATAATGCAATGTACAACTCGATTCTCGAGTTTGTGCGAATTGGAGCGCGAGTCGCGTTAATTAATCAGTACGAAAGATTTTAATTATTCATCCCTAGCGATGCCAGTTCTGTAAGCCATTTATTGAACTCGTTAACATCATAATGATTTCCATTACAAATTAATTAGGAATTCCATTTAAATTACGGTCTCAAAGGCGAATAGATTAATAATATTTATTTATAAAAACTATTCAGCAAAGTAAATGTAAAAGTAAAAAGCACCTTGCCTTGTTTTATAAATAAAATAAAAATCTACTGTGCAGACTCATGAAAAATACATAACTTACTAATGTCGCAATCATTGATTTTCATTCATTATGCAATTTGTCTGACCGAAACTAGATTTATACTACTTATGACGTTTCGTGCTTTACGATAGGCTTCCGAGCTGTCGCAATTCATCCGGCTCTCTGACATGCAATTTCTGCACGACTGACATAGAGCATTTCATCCCCGGAAGGCTCAGTCGACATGCAAAACACCTGCTACCCATTCTCCTCTATCGACTCTCCTAAGCACACCCCTTTATGACGAGCAAACGTTGGGGGATGTGTGACATTCGAACATTTTGAACATCATACTGTCATAAAGGCTTTTGGGAGATTCCTCGAAGAGGATCAATCTCTTACTCCTCTCTCTCTCTCTCTCTTTCTCTCTCTTTCTTTTTTATTTTCTCATTCTCCCTCTCCTTCTCAAGCTCCTCATATAAATTTCTTGCTTAAGCTCGGTGACCTCAATCGCTTCGCATTTCCTCATCTATTCGGTCTTCCCGTCTACAAAATTCAAACATTCAAATTCTTTCGAGGTAGTGTATTATAAATGTGAACGCGACTCGATCGAATTTTTAGTTTCAACTAGACACAAGTGGAAGCAGCTTGTAAGAATACATTCAAATGTCAAAACGAATTTTTATGCAACACTATTCCCAGCAGAAATAATGTACTCAATACTTTGTTCCCATCCCTTTAAGGCTTGGGTACAGCGACACAATTGTGTATATATCGATGTTGTGCATGCGCGGTAGATTCGAATACATTGTAATTTGGAAGTGAGTTTTTGTGAAATACTCTTTCATGAAATTTCTTGTTTTATTTCTTGGCATTTTTCTATCAAACGTAATAATGAGTCGTTAGTAATTTAAAGTAATTTAAAATAAATAAATAATTTTAATAAATTAATATTTTTGATTAAAATTAGTAATTTTATTAAAAGTAATTTTTTCTTGAATTCTTAATAATTAACGATAATTTGAAAATGTGGTTTTTCTTTACACAATTTGTGATAGCTAAGTAAAAAAATATCTCTAATTTGAAAATAAAGGAAAATTTGACGTATATACAAGTGGAGATTTCATTGTGCAGATTCATTCATTAAATTGTGACATCGTTGCTGGCAATTGTTCTCGATTGAATGGGAAATTAATTGACGCAAATTTCGAGGAATAATACATGAATTTCGGGAATTCTTGTAAGAGCAAGATTTCAGTACTTTGCGGAATTTCAGATCTATCGAGACGACGGGATTATGTGATTTCCTCTCTTCCTACTCGTCTCTTACCGACTTCGTCGTTCCCTTGACTGCAGAATCCAATAATGAAATTATATTCCCTTCGTCGTCGGAGCATACTGTGGTTATTGCGTTTTCTCGAGATTGGGGTTATCCACCTCTTCAACTGTAGTTCTCGTGCGCTAACCCACGTGGCAAATAGTTTTGCTTGCTTGTCGTATATCCAATACCCTCGCTTATTGGCGCAATTTCGCGTTCACATTTCTCGAATATACGCGATATGACAATTTCTCCGTCGGCTTTCTCTTTCTTTCGCTTTCTCTCCCTCTTTCTCTCTCTCTCCCCCTCTCCCTCTCCCTCTCCCTCTCCCTCTCCCTCCCTCCCTCCCTCCCTCCCTCCCTCCCTCCCTCCCTCCCTCCCTCCCCCCCCCCCTCTCTCTCTCTCCCTCTCCCCTCTCCCCCTCCCTCCCTCCCTCCCCCCCTCTCTCTCTCTCTCTCTCTGCCTCTCTCTCTCTCTCTCTCTCTCTCTCTATCTGTACACTTGGAATAACGAGAATAATAGCGGCTTACGCATAATAATAGCTATGAACACAAATGGTTATCACTTGGTCATTAAACACATTTCATTCGTACGACATAAAAACTTTAACAAATTTTATAAGGTTTTTTTTCAAACGCAACTGAAGTATCGACAAATTCATATTTTATTCAGTCATTATTTTTCTACAATTTTATATGATCTTGTTAATAATCAATATAGTTCTGAATACGAACTTTTCATTCGTTATTTAGAAAAAAATATTTCAACTACATTTAATTTTTATAAAATTTCGCAAAAGGTTTTTATTCCAAACGAAAAAAACGTCTTCTGACATAAAGAAAAGTGAATTTCTGAATTAATCGCCATTTTTTAACATATCCTACAAATCCCGTAAATAACAAGCACAGCTCGTAACATTGGTTAAGTATTTATTCAATTAGCCCTAAAACGCCACAACGGGGTAATTAGTTACTCCAGAAAAATGTCAAATTTCCTTCCCGAACCAATTTTTTTAAACCATTCTTTTCGTTTTATAGAGATTTTTCACCATTAAATATTTACCGAATACGACTTTATCATGCACCATTCTCTTCGTTATTAAAAAACGAAGAGAATAGTATATAATCAAACCTTATTACCGCATACGAGGAAAATTTTATGCTAAAGAGAAGATTGGGGTAATTATTTACAAAACTTTTACTTAAAATACTTTTTGTTATAATTCGCATGTTAGGAAATTGCCATTTATGACTCTTTAACCTTTAGAGGGCCGAAATTTGAGGAGTAGAAGTCCCCATAAAAATTGCCAAATTTTTCTCATATCTATCATATATTTACAAAGTACCGATCATGGGTCACGCCTATATATTGGCTTTTCGGCCCTCTACAGGTTAAATACGACAGAATACATTTTTCTATTAATACTTACAAATAAATGGGGGAAAATGTTGGATCCTCATGTTGGTTGGTTGAGCTGTCTATATACATGTACATACGTATTTAAGGACTGGTTTTCGGTTCCCGTTCAATTGTACGTCGAAAGCCGATCGAGTCTATTTGTCGAAGGGAGTAACGGACGGGCACATACAAGCGGCGTGCAACGAATGATCAACGAGAGATTCTCTAGTAGAGAGTATCAGAGAACTGCAACACCATCGGTAGTCCCAATGCTATGGACATACTTTAGAAATAGTACAGTTGAATCTCGATTATTCGGGCTATCCTGGGCCGAGGATTGAAGAGGGTTTTTGTTTGACTTATAACTGAATACTCTTTTTATATTATTTTATATTATGTAAATGTATTGGATAAATAAAAAACAAATACGTAACTGAAAAATATTAGTAATTAATAACGATTGCAGATCGGGAAACATAGTGTAATTAGTTAAACGTTCGTACAGTGAAAATCGATACAATTTGACAAAAAAAAAACTCGTTTAATTTCGTAGATAAGAAAAACTTCGTTCGAAGCAAATTTCGTTAATCGGATTTCTACTGTAACGCAGCACCGGCAGTAGCATCAATTTGATTCGGCATTCACAACAGATCTCCTGTGTGTATTTTACATACTCTTCACTAAAATCACTGTTTACCGTTCTTTTTGTGTTACAGATAGTGTCGCACGATTTTACAATTGCTTTTTCTTCTACCGTTTTTTTACATTCTCTGTTGAAAAATATAATATTTACTGTAAAAATCCTACTATTGAAAATGAGAGGTACATACCGTAAAAAAATCGAGTTTACTTTTGCATGGTTCTGACTGTCACAAAGGTCCAAATGAGATCTCTTTTTTACCGTTTTATCAAAACTTTAAGTGATGATAAATGTATTTTTTTCCAAGCAAAAACCTTTTTCGAGAGATTGTTAAAAGAGTAGTATTTCAAATTATTTACCCGTCTGTGACTGGTGATCAATCAATTAATTTACTGTAACATCCTCTATCAATTAACTGTGTACAGTTTCAACAATTCTTTTCAATTAAGTATTACAGACATTCGGTGTCTGATGTTTGTAATTGAAACCATATATAGTATTGGTATCAAAATTATAACTCTAAAATATATTTTCGGGAGCATTGTTTAATCATTTAAATACATGATTACATCTTGCGATCAGATCAATATGCGGGATTATCATATAGATGGATTAATTTGTCAAATCGTAGCAACAACACGATCCAATAAATTGCGATTCCAATAGTAATTGTCGATTACTTTAACTTCCCTATATTTTTTATATCACAGTAAAACGACGTGCATCGAATCTTCCAATGAATAAATTTTCTTCCATTTATACTGATATGAATTTACGACAATGCACCGATAAAATTTACCTGTAAAAAGGAACTTTACGAACGTGCCCTAAAACTGGTTACCCGCGTGGTAGTTTCGCAATATGGATGAGGATGGGAACTCGTTGAAAACTACGACAACCAAACTTTTATTACATTATTTACGAAATAGACATTCCTAAATTGGCATGATGATAAATGGATGATGACGATGATGATGATTAACACAGGATATAAAAAAAAACGATGGAGCAATTTTTTAAGTTGTCAATAATAGCATATAATTTTGATCGTTCCTACTGATAAACCAACGAGCCAGGGTGGTGCATCCACATTAATCTAGTTCGTATCAACATTCATCGAGAACCAGTGATGTTTTATAACGACACAAATTTCTCGTTATTCATACAAACTGCATAGGTTATTATCTTTATCTGTTTCCCTTTCTATTATCGTCAATATTTAAGGAAATATAATAAATTAAGTAATTTATTGGATTATATAAATATTCCAGTTAAGAGATTAACAAGTAGAATGCGTTGAATTTCATGGGATATAGAGTAAATTTGTATATTCTATTGGGTGCAAAGAAGCTTTAGGAAAAGCTAAATCGATTAATATTATTATAGCACATGTAATTGCCAGTACGCGCGGGGGCTATTAGCGCACAATAACGGGACCCTCGTGGAAAGGGATATGGCGGAGGAAACACGGGCTTGGGTGGAACATAGCCAAGTGAGATAACGGACAGAACCATGGAGAAATAAGCTCCACAGTGTTATCGCAGTGTCCCCTCTACCCTTCGTTCTTTGTCTCTTCCTATTTCACTATTCATATCCTTTCCTCTCTATTTCTCTCTCCGGAGCTTTCAACCCCCTTTTTTGTGCGACCCTCGAAACATTACACTATACTCATAAACATTGCATAACGGGTCAAAAAATACTGCCCGAGACAACAATGCATATCTAAAGTCCTCGACCTGTATCTCGATCCATTATATCTTGGCCGAGAATCTTCCGTCGACAAAACGTCCTTTATTATTATTGTGTGGTTCAGACAATCTTCCAAATTAAGCAGTCCTGGGCGAAGTCAGTACTTGGTTGGGTGATCGCTTAGCGATGCACCGACTCGCGCACCGATCGTTGAGCGGAAGGCAGTTTTTTTGAGTGTTTGATGGTGGTAACTAGCTGAAACTCAGTAAAAATATAGCCGCCTGTATCGGTCGGATTTTCCACAGTTGCCTTTGGCCCTCGTGCAAATGCGATACAATGGAGAGAGTGGCTATGAGCAACACTCTTGTGAGGGATCTCACAGGAACATGCAAGTTGGTGAAGTGGGGTTAAAGTGAAGCAATGAGCTCGTCAAAACCCGAAAGGGTATAAGCAGAAATATTTGTAAATCAAATAAAAATACATAATACCAAGTAATAATAATGAACAATTGAATGTTATGTCGTATAACTATTAAAAAATTCGCACTGAAAAATCCAATGTAATTTTGTAAAAGACTGCAAAACAAATAATTCAACGAATAAGACAAAAAGGACGATTAATGAGGATCGACTGTGAAAAATGGCGACATAGTATTATCGTTTCTGTACAGATAAATAAATCGTGCAGGAATTATGAAACTCTACATTTCACACGAGGACAAAAAGTCAATTGTTTCATAACTTGTTGAAGAACATTTGAATCCTTGTTTGATTTACTTAACGAGTTATATCTAGTTGTGTTCGGGAGAATTAAGGGGATTTCATGATTTTTTTTAGCCATGTTAACATTATTTTATTCAAATATACTATATAGTATCAATTACTACATATTTTGAGGTACTTATATAAATTTTATTATGAAAAAATTTTCACTACTGGGGGAAATATGATCGTTGTCCTAAAACACCTTTTTTAAAAATCACTCGCGGTGAGCATGATATCTCTGGAACGGCTCATTTGAAATGAAAAAACCAAAAAGATTTCGTTAGTATAATGCTGTACGTTCTTTGTGAACAAAGAGTTTAGCGAAATTTTGATTTTTAAAAAAGTGTCGTTGATTTTTCCGAAAACTTCGATTTGTGAGGTTCCAACAATTAGGTATTTTGACCCAAAAAAATTAAATTTTGATCCAAATAAAAATTCCTTCGTTCACAAATAAGCCATTATAACTAGAAACAAGCTCGTGAAAGATTCAAATCGATCGGTTAAATTGTATTCGAGAAATCGTGCTCACCGCAACAGCACTTTTTAAAAAACATCATTCCAAGATAATCGGGTTAAAGTCGTCGATCGCTGGGCTCATCAGAGACTCGCATTATCAGATAGCGCACGTGAATATATTCGTTCTAGTGCTCAGATCCTTATAATATTTTGAGAAAACGTTCTTAAGACGATGTACTTTGAGAAAATGCAAAAAAAAAATTCTCATTTTTTCAACCCATACAACTAGATATAACCCCTTAAAAAAGTGTACGAATAACTTATTGGCAATTATTTAAAATCAATATTCACAACATCCTATATAAAGATTGGTGAAATTTTCCAGATGTTTGTTGAATCGCTAATATGAAAATTCTGATCGCATAACATATTTTTGGCTTGGGTCAATATCAAATTGTGTAAGGACTGGTAGAGACAAGGTGGCATATGAGACTTTGGGAGTAAGGGATGCAAGGAAAGTCAAGCAGGAGTAACAGGAAGTCCCAAGGTTTTGTGTTGTCATGTACCTTCTGATAAAAGCACCAAAGAGGAATATAAAGTCGATTTCACAAACCTGGGTATATGGGTAATGACAAAACACATACATGTATTCGCCCTTATATACATGTATGCCCTTAAGCAAAGGGGCATAAATCCCATCGAATTACGCGTCACCATTGTCTGGGTCACGCTATTTTGTTCGCTGACAGTCAGGATACTAACGTATCTGTATCTATACAGGGACATATTCTCACGAAGATAACTGCAACAAAATTGTTTGCTCGAATTACTAAACATGGCACGAATGTGCTCTCATATAAGCTCGAGGTACGTGCACATCACATAATATATCTTTAGCACCAGAATCTGTATACAATCTTAGACGTACATAATTTATATATATATATAGATGCCATATAGCGAAGAAGAATACGGCAATTCACGCTTAAACTTCGTGGTTTAAGTCATATGTGATGTATATAGATATATTACTTCGTTTATATTCTAATACTCTTATATATAAAGGAAATTTAAATACGTGAATGTTTGAGTTTGTGTGAATGCAACTGTTAAGATATTTACTGCACGAATGTTTCGAACAACATATCGCTTCTGAGATTTGTAGGCGTACAACTTCTAGCTTAACTTATTTTTCTAAAGTGCACAGTTTCGAAAAAATAAGAAAGTAACGAGCTAAATTTAATTCAAACGTTTTCTCATTATTGAAGGTATACTATGCCTGAACATAAATTATATTATTACTATATTCATCACTTATCAGACTCCTTATTTTTTAAGTTGCTTTCTGGACACTTTTGTAGAAATATTTCATTTTTGTGTTTTGGAGTGATCTGGGAGTGATAACCTATCGCTTTGGAAAGTTAGGATAAGCGTATACTATACCAAGTGGACTCTTGAAGTCTGATACACATTTCTGAGTATAGATCCAGTGGCCTACCGTCGGGAGGCTTGCCTCTGGAACTTTATCGGATTCCGCAATTGGCTTGGCATAGCCATCGGGTCAAGAATTCATGAATATTCCTCGACCGGAAGAGCTTGCTCTCTTCGTATCGAGGCCATTTATTGTTCTAGGATAGAAACTCATAGTTTAGGTTCTCAATTATCTCGTAGCTTTAGGCGCGGTTCAACGCATATATAGGACGCACCACATAAAGTCTTACAAGCGCATATTTTTAAAAGTATTGGCTATATTTTAAAATGTTTTAAACAAATAGCAAAAATCCCCTCCCGAGGGGTTTTAAAAAAGAGAATTTAAACCGTTATGCGGGGTTAATCATAAAAAATAAAAATTAAATAAGACAATACCAATAATGAAAAAGTGTGTACTTATGACCCTTGACTTTTGAGAGAGATCCCTGATTTTTACTGGAATGAGCAATTTTAATAAAAAGTTATGGGTCGGACAAGTACTCTGTGCGTATACGCTCAACGTACGGTGGTACACGTTCATCAAATTATTACTAATCAAACAAAACTGTGTTATCATGAACGGACATAAGTTAAAGTTTTTTTTTAACATTGCAAAAGCACGGGATCTTGTTTTTCGTTGTTTTAGCCACGGCGCAGGCAATGTTGTTGCATTAGGTCATATAAGTAAATACTGTTTGGCAACATTGGTCGCGCCATAGCCAAAACAAAAGTAGCTACTCGACTTTTAGGAGATCCCAGAAGCAATGCACCAACTGCATGCCCAACGTTGCCGGTACGTCCATGTTGATATCTTCTCAGTCACCAAAGAAATACTTGTCCTAGTACTGATATCATAAATTTTACTGCTGCATGTAACTTAGATGGTGACCTTTTTTCAGTTTTTTTCTAGATTATTGATACTTCTTACACACCAATTATAAGTGGTATTTTTCTCATTTTGATAACGCTGAGTTTTTAATGTTTTGATTCCTGTTTTGTTCTGTGGAAATAAATTCAAAGTAACATTTATTGTGAAGTCTGGTTTTTTGGCCGGATATTTCATGATCAATATGGTTGGTTTCCCTCCGGGATATGAATAAAATTAGTAAACATTAAAAAAAAAAATTAAGTGGGGTTTTGAATTTTTTGTGATATCATGGGGAAACGAGGGACCACCAATGTACTTGTCCGGGTATTTTTTCCCCGGGAGGGGATTTTTGCTATTTGATATCACTTCTTTTTTCTATAGTATTTTCATATATTTCGCTTTATATAGACTCCAATAGAGTCTGTATATAACAAAAAAACTTACAATGTGTTTGCATCATTACATCATAAATTTATTTCAATGACAGGAATCAGTAATGTTCACATTACTAATTCGACATAAGAGAATGAAACAGATTTTCTACCATAAATTCATTGTTATTGAGGCTGTTTAAATATAGGAGCATTTCGTTCCTGTAATAAGAAAAAAAGTTATAATGTTTTCAAAAGAGTTAACTAAAGACTCGAAATATTTTCGAGATGTTAGTAATTTGTTGATAGGTTATTATTCGATTATAGCTCGGCAGGAATGTGTTATAGAAGAGATCTCAAGTACCAGTTTTTTCCCCAAGGCAAAAATTCAGAAAATTAAATACTTTATCATTAGCTTTCAAGTTGTGTATTAGAATAAGTCATTCAGGGGCGAAAAGGCAGCGAGGATATTAGCAATTTCGGTCTAAGCTATAAATAGATAATTATATTTAACTTTATTGTCAGAAGGAGCCTCAGAATTATTATTCTTTCAAAGATGAAATGACGGAAGAATATGATGCATCACCTTGGCTTACTAATTGTTTTATAAAGCATAGAAAAAAATTAGATTAAAAAAAAAAATTCGGCCGAAGTACTTGACGAATGTTTTTTTTCACTTAATTCACATAATATATCGGTCATGGCGACAACCTCTCCAAGTACTTCGACCGAAATTATTTTTCATCTAGTTTTTTTTCGTTTGCAATCTTGCTTCGGACTCTTATTGATACAGAGTTTTTATTTTCATTCTGGTTGGTAAAACAACTGCATTTTCGAACTAGATTCTTTTCTCTATCAACATTCAACATTATTTGAAGTTTTTATGTCACACGGTAAAACTTCCCGCACTTGGCCACATATATTTTAGTATAACTCAATTTATTTTATAATATTTTGCGAAACCCAACCTTAGCTTTTCGCGAGGATTAACTCATTTTGTTTTGTGTGATTTGAATTTATTTGATACATTTTTTGAGAGTGGTCACTTTTCTTACTTTTTTATAGGATTTGCTTTTCTCAGGGATTTTTGCGAGAAAACGTTTTTGCAGTGTATGTATATTCGTGGAAAAATATGGGAATGGAGGTCAACAAACGTACTGGTCCAGGTTTTTTCCCCGAGGGAGATTTTTGTGCATGATATGATTCATTTTTTCTCGTTCTTTTCAAATATCTCGCTTTATACAGATTAGAAAAAGGTTATATTGGGAAATTATCGCTTTTTCATTTCCAAACCCTGTCCCCTTCTACTTCGAGTCAGGTTTTTCCCCCATGAAATAAAGGGACACGTGTTTTGAAATTTTCAATTTGGCAATTTTTTTAATTCGCGAGCTAGTCAAATTTTTTTGACACGTCTATTTACCCTTCTGGAATCAAGCTAAAATAAGTCGGGAACTAGGAGTTTGATACAAAAATTTACGACGTTTTTGAGTGCAAGATTAGAGCAGTTAGAACTTTTCCATAGAATTTGTAGCTATTTGAATTTGTGTTTATCAAATAAACATATTAAATAGCAGTATCTCCTTGTTATATTTGTAGATTTGCGGTAAAAAATATTAGGCTTATTTCAGGTGGTTGATAAAAATGGAGAGATTTTTTTCGAAATTTTTCATTTTTGATTAATGATAAGATAAAAAATCAGTTTCACGTCCATTTACTGACTTTTTTAGACGAAAACGACAGCAGATGCAAGCGGCGTAAATTTTCACGACAACATTGTCACCATATTGATATAATTTATATGTTTACGTTTGCATTTCAAGTTATCCCGATACCTGGAGGTCTATTTAGCATAGATTGATGGCACTGTAAACTAGCCTGTCCGCTATATCGTCTTTACGGGTTCACCGATGGGGTCAAAGTGAATGTAGCAAATTTGCTGCAATAGTAGCTAAAGGGTTAACAAGGTGGAATTATGATTATTTTTCAATACCATTGAAGAAGTTACTACCATGAAAATAAAAAGTTACAACTATTTCAATATTCTCATTGAATATAGAAAAGTTCAAATAGTATGTTATGAGAACTCCAAAACAATATATTGAACAAAGCGGACAAACTCAAACCAGGATCGTACCCAAGAGAATGAAATGAATTTAGTTGTATTAGTCACACTAGCTTTGAGCAAATTTTGATACCATCAAAACCAGAGCAACCGGAGAGGAAAAATTTTGGAATAAAACTTTTTCAATTTATAATGCCATAATCAGAGCTAAAAAGTGGAAATACTTAGCACACATGTCTCCTCTTCACAAAATGTTCAAAGTTTGTAGATATCGTCTATATTCGAATGATACAAATTTTGATACTATCAGAAGAAGAGCATCCGAAGACTTTCTGAAATAACTTTTTAAATTTATTATGCCACAGCTAAAGTGGAAAAGTGAAAAAAACATAGTGCACTTTAATCCCAACAAAGTTCAGAAAATTTGGATGTATCTATTGCGTTCCGACAGAAATTTTAATTCCATCCAAAAATGAGCAGCCGAAGATTTTTTGTAATAAATTTTTCAATTCAGAATGCCACAATCAGAGACAGAAAGTGGAAATACTTGGCGCACATGTCGCTTCAAATTTTGATACTAATAGAAAAATAGGACCTGAAGACTTTTTGAAACCACTTTTTGAATTCATTATGCCACAACCAATATAATATATTAACATGATATTTGTCAATACCATTGAAGAAGTCAATACCATGAGAATCATAGGTGACAGTTATTCTCATATTTTAATTGAATTCCGAAAAGATCAAATAGTATGTTATGGGTACTTCGAAACAATATATTGAACGAAGTAGACAAATTCAAATCAGGATCCTGTCCAAGAAAATTGAGTGAGTTATTCAGAGAATGGAATGAGTATAGTTGTATCAGTTGCATTAGCTTCGCGCAAATTTCGATGCCATCAGAACCAAAGCGACCATAGAAGGAAATTTTTTAAATAAAAATATTTCAGTTTATGATACCAAATCGAAGCCCAACATGGAAAATACTTACCACACATGTCGCTTCACGAAATTTTCAAAGTTTGTAGGCATCCGCTGCATGCCAATGATACATATTTTGATATTATCAGAAAAAGAGCACCCAAAGACTATCTGAAACAAATTTTTTTGATTTATTTTGCCAAAATTAATGCGGGAGAGTGAAAAAACATGACGCCCATTTAGTCCAAAAAAATTGAACAATTTTGGATATATCCGTTGCGTTCTGAAGCCAGAAATTTTTATCTCATCCAAAAATGTACATCCGATGATTTTTTGTAACAATTTTTTAAATTCATAATACCACAATCAAAGATGAGAACTGGAAATACTTACAAGGAAACCTTTCCAGATGTACCCCGCCGATTTTGTTCTGCTTGGAGTATGTTATTCTACATTGAAATCTAAGAGATACGTATTTTTTTTTTGCGGAAACTCATATTTATTGGGTGAAACACACCCCTAAAGTTGAGGTCTCCTAGGGGAGGCTATTCAGTTCCATATATATGCAGACAAGGGGGCAAAATCAAACCAATTGCATTCAATGCTTCATAAAAAGTTATGACTACTCGATTTTTTTCAGCCCTGAGGAGGTGAATAAGCCGAAGTTGTAGGGGTTGAAAATTAAAAAAACGTTATAACAAATAGAATATGCTCGATATGGAAGTGAAAAACATTGCATAATTAACAGTTTCAAAAGTTAAGAGACACATGTTTTTGCATTTTTCGAGAAAATGCATCCTTAAGGGTGTTCTACCCTTACATCGGAATACCTTTAATTTCTGTAGATACGTATTTTTTTAAGTATCTATCTGTTAGAAAATATTCTTTTGGATATAGAACATATCGTGAAATTGTTTAAAAAGATTGTTATCAACATGAAAAAAAAAATCCCTTGAAAAAATTTTTTTTAATAAAAAAATTGCGATTTCGTCTTCGTTATATATAATAATCGTTACATCATATAATTCAGGCATCGCAGATAATGAAAATTCTTTTCAATCACATTGTTACCATATTAATATTTCTAATTATTGTATCATTGTTTTTATTATATTTTATATGCTGTATTTTGTACAGATGTATTTTTGATTGACAAATGAAATTATTCATTATATTTTTTACAATAGTGGAAATCGTCAAAAAGTGTTGGAAACATAATGATTTTTTACACTATGAACACCTAACAACAGCAATATTTTGACATAAGGGTACATCACAATGCGCTTTGCAAGTTTTAAAACTAAAATCTACAGGATTTTCAAAATTCTCCGGTCGCCATTCATTATAACCGCTTTTGAACCATGAATACCTTAAATAAGTTTACATATCGTGGAGATGTTAATTGGTTGTGAACAAGTGACTGAAGCTTAATTATATTATTTCGTAAATGCAAATTTAAATCATAATCCATTAATATGACATTGTCAGAAAAATGTTTCACATAATTTTTCCATATCCTGAAGCCAAAAATATCCAAAGGTTGAATCTTTCCCGTTATACCCTGCGGTATTTTTCTTAATTTTATATTTTTATCCCGAGGTTTCGCTTCGTCAACAGCTCGAGGGCAATGTCCAGTCCAGGAGTCAATTAATAAAATACTGTTTGAACCAACTTGGGGGAAGAAGACATTTTGTAGCCAAGTTTTAAAATGTTCTGAAAGTATGAATTAATTTTTCAATTTGCTTCGTTGCAAGAAATAAACAGTATCTTATGTGTCAATATAAGGAATTCTCTAAAAAATAATTTTTATTATTACCTGAAGTGAGTTTTCCAGATTTCGATACTTCTATGTAAACGTTTTCTGGTCTGAATAGTGACGATTCCACTATTGGACCAAATTTACCACTTGGTTCTTTCAAAACCAGGAATAGCGGAGAAAGAAGCCTTCTGTCACCTGCTATAGTGGGCTGAATCATATAACTATGTGTTGTAGAAGTAATTGATTGTACAAGGCATTCAACTTGTTTTTCTCCTTTAACCGCTAATTTTCTTCCAGAATGCATTTCTAATTGGAAACCACTTTGGTCCGAATTGTAGACGTTCGATAACCCATATTCTTCTATATCGATCTTCACTTCAGAAACAAATTGTTCAGCAAGCTTTCGCAGATTGTCTGTATTTTCAATACTTGTTTTTGTGATAAATTTACTAATTTTTCTGGAAACAGTCCTATGAGCTTTCTTAAATGAGTGTACCCACTTGTCTGATGCTTTAAAATGGACATCTTCATAACCGATTTCTTTTTATGCTTGCATTGCCCATTTTTTCAAGGCGATGCCACGTACCATAAGACCAGCATCAACGGCAGCTTTAAAATTGGCTAAAGTGTACTCGCAAATTCTAGCTATTTTTTCTTTATAAGTTCCACCTTTATTTAAATATTTAGCCCATCTTTTTAATTGAGTCACTGATTGTACTGTTCTAAATTTTTGTTTAACGCTTGATAAGCTCAAATTTTTAGTTTTGCCACTTCTCCAATAGTTGACTGCCCTCGAATTATACTCGTACGAAACAGATTCATCATCAGTAGTACAAACATCCGGGGGTAGTACCGGATCACTGATTGCCGATCCCCATTCTTCGTTTTCTACTATTTTCATATCCCAATCTTTGTAAGGTTCTTGGAAATATAATGAATCCTCTACGATTGCTTCGACGCCCGTGTAATCTTGCATAGCATTCGTTAATATATTTTCAATGCTTTCTTTTAATTGTATTTCATCATTATTTATAGGGCTTTCAGGTATATTTAGGGCTTTCATTTTTGATAATAAATACACTTGATTTCTTATCTTATGAAATTTTTAACAACTTTTGATTGCAAACAAAACATAGAGTTATACACGCCTTTGATTGTTGTTGATATTATTTTATCACGAGATAAATTCCTTCTAACTCGCACTTATCGAATTGAAGCAATTTCTGAAGAACGCGACTTATAAGCGTTGCACAGGCCATCATATGTCAAATAAGAGAAGCAGAGGCAGATAATAGTTATATATTTCTTATCAACGTATTTTGAAACTTCTTTCAATGATAGGTGAAATAGAATATCAACTCGGAGAATCAGATAGCTAATAAGCAAGGCTAACGAGCATATACGAAGTAAGGTTCGAAATGATAAAAGATATCAGTTCATTTACTGCTACATGATTGTAATAACAAACATCACGTGTATAACAAACTTCTTTTTCTCTAACACAACGAGAACGAATTTAGCCGATTTTTTCATCAGTTTTTTGATAATAAAAAATAAAGAAATAAAAATAAAAATAAACCCTCCATAGCAAAATAGTGACACACATGCAAATTAATAATCTTTTTAAAATTTTGTTTCAGACAATAATTACAACTAGAATCGTGCACATCGTTTTTTTATAGGACATTTTTAATGATAGAAAAAAAACTGTAAAAAATGAAAATAACGTTAAGAATTCATCCTCTATTCTTTACGAGTGATTTAATGAAACATCAAAAAATCGGTTGAAACAAAATCGCGGAAAAAGCTACTTTTCGACCCCTCACACAGAAATGATCTCTCAAGAAAAGAATTTTCATTATCTGCAATGCCTGAATCATATGTTCTATCGATTATTATAATCTATCGATTATTTTCAAGGGATTTTTTTTATGTTGATAACAATCTTTTTAAACAATTTCACGATATGTTCTACATCCAAAAGAATATTTTCTAGCAGATAGATACTTAAAAAAATACGTATCTACAGAAATTAAAGGTATTCGGATGTAAAGGTAGTACACCCTTAAGGATGCATTTTTTCGAAAAATGCAAAAACATGTATCTCTTAACTTTTGAAACTGTTATTTATGCAATTTTTTTCACTTCCATATCGAGCATATTCTATTTGTTATAACGTTTTTTTAATTTTCAACCCCTATAACTTCGGCTTATTCACCCCCTCAGGGCTGAAAAAAATCGAGTAGTCATAACTTTTTATGAAGCATTGAATGCAATTGGTTTGATTTTGTCCCCTTATCTGCATATATATGGAACTGAATAACTTCCCCTAGGAGACGTCAACTTTAGGGGTGTGTTTCACCCCTTAAATATGAGTTTCCGCAAAAAAAAATACGTATCTTAGATTTCAATGTAGAATAACATACTCCAAGTGGAACAAAATCGGCGGGGTACACCTGGGAAGGTTTCCTTGTTAGCACACATGTCGCTTCACAAAATTTTCAAAGTTTGCAGGTGTCCGCTGCAGTCCAATTATCTACATTTTGATACTATCAGGAAAAGAGCACCCCAAGACTTTTTGAAACAACTTTTTAAATTTGTTATAGCAGAACTAAAGAGGGGAAGCAAAAAAACACAGCACGCAGAATTCAAAAATTTTCGATGTATCCAATGAGTTTCGAAGACAGCAATTTCGATCCTATTCAGAAATAAGCAGCTAAAGACTTTTGTAACAAATTTTACAATCCATATGCCACAGTCAGAGCTGAAAAGTGGAAATACTTGGCACACATGCCGCTTGACAGAAATTTCGAAATTTGCAGGTATCCGTTGCATTCCAATGATACAAATTTTGATACTATCAGAAAAAGAGCACATGAAAAATTCCTGAAACAACTTTTTGAAATTTATTATGACACACCTACAGAAGAAAAGTGAAAGAACATAGTGCACATTGGGTCTAACAAAATTCAGAAATTTTGGATGTCTCCATGGCGATTCGCAGACAAAAATTTTGATCGCATCAATAAATGAGCAGCCGAAGACTTCTTGTAATAAATTTTTCAATTCATAATGCCACAATCACAGACAAAAAGTGGAAATACTCAGCATAAATGTCACTTCATAAAGTTGTCTAACTTTTTAGGTGCCCGCTGCATCTCGATGATACAAGTTTTGATACTATCAGAAAAGGATCACCCGAAGACTTTTTGAAACGAGTTTTTGAATTTATTATGCCACAACCGAAGCAGAAAATAACTTAGCATACACTGGGCCATAAAATGTTTTAAAGTTTGGATGTACCCATTGCGTCACAATGACAGACATTTTTGTCCCATCCATAAATGGGCAAGAAATTACTTTTTGTAACAAATTTTTCAATTCATGTTGTCGTAGTCGAAGCGAAGAAGTAGAAATATATAGCACACATATTGTCCAATAAAATGATGAAACTTGGAATGGATCCTTGATCTTGGTATGCGTACCAATGAGATAAAAAAGGGGCCGAAAGACACAATCAAACTGAATAAAGAAAAATATGACAACTTCTTAAAATAATGACACAATAAATCTAATTAGCACACATTCATTTGATTAAAGTTTTCGGTTGTTTATTTGAATTCATCAACATACAGTGGCGTGCAAAAGTTTCGGGCCACCCTATTTTTTCCAGTTAATTGATAAAATATTTTATTTTTCCACTTGTTCATTGTTCAAAATATTCAAGAGAGTTAGAATGAAGGTAACAACATCGTATATTATATTTAATTATGGCGTATTTTTCGGGTACTACGTGGAATGACTTTGGTCGGTGTGCAAAAGTATCGGGCCACTATATCGCCGCGGCTTCGTACGCACAGTTTGTTTACATTTTTTTCCTCATTAGTTTCAAAACATGTCCTACAATAGAAAATCAGTCTCCTTTCTGTCACAATGCCGAAACACACGAATATTCAGCTTCGTGAAATAATGTTAAAACTTTCATCAGAAGGAAAAAGTTCTCGTGATGTTGCGGAGACTTTATCTATTGGTAAAAGTACCGTTAATCGTATTATTACTAAATATAAATTAACAAATTCACTATAAATATATGTGTGATAAAAATCGTAGTGGTAGACCGCGAAAAACTTTGAATCGAGTACGGTATCTCGACGTCTCAAAGCTGCGGGGCTGATTGGACATGTTGGTGTAAAAAAACCATTGATTAGCAAAAAGAATAAGAAGGCTAGATTAGACTATGCGAAAAAATATCAGCGTTGGACGGTATCAGATTGGCGGAAATATTTTTTTCCGATGAATCAAAATTTCAATTATTCGGAAGTGATGGTCGGAAGTACGTAAGACGTCCAGCAGGTACCAGATATAATATAAGGTACCAAATTCCTACCGTAAAACACGGTGGCGGAAACATTAAAGTTTGGAGAGCATTTTCTGATGATGGCGTTGGTCCGCTGTTCGAAATTCATGGCAATATGGACGCTGCAATATACAGGGACATACTACAAGATCATATGCTCCCATTTGCAACGAAAAATTTGCCGCGTGGTTGGGTTTTTCAACACGATAATGATCCGAAACACGCTTCGCGTCTTGTTAAAAATTTTCTTCAAAGCCGGAAAGTCCGCCTTCTTGACTGGTCATCACCGTCACCGGATTTAAATCCTATTGAACACCTGTGGTAAAACCTCAAGCATCGTGTTGGAACGAAAAATTACTCCAACAAAACGGAATTGTGGAACCATTTGCGAAGTGAATGGGAAAAATTGCCACAAGAACGAAACAAACAACTAATTGGGTCTATGCCTCATCGGCGCGCTGCAGTCATCGCTGGTAAGGGCATGGCAAGAAAGTATTGAGTCGAGTGGAGAAGACCAATACATGCTTCCTTATTTTTCAAGTTTTCTGTTATTTTTTTCATACCCAAAAGTACGCGGCCCAATACTTTTGCACATCCAGTCATACAAAATTGTTGAACAATTAATGATTTAAGATCGATATCAATGTATACAACCTATTGTTTCTAAATATAAGTGATTACGTGTTATCATTACTCGTTTGTCTTTCTCCCACCACCATATTTCTGTTCAATGTGCATAAAAAATAGGGGGTCCCGAAACTTTTGCACACCACTGTATATACAATATTTGCATGTTCTTGCCTTATTAAGAAATAAAATTTCTGAGTAAAAAGAAAATGCGAAGTTATAGGTTAACGAACTTATTTTTCTCGCAGCTGTGTAATCAAAACATTTATAAATATTTTTGACACACGTATAATTTTATCGTATAAATTCAATCCGTAACACTTTTTTTCCACTGAACATCGAAATAATTTTAATATACACAAATTCGCATTTGCTGTTTATCAACACACAACATTTAAAGTTTTTGACTCTTATATATTGTTATGCCGCGCGATTTTTCGCGAAAGAAAATATATGACTCAATCTTATTTTAAGATTAACCAAATTAAATTTATTATTATTACTTTTACATATCATAAAACGTTTACACATTTCTTCGATTCCGTACTTCGACTTCTGTGGGCTACGTCCCTCGAGATCGTACCAAGTCAAAGGAGCGTTTTAGACTGAAATTCGCATGCTTATAAAAATCTACCGTAGCGCTAAGATGTATTACTCCGCCCGAGTTACGCGCGGTGGTCGAGTGTCGTACGGTCGATCTCTTACGGTCATTTCTGCCGAGGCAGAGACGAAAGCATGAGAATGCTTTCCTAAGCTAATTCTTATCGAATCGAACGGGTGCAGGTGAAATCCAATTGTAGTGACCACTGGCATAACAATATATATCACTGAACCTCAAAAAATTGTTTTTCCGAAATTTACACTTATGGTCTACACGTCCTGCACTCAGCACTTCCGAAACTAATCGGTTAAAACATTACCGATATTTCGAATACCATTACTTTTCTCGAATTTAGTTTCCCGATTTTCGTCACTGATAAATTTTCTTTCCCGATTTTACGACGAATGCCTGTCAATGGTTATTGCCTAACCAAACTCTGCTCACACGTCCCACACTATTTATTTTTTATTTTATCAAACTCCGTTCAGACTTTCCGTTGTACAGATACAGAGGAAAGATTACAGTCGGGACCAATCAGAAATTCGTCGCTATCGTTGCCGGAGACCGGCTTTGGTGGAAATGGGTTTTGATGGGCATCAAGAGGCCTTTGATTGTGTCGTCTACGCGCATATACAGACACGGCAAATTCTTGAATGTAGTAGAATCGAGCATGATCCTAAGCCTGTGCAAAGTTTTTTCTCAGCAATTATGCAACCAATCGTGCTGATTTTAGGCTCAATCGAAAGAGCATCGCACAATTAGTCAAAAGCTCGCTTTTCAAGCCGCCAAATGACTCCTAGGCTCTACAATTAGCGAAAACGTCATAAAATGTTTATCCCCACCACCACGAATCGCCTTGTTTTCAGATAATATAGACTTAGCGAGCCTCGGGCCAGCAGACGACAGAGTTGTCAATGTACTTGTCCCGAGACTACCGAGTCTCTTGATATTGAGGCTAGGGTTAAAAAAAAAATTATTTAGGCACTGTTCTAAAGTTGTAAATGTCATTTTTATTTTCTTGATATGGAATATGGTAATGATTCAGACATATATCTATAAATTCAAACCAATGGAACGATTATAATATTCTTTTCTTTGAGGGCGAAGATACAATAATTTCGAAGTTTTTACAGCTGTTTTATGATACGTATCTTATCATTTGTCGATTGAGTCCCTCGATGGCTCTTTCCCTTGCTCCGGGACCACGAGGCGATCATACGATGATGTCCTTTGATGAGATGGGCCGGCCGAACCCACGAACTCAGGAGAAGATTTTCTTGCTGTCTCGTTGTGTTGTCTCGTTGACGGTCCCGGAACGAAAGAGAAAGAGCACCATCGATATGGGCTCACCTAGACCACAATGGTGGGGATGAGGCTCGAAGCCTGATCGATTATATTATCGATTCTGATCGTGAGTTTATTTGGCGGGCACACAGGGATATTACAAAATTCGCTCATAAAGTTTATTTATTGAATTACACTTTATTTTTGCCATCTATCACTCTTCTATCTATATATTCAAGTCACTGTAACTAAAAGTTTCACTTTAACCAAATGAAACTGACCGCGATCTTTATAACCTAACGACTATTCAGAGATATTAAATATTCACCGAATACGAGTTTATCATACACCATTCTCTTATATAGTTATCAACAAAAAAAAAAGGAGAATGGTTTCTAAATAAACCTTGTTATTGCATCCGAGGAACATTTTATGGTAAAAGAGAAGAGGTACCGTTTTCAACTCTGTTCTAGAGTTTACGTTCAGAAAAATGAATTGTTGGGACTAGGGTTAATAAAAAAAAAATATTTATTTAGACACTGTTCAAAAGTTTACTTATTGAATCACACTTTATTTTTGCACTATCACTCTTCTATCTGTAATAAAAGTCACTTTAAGCAAAAGTTGAAACTGGCCGCGATCTTTATAACCTCACGATAGATATTAAATATTCACCGAATACGAGTTTATCATACACCATTCTCTTGGTTAACAAAAAAAAGAAGAGAATGGTTTCTAAATAAACCTTGTTATTGAATTCGAGGAACATTTTAATGGTAAAGGAGAAAAGGGATCGTTTTCGACTCCGTTGTAGCAGAATTTACATTCGGAAAAAAATTGTAGGGGCTAGGTTTAATTAAAAAATTATTTATTTAGGCACCGTTCAATGGTTTATTATTACACTTTATTTTCTCACCATCACTCTTCTATCTATATAAAAGTCACTCTTTACTCGTCTATCTATAAACATCACTCTAACCAAAGTTGAAATTGACCGCGATCTTTATAACCTCACGACTATTTTAAGGAAGATATTGGTCAGCTGTCATATGGACGATCGATCGAATATCACCACACTGAACCATGAAATTATTTTTTTTATAAATTTATCCATAAAATTGCTCACACGTCCCGCACTTCGTTATGTCAAAACAACGTTCAAACTTTCCGCTGGCTCCGTACAGAGGAAAGACGGGTCGTCATGACCTATCGCAACTCGTTGTTTCAGTCGCCGGAGACCGGCTTTTGTGGAAATGAGTTTTGATGGATATCAAAAGGCCTTTGATTGTATCGTCTGAACGCATATACAGACACACCGAATCTTTCAATGTGTTGGATCTTTTGCATAATCTTGGCCTGTGCAAAGTTTTTTCTCAGCAAATACGGCATCAATCGTGCTATTTTAAGGCTCAATCGAAAGACTTTTTCTCAGTTAGTCTCCAGTTCAATTTTCAAATCATGATATATCTACTGAGTTCCGTAATTACAGAAAAAGACTTTCAATTTTTATCCCCACCACGGCGAATCGTTTTATTCAAAGATAATATACTTGGCGAGCCTCGGGCCAGCGGACAATAGAGCTGTCAATGTACTTGTCCCGAGACTCTACCGAGTCTCTTGACTAAAGTTGTGAAGACAAGACATATTGAAATGTTCATTTGACTTTCGTAAGCCTGACCAGGCTTCTGTTTTAGGTCGATTTGAAAATTTTCAATGGAAATCTTCATTTCTGAAAGTTAAATTCGAAAACTCATGAAAACTCTACAATTGAATGTCTTCCAGTCGAGTATCCTTCAAGTTAGGAAGCTCGAGAGACGGTTAGTGAAATGTTCCTTTATTATAGTGTTTCAAAAAGCTCTGCAAATGAACTGGAATAATGTACAATATGAAATAAGGGTTCCCCATCGAATGGTTTAAATTGGATCTCCAAATGAACTTCACATCTATACGTCCAACGTCAAATAAAAATATTTTTCTTTCCTCCATACCACTTTTGACTGAAATAGTTTATTGACTTTTTTACGTTACTTTTACGCCTAAAGATGAAAGCTTGCAACTCTTAAGGTGAGCAACCACTTTAGGAAACCGAAAACTAGATGATTTTTTGAATTTTTTTTATTGTGAAAAAAAAACGGAAATTTCCGCAATTCTGATAATAATTTATTCATATTTTCAAACATCTCTGGTAATTTTTTCAAGTTATTTCATGCGTTAGTTAAGGTGTAATCCGCTGTGTCCCTTGACGTATTCTCATCGTCGTTGTCGATTTGCAGGAATTGTGCAGCTCGGAATTCGCATCTGAAAAATAATCTAACAAATTTTTATAAATTCTTACAATATTTTTTAAGAACGTGAACCTAAATTTTGAAAAAAAAATCGAGAATTGAATGTTGGAACGTCTTTAAAAAAATGATCGATTTTTAGCATTTTCTTTCCCGGCATTTTGCAATAATAAATATGTTTTAAACAATCTAAACTTTCCAACATTCGGTTCATGTTTTAAAAAATTATACTATGTAAGCGTGTTCCAAATTTGAAGATGATCCATCAATTAGTTTTTGAGTTATGGTTCCCGCAAATTGAAAAAATGTCGTCTTTATCATTTATGTACATACCGTTAGAAGGAATCCGAATATCGTTTTGAAATTTTTAGGGCGTATTATTAATGAAATATTCTTTAGTGAAATATTCTTTAATGAAATATTCTTTATTTCATAAAGTATTCTTTTATGAAATAAAAAAAAAAATTGATTTTTTGAAGCATCTAAAGTGGTTGCTCGCCTTAATATGGAACACCCTGTAATGTCAATATAGAGCGACATACAAAGTTTCGAGCCACTTATCAATCAACTTATCATTGAAAACGGGTTCGAAACTCTTGCACCTCACAGTACATATAGTGTAACTCTTGCTAGAAGTGTTTTATCACCGTGCTATGTATGGTTGTAGATTTTATGTATCCATCGTACGATGTGCTTGACTCTAGTCAAACCTGGCCTGGTTAGAGGTCGCGCAAAGCATTCGGATAGACAAACAAGACTTTACTACGTTGCAATATACCTCTTTATCCAGGAGAGTTTGGTTCGACGAATTGCTCTCCCGAATATATTTGAGTCGTTGAGCACCAACGAGACATTCAAGAGTTCCAGAAACACCAACTGCCCACTCCGATTCAGACTAATTTGCGTATAGGTCTAACGAGTTATACATTCAGCCACACTCTCCTCGATCTCTCTTCGTGTTTAGTCCTCCCGGGAATTTCCGGACAAGCTTTCCAGCTGCACATCAGAACACGATAACGAAATTGAGGCTGGCAGTAGCACTATATTTGGTTTTCACGAATTAGTAAGGTTGAACGTTTAATGAAAGATTTTTAAATCATTGTTTTGTTTTTAATGATATTCTATAATGAATTTTCCATTATTATGGTTTACAATTGCCATGGTAATATTTTTTCTTATTTCCTTGGAGTGTTTAGAGTTTGTCGGAGTTTTTTTTTCATATTTCCCCATATATACCCATATATACCCATGCATTCGTTTGAGGGTGTCGATTTTTTCCACTGTTGAAACAAAAGTCAATTTCACATCTCTTTTTTCAGCACAAAATTTTCTTTTTAATTTCTGCAATGTGTCTAACTCTATTCATCGGTGCTTTTGTTGCTGCATCAACTTCCGTAATTTGAGAATCATCCATGCGTTTTACAGCTGAACGTGATTCGTCCGCTCGTCCAACCTTTTTTTGTTTTACTTCTTCTATTTGTTTTTGTCTTTCGTAATGCTTTTGCTTTTACTATTTTTATTTTTTTTTGTTTCACTGCAAAACTCTGAGAGAAATTGGCCAAACCCCAATATTTCACCGAGGAACGGGTTACGCGTTGCACGTTAGCCACCAGTCGGACATTTCGACCGCGACCATCGAACGCTTTTATTAATTGGCCTCTCTATCGTTTATTCTACAAACCACATCACCCTCCGATGCTTCTCTCTGCTTCTATACTATTTATATATACAGACGCATACATATGTATATAACTTCTTTCTCTCTCTCTCTCTCTCTCGCTCTCTCTTCCCATTCTAGTAGTCTCCCTGAGCTCTACCCGCGAACGAAATTGCGATCGGACCGTCCGCTTCCCAACGAAATTGCTGAAGTTGGAGAGCACGACAAGGAATTTTGGTTAACGAAAATTCTCTTCTAAATCCAAGAAAACCATAAAATGTTTCTCAATACATTCGAAAACGACTTTCAGTGCGCTACCATTTCTGACAAACTTGTTTACTTGTGCGTCACCAATTTTTTTGTATTTCACGTTCGATTTTCGTTGATGAAAATTTGGTGAAATGAAAAGATCGATTTATTAACGTTTAATCATTGTTGTGGCTAATCATTGAAAAAAAAAATTCATTAATTAATGTTTCATTGCCATTCGCCCCGAAATAATCTACATTCGCAATGATGCAATCACGAATGGTACGCACAGAAAAAAAAGACATTTATTTTTCTATGTTCCGCCGCGGAAACAATTATAAACTTTTTCCATCACGTTGAGAGCATGTTTGTTACTGAATCCGACGAAAATAGAAAATTGCAAAAACAATGAATTATTCTAAAACGATTAAATATACGAATACAAAAACAACATACTGTATTTTTTAAATTTTAAATGGGGTCTCGAATTCCTGTGAGACCCCACAAGACTTTTGCCTACAACCACTGTTTCCTACTATGCTCCTGTATCGCATTTCCACAAGGGCTCAGGAAAACTGTGGGAAACCTGTGCAGATACCGTGGCTATATTTTTCCTGGTTATGCAGTTTAAGTTGATACCATCAGAAACTCAGAAAAACGATCGTCCGCTCAGCAATCGATGCGCAAGCCGGGATGAAGCTGAGCAGCCACTCAGCCAAGTACTAAATTCGTCTTAAGCTGCTCGAGCTTAGAAATCGTCAACGTCACATACCGATTGTGTACCCATCACTGCGGTTATCGAATAACTAATGACACTATTATCATCATTTCAACGAAATCGTAAAAATATTTGAACAAAAATTAAACTATCAAGAAATAAATTAGAAGCGAATAAAAAAAAAAATCATTCACATCATTTATGTTTAAGAATAAAAACAAAATGATGATAAAATCATAATTAACGAATGGTTAACTGCAAAAAAGCTGAAAACAGTATATATATAATGGTTGCAAATCGTATGAAAGTAAAATATTAAAGTTCGTTAGTCAATGTTGAAACTCGGTCTCGTCCAATAGAATGGCTGCTTGTTATACGGCTACATCCTTGTTGGCTCTAACTCTTCACTATGGCATACCTAGTTCGATATGAAAATATGTATCCAAGTCTGGTAGATGCCACGGAAACTCTGAGGAACATCATATTGCCCGAACGTTTTACCTGGAAAATAGTCGGCAACAGGAAGTTCGTTATGTTGTTTCTGGTAGAAGTGAGCACGCGCATTTTGCCAAACTCACGAAGCAAGCCTGAACTGTAGACTTCATACATTCTATTATACGACAGTAATCGTCCTGTATGATGTTGCATGTGATATATCGTATAGTTATGCCAAAAGTTGCCATATTTGTTTTACAAGTAAATACGCGAACATTTGTATTTACTGTATTCGGTCTCCCAAGTAAATTTCAGTTTTTTCGAATTTTTATATCGATGAAAAAATGTTCAATAACGTTTAATTGAAACGAAATAGCATTGGATAAATTTTGACAAAAAATCGTATCTTAAAGATCAAACATATTTTTTTTACTAGTATTCGACAAAACTGGGTTTTGAAGATATTTTTTCCTGCGGGTCGAACTCCTGGCGACCCTCTCGTATAGGGCATCCGGTTTATTAACCGATATAGACCGGATGGTCGATGAATATATAGAGTTTGCTTGTGTATAGTCGATCGTGCCATGGCTGTTAGATTAGATTTGCTGATGCTTGGTACTTCCGTTGCTGATTTTAGCACCGCGCCAAAGTTCTGCAGTCGAAATGCCCCAGTTTTTAATCTTTGCGATCGATCTTTATTCTGGGAACGTCAAGTTGAAGGACCTCGTGACGTTATTCAATTTTCAAGTATTTAATATCGAGTTTTATTTCGATGTTTTTTTTTTTTCAAATACCACTTTTTTCTGTAGCATCATGTATCATGAAAAACCGTCTGTAATCAAGAAATATCAAATATTTTTGTAAATGAAGTGACATTTCTAGCAATATATCTCGTTCAATATTCGACTACTCTCGCCCAAAATGTAGTCTCTAATAAAACAGTGCGTGAAACACGATTGTTTATACTTTTCAATTAAACAGAATTGAATGTTGGGCGAATGAGAATATTTATCGAAAGGAATTTTGATTGCAATGCTAAATAGTCAGATGCATAAAGTTATCAATAAAAAGTATTTCTCCTAACAATCAATTTTTTCCTATTGCCAATCAAACTAAGTAATCACTCGAACGAAATTAAATAGGTTTTTATATATTTGCGTTGCACATAAATATGTACAAGGAATATGAAATATGTAAACTGTATCTTCGCAAGTTATTCGCTTTCAGCTCTTACGGAAATTTTGTACAGCATCCCTCTTTCACTCTCGCTTTACCCTTCCCTCTTATTTTTGCACCCACACACAAACACACGACGCTTGTGCAGTGTATCATCGATGAAATATCGAAAAATTGCAACGCTGGCGATACGATGCATTACGCCCAATATTCGACTCGATAAGTCTTGCCGATCTTGTTTCCCTCGTGTGTGGCCGGGCTTTTCGCTTCGCTTCAATGTTATTTGATATACTGGTCACGTATACATTGTAAACGTACTTAGAGGCCTGCGAGCGTTGTCTCGTTTCTCCGCCCAGCAACACAGAAAAAAGAAGGCAACAAGGAAGAGAGGCCGAAAGATATATAAATAGATGTGCATAAGGGGAGTCTTAAAAAAGGTGCCCAAAGGTGAAAGGGTATTTACATTCTAAAATTCAAAAGTTCTCATTTGAGTCCCCAAGAATTTTTCCCTCTGACGCTTCATTGATGAAAAATTAATTAATTAATGGTGTGTGATGAGAGAAAGCGTGGAGTAGGAAAATCGTTTCTCGTGACGGCTGCGGCAATAGAGAAGCTCGATCTTTGTCACACCCATTTTCCATCATTGACGTATCGTATTGGCAGCGTCCAATTCAGTGAATAACTTATTAAGGGTGTCTCGAACAGACTAATACATAAGGACTTTTCTCTTTAGAATTTCGTAATCCATCTATTCTTCGCCACTCGTTCAAGTTTTTTGGCTACCCTGTAGAAAATAGGGATGAAAAGAGGGAGAAAAAGAGAAAGAGTGCGAAGCTGAGAGGAAGTATATAAAAGCTTGGATGAGGGGGTACATAGGGGATCCAGGGAAGTCTTGCTCATAGCTCGAGAACTCGCCGAGCGTATAAAATCCTCAAAAGCTTCAGACCCTTGTGGCAAGTAAAAAAATAATAATAATAATAATACCCTAAAAAAAACGACAATTTGTTCACTCGTGCTCTCTACCTTCTAATCTCATTTAGTTTCACTCTTATTTTCTCATATATAGCCGTGTTCTCGCGATTTTGCGATTCCACGTGTTCCTTTTTTCCATCCTTTCTTTTTCTCACAATTTCCGATCTCTATTTAGACCGCTCATGGTCTCGAACTGATAAATTGGCCCAGCTGCTTGGACCCGTGCACAAAAAGTACGTGCTGTCGAGAGAACCTGACCGAAAGAGCGCCTAGGCACCGTTTCATCCTAATTGAACCACGATCGTTGTTGTTTTCTTGACTTTCCTTCCTCTCTTACGAGAAATTACGACGGTTAATTTAAACTCTCCGACCCTCTACATCGCGAACCGAATTTTCTACAATACGTGACATGAAGCGTATACATGGAGTTCTACTTTAGAAAAATATTCTCAAATATTTCATTAATTTTCTCTGGGAATAAAACGTTTCACATGAATACTTTTTTGCATTCGAGGAGGATTCTAATTTATAAAATCAATTTCGTTCCGTTCTCCGTCTTTTCAGAATTCATATTTTTTTTATTCGGAACGAAGTGTTCAAGTTTCAGTATAAATTCTGCAATATAGTTATAGCAATATAGTATAATTTGTTTAACTTCTTTCTGTTTAATGTTAATTAAAAAAAAAAATCAATTTCAAGTAGATTTTTATGGTATAAACCCTTTCATTATACAAATTACGGTTATGCTTGAAAAAAAAGATCTCACTAAATGCGATGAATGTTTTCACTTGAAAAAAATTTGAATATTAGGATGAAGTGCTTTTTCGTGACGTTTTGCAGCATACGAAAAAGGAAGAAAACATTAATGCGAACCTTGTCGATATGTCCTAGAATGGCCCATAAATATACTTCTTCGGAGAGAGATTTTTTAAATAAGTTTAATGCACGACAACAAAAAATTCTTAACGGCCTGCGAGCGCGTGCAGCATCCAAGTTAGTACGAATATATAGATATTTAGCCTGGATTCAGAGACAGGGTGAAATGGAACAAAAATGAAACGTAAGAAAAAAAATAAATGAAACAGCCGGAGCAATTTACGAGAAAAAAAGACAACAGGATGTCGTTGAAATAAGAAAGTGCGCTGTAACGTCTCGAGTGAAAGGACGAAATTCCAGTAAATAAGACAAACGAAATTTTATTTTTCGTAAAAAAAATTATGTATATACGGTAACGAGCATAGTGAAAAGTAGGTTTTCATTATTCCTTATTAATGAAAAGTAAATGTTCACTGTTTCTATTAAGCGGTAAAAAAATTGGCACTTGGAAATACAGAAAAAGAAAAAAGACTCAAAAATTAAAATTGATCCGGAGACTTGTACGAATTTTTCACATGACGCAGCGATCTAAGGTCCCTAATTATATTTAAAGGGGTATTACTTTGGATATGTTTAATTATGCTAGGGTCGGGAAACTTTATGTTGAAAAGCATTATAATAATTACTTTCCCGAAATTTCCAACTTTGTGGCTATTTGACCAGGGTAAGGGATACCTTTATGAAAATTTCCGGACGAAATTTCATCCAGTCCCAGACTGTCACAAAGGGATCAGCATTTTAATCAACCCTTCGTACTCGTCACTTCAATTTTGTACCCTTGAGACGACGTGGGTACAAACTCTTCGTAAAATATATATGACATATGCCGTGCATTTGCTCAACTGCAACTTCACGTAGATTATTATTTGTTCGCTTATTAATTTAATAACTTTACAAAAAAAAAATCACCCTTCTCGTTTCATCATTAATATGGAATATACAGTGCTCAATGAACTTTGATAATAAACCATTGTTATAGCAAAAAATAAATCCAGAATCGTTCGATAAAAACACACAGATCGATTTCAGCAAAATTTGAGCATTGATCAAATTGCTATCAATATTTTATTTGGGTTTTGGGCAAAATGTGAGAATTTATCAAATTTGTATCAATATTTTTTTTAAGAAGTACTAAATCGTTACCGAAAATTGATTTTTGTTTCGAAATTTTATTTATCGGGTATGACTACCGTACCGTATAACTATTTAACCAATTGATGCACTGAAAGCTAAATATCATCAAATTAAAACTAATAGCAGATAAAAATAATCGAGTCTTGAGGTGGTTTATTTATAGAATTCCATCTCATAACTGCCAGAATTAGTAACACTGGTTCATATCTATTTCTTTATTTAATATATCACGTTCATAAAGGTAGTCTGACCTCACACGGACCTCTACTACTACAAAGTTCTACGAATCGTTACTCGCGTACATATGCGTTAGTTTTAAACATAATATACATAAGATTTCCATCGCTTCAAGTCGTACAGTGTATAACATCAGAATTCATGCAGGAGAGCTCGACGCTTTTTATTTCTTAACCACGCGAAGTAGAGCGTATCTCATACGATTTAATATATAAATGGGCAAAAAATAAATTTTCAGAATATGAAAGATAAATGCATCAGTAAACAACGATTGCATACACCAATATTTTCCAAGTACCACGCTTCTCTGACTTTTTTAATGATTTTATAGCTCCAAATATACATAGAGCTGTACTACTGATAACTGTTATTTATTTCTTTGTAGAGGCATTTGTTTACTGCAGCAAAAAAGGCTTTTTATAAAAAAATATTATTTAGCTATATACGGATATATAAAAAATATTATTTAGCTATATACAGATACGTAAGCATACAATATTCAGCGACAGTTTGCATAACAAAATTCGTCAAATTGTTCTCTTTAAAATTCAACAAAACAAATCCCATACGAAATTCTATAAAATTTACAATATTCAGCAAAACCTAAAACAATAATTGTACCATGAATTCAAATCGATGCAATATAATCCACAAAAAAATCCTTAAAGCAAGGAACAAAGAAAAAATAGCTGGAATCGAAGCTGTCTGACCAAGTACGGGTTTGCACTACTGCTAAGCCTTTGCTCTCTATCAAATCGTTCAGTCATTTACAGCAAATATTTTAAGTAGAATATATTTTCAAGACTTGCCATTTCCCAAGTTCGTGCAATATTGAACACGAGAATTTAATCGCGAATGGAATCCTTTTATCGGAACATCGGAAGGGAAAGTATATTTGATGTGATTTTGCACAGAAAAATACGATGTTGAAATAGACAAGGGTAAGAGAAGGAAGAGTGGCTGGCTGGACAACTTTTCGTCGATATATCGACAATGCCCTAAATAATTCACTGAGAGCTTTGATGTCGATCACTGGTGTACTCGATAAACGCGTACAATGCACCCTCACTTTACTCCTCTAGTTGTCAACGTCGACGCCATCGTTGTTGTCGAGCACTTGGAGTTCGTGGCCTCTCTGTGCTTTTCCATTGCTGCTCGAAGTACATAGAAACGCATACCGTAACTCTACCCTCTCCTGTCGATTATATATATACATACACACACACACACACACACACACACACGCACACACACACACACACACACACACACACACACACACACACACACACACACACACACATATGTAGTATATAACCAACTATATATGAAGTACACGGTGAAACTCGAGTGAATCTGATTACTAGCGACCCTGGTTCGGCCATACCTTTCACACGCGATGATGATTAAAGCTACTTTGGCATACGCTCCTCTAATGAGACAGAATAGAATTGAAATTCTCGCTCACTTTTTTGCCACGGCCAAGTTTTAAAGTTTTGTTGACGTGGTCACATTAATCGTCACCAAAAATGAACTCGTCTTCGAGCGGTAATAATTATTATCTGAAATATTTTCTGAAATATTAAGTTTAAGCTACACATACTAGATTGATTGATTTGATGGAATTTGATGACAAACGTCTTACGATTTAGCGTAATGAACTATTTAGTGGGTTTAAACTTTGAGCTGGTAATTTTGAAATATGTTCTTTCTCCTCATAATTTAAAATTAGTTCAAGTGTTTAAAAATATACAGTCGTTTTGATAAATGCATTTACGTGTTCGAATTTTTTTTTTAGTTCCAAAAAATAAAGATTTTCATTAATTTCTTTAAATGATTTTTAAGAAAGATAATGCATAGTTTTATAAGCGATACTGACATGACCGTTTTAGAATACAATATGTCAAGTCATCTCTCTACTCAAATTAATTGTACTCTGGAAATTTTGTCAGAAACCTCTAAACATTTTCAGGCTATGCGCACATGCACTCTACGTAATAAAATATTTGCAACGTGATAACATTTTTAGTATATTTCACCACGATGGTAATAGAAGAGACGAAAATGCGGTTTTTCGCTCTCAAAGCGAGGTATTGAAGATGTCGTGGACCCTCGACAGGTATTGGCAATCGATTGTCTACGCGTGAATGAGCGAAAGCGAGTTCTACTCGCATTCTCTTCCACTTGTCTCAGAATCCAGTGCAATACGTCGTATATTCCTGTTCTAATAGAACGTGTCAGAATGCCTTTACTAACCGATCCTCATAAAAAAATTAAGGAATTTTATTCGAATAAAATTCTATATGGGAACAACTTAATGTGCGTTTGATTGCACCGGAAAATTTTATAAAAAACATTCTCAATATTTGAATTAGGGTTAATGCAAAAAGATATATTATTTTACGAGAAAAAAAAATCAAATAGAGCAATGACAAAAAAAACTAAGAATAAAGAAAACTGGTATTTTTATAGTTTTTCTCGATGCTTATCTGAAAATTTTGAGCAGAATGATTCATGTATTATATCCTTGACATATTTAACTCTTTCCTTGTAAAACAGATATCGAAATCAAGTCGCAATCCTACTGTTTTTCAATTGATCTCAAAAGTACTTACAATTAAATTATATTCATTATTGAAACATATAAAATAAGTTTATCAATAAGGTAATTTTTTGCATTTTGATCCACCATATTAGATCTGCCATTATGATTGTCCAAATTTCGAGTCCAGATTCGTAATCAGCAACTCCAAAAACGTACGAATACCGAGCCTCATAATTCTCAAGTAATTTTTTGCATTTTGGTCCATCATATTGGATTCACCATTTTGAATTTCCAAATTTCGAGTTCAGATTCGTAATCAACGACCCCAAAAACTTGCGAACATCGAATTTCATTAATATCAAGTAATTTTTTGCATTTCGGTCCGCAATATTGGATCCGCCATTTTGAATTTTCAAATTTCGAGTTCAAATTCGTAATCAGCGACCCCGAAAACCCCCGAAAACAGAGTTTAATTAATATCAACTAATTTTTTTACATTTTGGTCCGCCATATTGGATTCACTATTTTGAATTTCCAAATTTCGAGTTCAGATTCGTAATCAGCGACCCCAAAAACTAGCGAATACCGAATTTCATTGGTATCAAGTAATTCTTTGCATTTTGGACCGCCATATTGGATCCGCCATTTTAAATTTCCAAATTTTGAGTTCAGATTCGTGATCAGCGACCCCAAAAACCCTCGAGCACCGAATTTCGAGTCGATTGCACGTAAGGAAAAATGTATGGCTCACAGAGTTAAATCCTCGATGAATTCGACGTGCGACATTGTGGAATTCTTCGATATCGTAAATCGATTGTATATTTTTAATACAAATTTCACGATTTTTCTAAATTGCTGACTCAATAAGACTCGTGATTAATTTTGTTTTTATCATTGTTTGATTTCAGTTGGCAGCAACAATAAGCAAGCATCGTTGGACGTATCAACGGTAAGGGAGTGAGGACGAGTCGGATTTTAGCTTCGTTCCATTCCTCTTATGTACTTATTTACTTATTTATTTTTTAAGTACACGAAAGCATGCAATTTTTTTATCCTGTCTACAGCAAACTTTTTCAACGATGCCGAGGAGTGCGAATAATACGCTTAACGTGACAGGGATGGGAGAGAAAGAGAGAGAACATTTATTCCCAAAGGTCCATGAGCTGGAGAGCGTAAAAGCGAAAGACGTGTCTTGGGACGAAGATAATGAAGAAGAGGATGAGGAAGAGGAAGGGGAGGATGAGGATGAGGGCGAAGAGATGGATGAAAGTGACGCTGAGGTGGACGAGTACGAGGATGAACTCAGGGAAATCGCCGAGTCTCATGAGGCAATGGCGAAGGACCAGAGAAGAAACGGAATATCGAGCACGACGAACTCGACAAGTTTGGTCAGCAAGAATCAAAGCTTTACCTCGACGGGTTCTGATTCGCGTGAGAAAAGCGACGGAATTACGTCGGATGAAAGCTCGGTTTCGAACGAATCAGTACCCGATGATGATGATCATGATAAAGAGGTAAAATCGTCAACTAATCTTATACCAATAATTAGACGATCGTAAAAAAGCTCCAAAATACCAATTGTGAGCACAAACGTACATGGAGAGAAAAAATATCACAAAAATTACCGGGCTCTGCACTACAAGTTGGGTGCGAGAGACTTTTTTGGAACGATTTATCGAAAAATAAATTAAAGATTCCAATGAGTATTGCAGTATTTAATATAAGCCTATGAATTTTTGTAATACGGCACAGTCAAATTTCAGAAAAAGCACTTTAAAAAATCCCATTACAAACAAAATTGCTACTTTTTAAGTCGCCGTAAACGAAAAATTAATGGCTGTACCGGAACTAAATCTCAGATGGGTCAGAAATTTGAATTCAGTGCAAGACAATTTTCACCGTGCTGTTTGGTATTTTTGGTTCCAACTTCGTCTTTTGTTATTGCACAAGACGACCAGGCTAGTGCCTGTTGTCTACATTTTTTATTTTTATTCCGATGTGTTGAGTGACATGACGTAGCCTTAAACCTTTGACAATTTTTTTTATACTAGAAAGGAAAAAAGAATTCTTGGGATGAAAAGAAGCAGCAAATTGAGTGGTGTTCTCCTTCAACATCAATTTGCCAATCAAACATAAATCTTTCTATCGCAGCCGTGTCCTGACATACATATATTTAATTTGAAATCCTGATTTGAAGACGAACTAAAGAAAATTCAAAACGTTTGATCTCATTGATGATTTTTTTATTCAATAAATAAATCATTTGTGTGATGAATGGATTATCAATTGATGAATAATCTTTAATTCATTAGCTTATTAGTATTATAATTATAATAATACTAATTATTATTATTATTATTATTATGAGGAATAAAACTAAAAAATGAGCACTATTGAAATTTATGTTCAAGCAAGCAAAAATTGACCATCGTCACATGAAATTTTACACTACTTTTTACCGTACTGACACCATTGATTTTAATTTTGCTTTTTGGTGACATTTGTACCCACTGTTCACATCTATTATTGTGTCTGACAATGGCACACACATCATTGGAAAACACGGCAATTTTTGCCGGAATTTCTTATAAATATTCTAAAATATTTTTCTCCGTGTAAAAATTGTTGTGCCAAACATTTAATTTTTTTTTTAATATAAATTGAAAAAATAAATCCGTTAAAATATTGTTTTTATCATGATGATTAATGGCTATTCCTTTTATTTTCATTTCGGCCCGATTCAGATGATTTCTTGGGTTCAAATAGAGTGAAATCAATATCGTTTTTTGACTCGATTAATTAGAATTATTTTTTTGTAACGGATTAGCGATTCAAACTTTTCAACTGTGTTGGATCTTAGGGATTTTCTAACATATATTTCGGTTTGGATGACACTAGAAAACCAAAAATACAGGAGAATGAAAGAAATAAAAATGAATACATACATATGGGGCATTCCATGCCAAACCGGCCAATCCGCGACCCCGACCATTTTTGATTTTGTCGAATTTTTTTCATTTTCAAATAACTACTGAAAGGAGTTTTTAGGATTTTTTTAAAATTTTTATCTCAACCCGTTTAAAAATAATGAATTTTTCAAAATTTCGCCCGAAATTTTTTTAAATGCTCATAACTATTTTAGCAAGAGAAATATCAAATTAAAATAGAAGGTAATTTTTTTCGTCTTGAATTGTAGTTTCATAAAAAAATACAAAAAAAATATCAAAAGGCAATTTCATATGTTTTTTTTAGTTTTAATCCAAAAATATTTTTTTTATTTTTTTCTTGAATTTTTTCCATTTTGATTTTTTTGAAAAAATTCACCTTTTTTGTAGACATATCTTTCCATGTCTCGAAAAATTCACAGCTTGTGATATCCATCCCTTTTATTTTTTCTCATTTTTTACCACGTGTTAACCAATATAATTATTAGTTGTCAATCCTGAATTATATTTTTTTATTGTTTTTTTTCCACTCATAATTCCATTCCTCAAGAAATTACGGATGAAAAAAATGAATAAATAAATATTGAAATTGATTTCCATGTTTTTTTCAGTTTTCAACCAAACATTTACTTTCACATTTTGGGCCATTTTGATTTTTCTGAAAAAAATCATTATCTTTCACAACACATTTTTACAAGTCCCACAAAATCCGCAGCATATGATATTCATGAATAAAGATTAATAATTGATAATCATTGGTTTACACATAGCAGAGAATTTAAAAAAAAATAGAATTTATAGATATCACACGCTGCGGATTTTTTGGGACGTATAAAAATGTGTCGTGAAAGATGGTGAATTTTTTCAGAAAAATCAAAATGGCCCGAGTTGTAAAAAAAAATGTTTGGTGGAAAACTGAAAAAACATGGAAATCAGTTCCAATATTTATTTATTAACTTTTTTCATTCGTAATTTCTTGAGGAATGGAATTATGAGTGGAAAAAAAAAACAATAAAAAAATATAATCCAGGATTGAGAACTCTTTATTATTGATTTCCACGTGATAAAAAATGAGAAAAAAAGAAAGTATGGATATCACAAGCTGTAATTTTTTTGAGATATGTGAAAATATGTCTAGAGAAATGGTGATTCTTTTTAAAGAAATCAAAACGGTCCAAGTTTTGAAAAAAAAAAAATTTTTGGGTTGAAACTAAAAGAAACATATGAAACTGACTTTTGATAATTTTTTTGTATGTTTTTTTATGAAACTACCAATCAAGGCGAAAAAAATCACCTTTTATTTTATTTTGATATCTCTGACTTTGAAAAAGTTATGAGCATTTAAAAAAATTTCTTGCGAAATTTTGAAAAATTCAGTATTTTTAAACGGGTTGAGATAAAAATCTAAAAAAATTCCTAAAAACTCCTTTCAGTAGTTACTTGAAAATGGAAAAATTTTGACAAAATCAAAAATGGTCGGGGTCACGGATTGGCTGGTTTGGCATGGAATGCCCCATATACATAAGTAGAAAGTTTTTCAAGAGAACCGTTTCACCAAAGTTTATGTACGGTTGTTTTTGAGGACATATACGTGTATATAAATAAGAAAATAGTATTATACGATGTAGTAAAGTCTCACGGCAAAATTTTCGGCACTCTCTGCAGCGAAACTTGCGCCTCATCCTGTCTTTTCTTTTTTTGCTCCGTCTTTTATGCTTAAAACCAAAGCTTATTTTCAAGCTCAAAACTATACAGAGAATGGTGAATTTGTAGCGGGATGGGAATGAGGAGTACAGTGGATACCTCATAAAATAGAGAAAGAGAAAACAAACTTTTGTACGTCGGCAGGTGGCTGAACTTTTGAGGTACAAACAAAAGGCTACGTTCATTGTTGAGGAAAAACCCGTCGGTGAGAATTCAGAACTTGGCACAAAGGTTAAACGCGTACCGACTGTGAAGAAAGAGCTCAGTTCGCAAAAAGAGATTCTCAGTGCGAACGAAACAATGTTATCTATGCCGAAGACACTCACCTCCAATGTCGACATTCTCAATCGTCTCGACGACGACTCAAAAACCGAAACGAGATACGAATTACCGATTTTTTCGAGGGACGTCAGTCGATACGAGGTGAGATCGGAGTTTCGTCCTTTCAGTAACGCATTCTTTGGTTTTTCGTTAGTTTCTGTATTTTTGGGCTATCAGAAATCGCATAAACAATTTTAAATTGATAGATCGCGATATTGTAAAGAGAAAAGCGTTTGGACTTTTTGTTCCTGGGTTATCGTTGCTTTGATATTAATTAATTAGAGATGACCAATGCGATACGCTTTCGAAACGAGAGTTTTTCTGTCAATGTCACCAAAGTTTGATACTTTTGATGTAAAAAATAAACGAATGTTTTAAACTCTCATGAAAAAATGACGGAGAAATAAATTCGTTGGACAATTGTCGATAAATCTCTTGAAATTTCATACCAAAAAGAAATTAAATAAAAATAATGATGTAATAAAATTGAATTCTGTGAGCCATTACGAAATTTATCGTTCAAGTTAACGATTGCAGTTGAAATGATGAGAACGTCTTGTTTTTGTTAAGCCACTCGTGCGTGACGATACGAGTTTCGACGAGGAATATTCTGAGGTCGAAGCTCCCGGTGATTTACTACGAAAGCTAGACAAGAGGCAGCCGTCCGAACTTAACGATCTGAGATCTTACTTTCTCGATGGTTACAATTCTGAGCAGGAACAGCGCCGTAAACTTCAGGAACTTGGGGTAAGTTTCTGACGTTAAAGGGAATCGAAATGAAAAGGGTTAAATGGAAATTTATCAAGGTTATAAAAAAATCATCATTCCTATTAGGAACTTCAACCTCCTCAATGTAATAACATCTACGCATGTACTCGGAACGCCGAAAAACTCGGAACATGTAGGTGTTCCGAGTTTTTCGTTGACCAAGAAATATCAGAATTATTAATACGATTAATACGATTTCATAGCCGTGTTCGTGACTCTCTTTTACCGCTTGACCCTAATTACAATTTCGATTTCTCTCCTCCACTATATTTTCCTTTTTCTCCTTGCTGATTTTCCTGCTCTTTTATGTCCCCTGCTTTTTAACTGCTATGGAACACGCAATTCAATGCCACTGTGTTAAACTTTCCCCTTCCATCATCCAACTTATCTCATTAACCGTGGAATTCCAGGTTAAACGATCGTCCCGGTTTATACGGTTACTTCCTAGTGATTTAAGAGATCGAAAAAAGGCAGTTTTATATACTTACCACTATATATTTATATATATGTCATACTTCGTGTGTATGTTTATATGTGTGTTTAGAATATATCGGTTTTGCTACCGGCGACCATGGTGAGGCCATACAGAATAACCCGATTAAAGTTTGTGAAATTGAATCCTGTTGGGAAACCCAGTCAGGAATTAATTATAAAACCGCACAGTCGTATACACCATCTACGTTTCTCGACAAAATTCCTTCCCTTAGGGATTCTGTGCAAAATTCTTTAATTTTTAAACTCAGCATATTATAATTTTGAATTATTTGTAATGACGAGCAATACAAATAATCACTTAACTCCAATTTTCGATTGTATATTTTTTTTTCTTAACAATCCAATTTGCTATTTTCCAAAAGGTAGCGACAAACAAACAGAACGAGGCAAGCTAACAAATGCAATTGCAATGTATAATATAGCTCATCAAATACTCAGTTGTTACGCTCGGATGATTCCCATCTAGAAAATCAATTAGTATTATCGATCAATTAAATTATTCGCACAAATATGCTAACTCTAATTAGCATATTTAATATGCATATTACTAATTATGATGGCCTCTGCCCACGTACAAATGGATACGAAAGTAATAATGAAATTTTAATTGTTTGCAAAAACCTGATTTGATTTTTTACGTTTGAAATATTGAAATTTATAGAAAAACAGACTCAAATAAAATAGGCAATCAATGTTATTTCATAATCGGAGATGTTTTCAAGTTTCAGGCTGTTCAAAATTAAAATTGAGACCGAATGTAAATTCTCGAGAGTAAATGACTTTTCAAACTTTTAAAATATTCCTCTTCCTTATGTGAATATCGATTTTCATAAAAGTTTCGTAAAAACTTTAATGATCTTTTTCTACGATGCCAAATTTTCGATAAAGTCTTCATTTCCATTGACCTTGTTATCTTTATTTCCGATCGTATGACAACAATGCAGCGTTTATTCTTCACGCAATGTCAGAAACGATTGAAATAATCGAAGATTTACGATTTTTTTGTGAAAGGTAGAAGCAAACTGCTGTAATAAAAAGTACTTGCTTTGTCTTTCGCTCAACATGAAACCGCGTGCTATGCGAGAGAAGAGTACAGTGAATTATGGTAGCTATAGCATGACTCCTTCCGCTCGATTTCGTGAGCCTTTGCCGCGTCGAGAACTCGTGATTCGGCGATGCAGCAGAGGACTAGCGTTAATACCATAACGTCGTTAATCTTCGAGGAACGGTACGCGTCGAGGGATACGGCTCGATGTCGTCAGCACTTCCGAGTTGTGGCGCGACGACGGTCCCGGAACGGAAAACTCCCTCGGCCGAGTTAAGACTTCCGGTCGAACGAAAGTAATAAAAGGATTACTGACAGTCCGTATATATGGCATTCGGTACGCATATATACCTGTCCCTTTCACGTCACACATATTTATACACTCAGTGTCCTAAAAGTCACGACCAAGATTTACAGGAAACGTATAGATCGCGAAACCATAAAGACAAAACTTTTAATACAATTTTATTTCCAATAGCCCCTTCATCAGTTATTAGCGAGTATCAAATCAGCCAATCTGATACACACCGTTTCAGCTTGCCGCTTTTCTTTGTCCATGTACAAGATTGCGTCTCTATAATTTCAATTATATTTCATGAAGGTCATTCGATAACGAGAAAAACCGGAAGATAATCATGTGGACTTCCAATACATTATGCTATAATAATGTCCAATATTTCTTAAAAATGTTTCTCATTTTTTCAATATGGTTTCCGAGGAGTACATTTTAAAATTTTTTGATTTTATAATTGCTGATTCATGGAGCTTGAAAAAAATGTGGTTTGAAAAGTTAAGATCGGAGCGAATTACCCGGAAGATGCATTAAAGAAGAAAATCCCTAAGAGCTTTGTTTCTCCAGAATTGGAAAATCTCATTTGGCTTGAGTCCGATTTTTGGGACATCCTGACTATTTGAACGACTACGAATGAATAGAGAAAAGTTTCTTCTTCGTCTCTCGAGTCTACAGAATTCAGTAGAAAAGAAAGGAAGCAATTCGAAGTAAAGTAAAAACGGAAGAACGCAAAAGAAAGTCAGAGTGAGAGAGCGAGAAGGAAAGAGGTATATTTCCGGTGGTGTCTTATGAGCGATATGACGAAGTGATGCGATTTCTCCCGGAGCTTCACTACTGCTCAATAAATTTTCTGGCCAAGTGCCGAATCGAGGTCAAAGAGTATGAAGTGATGGAAGTCATCGAGCAATAGAACTCCCTGTTCTGGCTTTATGTACGAGACATTTTACGCCAACCTAAACCACATCTCACCTTCAGTATATTGAACTTTCGCCATGATTTTTTACGTCAGAACCCGAAAAATGCTCCTCTCCCGAGTGTGACAATGTATAATTTCCAAAATTGTAAACTTTTTCTTCTGAATGCGTATTGCATCTTCAAAAAAATATCAGATTTTTCGAATTTTTATTTATCAGTGCCTAATAAAAAAATATGCACCGAATAATATGGTTTGCATTAAGTTTTAGTTTGAATTCCATTGTCGTAGAGAATAACGCGTTTTGGACGTTCTGTTTACAAGACGAAAACATCGAAAGTTGATTTAACTGACCCTCATTTCCTCCCGCACATTTAGTAAAACTGATGAATATATAATGAAGCAGAAGAAAGCAGAAATTGTGAGAAAACTTGATGAAGAAAGTCATCTTTTCGTTAAAAATGTCTGAGCTACGAGGTGGAATAAATTAAGTTCCTTCTCTTTGTCCTAGTTCTCGTGGGAAATCACAGGAAAATATCGGTCACCGATCGATCGTCCAGAATACCGATAGTATGACCACGCTATGCTGGGATTTTCGTCGTCATAAAAGCAACCCTGCTTATGCATCTGAACTATGCCCAAGCTTAAAATACCGCAAGCATCCACTTAAATACCCCATCTCTACTTGAATTTTCAAATATGTTTCGTTTATTTCGATATCTAAAAAAAATATGCGCTTTCAAAACTGGCATTTTAAGTTATAATTATAAAATTTTGAGAATTATAATTATTAACTCGTCGAGATGAAGATCAATATGATATGATAATTGAGGGGAATTTACGAACGAATACGAAAGGGTAAAAATGTGCATGACAGGTTTTCTGGTGTACGGCCTAAAGATGCTTAGACAAAATATCCTGAGGAAAAATATCCTCAGATAAAATATTCTTGGAACAAAATATCCTATCCCAGGGTTAAGATATCCTAGGATAAAATATCCTGGGACAAAATATCTGAGTCAAAATGTCCTAGTGACATAATATCCTCGATTTGAAAATATCCTAACAATATAATATCCTTTATTTAAAAATAGCCCAATAATATAATATACTTAACCCATTAACGCCGAGGTGATCAGAATTTTTACTAACTTTTCAACGTGTTTATTTATTATGTTATCGGACCAAAAAAATAATGCAATACCTCTATTCCTACGCGGAATTCGATGCTCTTTCAGAATCTGAGCTCAAAATTTCGATTAGACACCGAGAAAAAAAAATATGGCCGATTTAAACGTGAAAAACGTGAAAATTTTCGAAAAAAAATTTTTTCGCATTTTTTTTCACAATGATACCGCAAAGCTATCAACTTTTTACAATGATCAGAGGTGATCATGGCACTCGAACATTAAGAGGAATTTTTTTCAGAAAAATTCATCGACGCGTTTTTTCAAAATGGCGGCGAGAATGAAAAAATTTTATAAAAATCTTAATCTATCGGTTTCTTCAAAACTATAAACTTGAGAAAAAAATTTCTAAGAACAAAAATGGCTTAAAATTAGTCGAAGAATACTCTTAAATTTTTTCAGAATTTTTGAAAACAATTTTTAATTTTCGAAAATTTCAAAAAATCCAATTTTTCAAAAATACCTGAAAAATTTTTGGAAAAATTTTCTTCAAGTGTTCCTTGACTACTTCTTTTCTGATTCTGTGCATATACATTGTTTTTTTCTACTCTTAGCATTACCCAGTGACAACGGCGTGGACGTGGTAGAACTTTGTCTCCTTTGGGGTGCTTTTTTTTCGTGAGTCCCCTTGCCTCTCACGTTTCGGGGTGCTTTTTTTCGTGAGTCCCCTTGCCTCTCACGTTTCGGAGTGCTTCTTTTCGTGAGTCTTCTTGTCTTTCATTTTAACATTTCTTTTATCAGTGCTTTTTTGCCCAACAATTATTGCATACATATAGATTGCATTTTTCACAATAGATCCTTGTTCTTATTGGACATTTTTCAATTGAACAATTTTTTAATTTGTCCCTATTAGATCGTGTATGAAGTGTTTTACTTGTTTGACCTTTTTGAATATAATATTTAGCAATTGAAGTAGTTAACTCTTTTATTCCACTTTTTTTCTTTCCATCACGTGTAGCATTGAAAATTACGTAGGCATTTATAATGGATACCTGTATAAATCTTATAAAAACGACCCATGTCCATTTTTTGGAACGTATACTTGGAAGTACATTATTGCAGTGTCCATCATGCACGTCAACACCACCCATAAATTTGTTGTACAAATGAAAAGCTTGCGGAAAAGGTATATCAGTTTTGGATCGAGCCTCTGAACTATATCTTCTCGAAGTTGATAGTGGACTTACACCTGCAGCAGTTGAAGCTATTGAAACGGGCTTCGAATCCATAATAGTGATGAAATTTATGCCACTATTTCGATCATGTTTTACAATATAAGTACCTCGTGGAGCTTTCTTTTCAAGTATATTCTTTTCTTTGACTCGATTGTCTCTGATAGTGCCAGTGCATTTCAAACGTAATTTTTGCAAGTGTAAAATTAAATCCATATTTGTAAAAAAATTATCAAAGTACAAATGAAATGCAGGGATTTTATTATAATTTATTAGCCGAAAAAAAGGTTCTAATAAATGCAATACTACACGAGTACCTAAAGCACATTTTACTAATTTGTTTCCGGTTTGGGAATTTTTACCGCAATATAGATCTAAATTTAGTAGATAGCCGTCTGAAGTGCATAAACCCCAAAATTTCAAACCAAACCTTATTGGTTTCCCTCGAATAAATTGTTTCAAAACAGTTTTTGCATAAGACTTGGCCATCATTTCATCAATAGATATAGAAGTTTTCCATATTCCGTACTTTAGGAGGTTGTTTTGGGAAAGTTTCAACATCGAACGAACCCGCCACCCTCTATCGTTTGGATCCTTGTCTCCAGCTTTTGAATATTTTATTTTAGACTTGATTTCTTCAAACTTATCGCGAGTCATTGCAGAAGAAACAATTTCACTAGATAAGAATGGATCAGATGACCAATAATCTCTCTGAGACTTTCTTTTATTGAATGAACTGAAAATAACTATACCTATAAAAGTGTCAATATCTTGTAATTTCAGATCATAATTATTCTCTTTAGACGCATCTTTTATATATTGTTTCATTTCGGCGGAAAAAAAGGTTTCAAACAATTGGAAAGGCTCGCACGCCTGTATATTCGTTTTTGTAGCTTCAGATAATAATATTGTTTCTTCACAAGTATTTGGATATGATTTCTCGCCATCGATCCAAATGAATTCGTGATTTTTTTCAAGTTTATCTAAGTTTTCAGAATAAGTAGCACAAGCTTTTTTATAAGTAATATTTGGTATTGTGAATTCATGTTCAGAATCTGAATCAGATATCGAATCACAATCGGAATCAGAATCATCGGAGCCTGAATTGTCTGCATTCGGAATCAAAATGTTTTCGTCGGAATCACTATCCGAATAATCTGATTCATACTCTGCATGCAATGAAGCAGAAGATTTTGAACGTTTTCGTGACATAACAAATGTATTGAAAAAGTGAAAACTAATATTTTTTTTATATGCTTTACCTATAATTCATGTAAAAATTGTATACAACATATGTGTCCATGCACAAGTGAAAGGATATACGAGTTTGTTCGTGAATTTTGTAGTGGTAGATAGAAACAAAATTTTATGTACCATTCAAGAAAATTTTTTTTCTCTAAACCTATAGACTTTACGAAAGAATTTTTGACAACAAAAAAGTCTTAAAATTAGTCAAAGAACACTCTCAAATTTTTCCAAAAATTTTTCAGGTATTTTTGAAAAATTGGATTTTTTGAAATTTTCGAAAATTAAAAATTGTTTTCAAAAATTCTGAAAAAATTTAAGAGTATTCTTCGACTAATTTTAAGCCATTTTTGTTCTTAGAAATTTTTTTCTCAAGTTTATAGTTTTGAAGAAACCGATAGATTAAGATTTTTATAAATTTTTTTCATTCTCGCCGCCATTTTGAAAAAACGCGTCGATGAATTTTTCTGAAAAAAATTCCTCTTAATGTTCGAGTACCATGATCACCTCTGATCATTGTAAAAAGTTGATAGCTTTGCGGTATCATTGTGAAAAAAAATGCGAAAAAAATTTTTTTTCGAAAATTTTCACGTTTTTCACGTTTAAATCGGCCATATTTTTTTTTCTCGGTGTCTAATCGAAATTTTGAGCTCAGATTCTGAAAGAGCATCGAATTCCGCGTAGGAATAGAGGTATTGCATTATTTTTTTGGTCTGATAACATAATAAATAAACACGTTGAAAAGTTAGTAAGAATTCTGATCACCTCGGCGTTAATGGGTTAATTTGGAAATATGCCAACAACATAATATTGTTTATTGAAAAATATCCTACAGTTGTAAGACTAAATGTATTGGATATTTTTAATTCTATCAATCAAGAAAAATATCATTATCATTATTAACGAAAATATGTTGGATCTTGATCTCCTCCTTGAACAAAATATAATTGTAGTATAAACCATTGTGATATTTGTATCGATGAATATTGATGAGTATTGAATTCAACGGATTCAATGAATATAATATAGAAATTGATGATCATATGTGTGTGTATATGAAAGCAAGTGGCAACATGTATTCATGTATGTAAGATGTGTATGTAAAAGAATATAATTGTATCCTAAGGTTAGCGATGAGTTTCTTCTCCAGTACTGTACGGGATCGTAATCCAATCTGTGATGTTCTGTGACACGTCTTAATTTATTGGAATGTAGTGTATTAAGTTATTTGTGCTGAACAATCAAATTATCGTTAAATTGAACTTAAAATTTAATTAAATATGCCGTTGAGTTTAATATTAACACAAAAAGGGAAGCCCATGCTAGTATCTAAAGGCTATATTTATACTATTAAAGACGAAAATGAAAAACGCGTGATATGATATCGCGAGAATATATTGACTCCGGGATATTGTATCTTAGAATATCTTGTCCCGAGGATATTTTGACTCCGGGATATTGTGTCTCAGGATATTTCGTCCCGAGGATATTTTGACTCCGGGATATTGGGTCTCCGGATATTTTGACCGGCATATTTTGACCCGGATATTTTGTCCTGGGACGAATTGTCATGTAACCGGTTTTCTTGCTCTTTGCATTTCTGGTAAATCTCCTTACTGCTTTCCATCCTGCTAGAAATATACAGAGCACACATATCATGCAGGAAATGTACCCACCATCTGGCTGCAATCAATTAAATTGACGTGGTGTGTAGCCTCAGGACTTTTATGATTGTGATTCCATGAATACCACGATTTCATGCTGCAAGAAAAACTCGGTATTAAACTCGACATCGTTCTCGTACGCAGAAGGGGAATATTTTTTCTAAATTTCAATATATAAATACTTTTATGCACTTTGAAACTTCATATTGAATCCGGAAAATACTCAAAGAATAAAAAAATGAAGAAAAAAAAATATTCCCAATTTTTTTAATGTCTAAAAAGTTTAGGCAATTCAAAGTAATCTTGTGAGAATGAAAAAAAGTACATGCAATGGCACGTTACGTGCTTCAGAGTTATTAATTAAACAAGACGATTAGATAAGACGTCTTTAAGGAAGTTCATTGCTCACGACACCCATTTTTTAGAATCACGTGATCAAGTCAATTTGTCGACTTAAAAGTCGGAAAAAACTTGATATTTTTCTTAGCGCGACGCAATAACCTCATTACTTATCAAGAGAAATTTTTCAACGTTCAACAGTCAACGCGTTCTCGTATAGAGAAGGGACCTTTTTCGTTTATTTATGAACTTTATGATATTAAATTTGAACTCGTTTATTATTCTGCTTGAATTATTTATAATTTCACTCAAATGCAAAGATAACTAATTTTCCCTGCCCGTTTTTCATTTTATTACAAAAAGTATCCGAGGATCCATAACCAATATCCACGTTTTTTTAATGAATAGAAACCTGGTTTACTTTTCACAAGTAAACTCAAAACATAACAGGGCTTACTTCGCCTTTGAGCAAATATATCAAAGGAGTCGACGTTCGTTCGCATGTCATGTTCCATCTCTTTTTATATTGCTACAGAAAACCACCATGCAAGAGTTTTTTGAAAGTTCACATGAGTTTTTATATTTTTCAACGTTATACTGTTTTCGAGCATAAAAGTAACATCGAAACAGCTCATTTTAGCTTTGCTGAATTTATTAAAGATATCGACTTCATTCGCTCTGGTTTACATCAATACGAAAAGCCAATATCGAAGTATTCTTGAAAGGTATCTATACCTCTACTGAAGTGTATATATACTCCGATGTTTTCAAAGGACCAGAAGCTCATGGTGTTTTTATACATTAATACTCTGAGTATCGATAGAGTTTATTTATTTTTCGAATCACGTATCCCGTGGGTCAAAGATCATATTTTTGTGGTCTTTCTCCCGTTGCTTCTTTTTTCGGCCTTAAAGGTGCCGCGGGTAAAGGTAAATTTTGTTTTTTCTTTCGTTTTCGTCGTCAAGAAGTGTGTAGAAACGATAGAATGTTAGTACCAGAAGGCTGTTGAAGAAAATCATGACATATTTTTCTGATTCCTCTTCAGAAATTCGTAAAAAAAAAATACTCAGAGTCCACCCACGTAGAGATGAACTCTGCGAAAGATTTTGCAGGTTTTTCCTTTCGATTATTTTTTTCCTAACACACACGAAGGAAAGAAAAGCTTCTTTCTCCCTTTTTTTATCTTCTTTCTATTTCTTCTATCAGATTCTCCCCTGTAATTCGTCAGTAGTCTCACCCTCGACCTTCTATCCCTTCGCACGTTCACCCGTTTAGTGTTTAACTTTCCACGTCTCTCACATGCGAGGCAAAAAATGCGTACAAATCCCCGTCATGTACAAGATCGACGAGAACAAATTTCAGATATCATTTATTTTTTACCTTCCCGCTATAATTACATTTCGCAAGTCCTCCGATGTGGTAAAATTAGTAAAGTAAATAGTTATTAAAAGAATGAATTCCTATTATTTGTACATGTGATGTAAAAAATGAGAAAAACTTCTTTCTACAAACAAAATCTTTAGCATTTAAAATTGTTTTCCTAATTCGTCAAATGGAATTTTCAATGTTTTATCAATTGAAATGCAATTTTTAAAATGGGAAATGTTAAGCTCGATTTCTCCTACTGCGCATTTTTGTTTTCTCTTAAGGGCTAAAACCACTGTAACGGCCTCAAAAAATGCCTTTTTTCGACAATTTTTTTCGGGTGGAAGAAAATATAATAGAATAATAATATTCGATGAAATTATTAAGCATATATTTAACTGTACAACAAAAAATTATGATTGAAAAATATTTAAAAATGACGACCAGAACCATTCCCGCGAGGCTTGTTGAATTCGAGGCGTTCTGCGGCACGTAGTGTAACTGGTGCAATTGTTGATCTGGAATAAAAAAAAACCTTAATCTAGACACTTATAGCTAGTGAAGTACGTAGAGAATTTTAAAAATATTCATTTTTGTATTATTGGCGAGTGTTTGAATGAAGAGGTTCAATTTTCGACCGAAAAAAGGGGTAATTATTTGTTGATAAAAAATGTTTAAATGAACTTATCGAAAATTCCGTACGTATTTCACTTCGAAATGTTATTTTTAAGATATTGTCAAAAATTCAAATGAAAAGAATGAAAATTGTTGGAGTTATGCTGCGTGCCGTTTTGAAAAATCGTGTTTCGAGAAAAACGCGTTTAAAGTTTTGAAACGTAAACCTTTTTGCCTCATATTCAAGAGGATTCAAAGTATATTTTAAGCTAATAAAAAAAAATCGATTTTTCGAAAATTCTACAGTGGTTTTACCCGTTAATCAACATTGCCAGAAATTAATGCTGGTAAAAAAAATAATAATTGTAAGAAAAATATTCGCGAGATCCCAGCTAATATTTGAGAAAATTTACATCTCGCTGCTTCAACGCATTTAAACGAGAATTTACGAGATGAGAATTACAATGATGATAAAGTCTCGATGTTACGAAAAAAACCTCCTTAAAATTCCACGCAGTAAACCTCAATGGTCTCGTTAAAGATGAACGCATCGGAGAGCATTTAGAATCTATAATTTAACCGACCTTGATATAAACAGTTTTTTTTTGTCTGCCGTTGACTCTTCCGTGTATTGAATATTATTCTTGCTCAGATCGAGGAAGGAGCGTTGGCGGAAAGCTTGATGGAACTACTTTCGAGATTGGCTGAGGATCCTCGGTTGTGGGAACGAGTGCATCGAATACTCGGTGAGTATTATTGATATTGACGACATTATGAAAAGAAAAGAAAGAAAAATAAAAACAATTTCACCGATCCCGTTTCATTCGACGAGGTCTTTCCATTCCCGGTGGAATATCGTATTTAATCAAAAAAAACTTTGTTATTCGCTCTTCATTCGGAATCCTATTGGGAAATTGATAAGACATTAAGCCGAGCAGCAAATCATTTATTGTGAATTTCTAATTCCATTGTAACTATCCTCGTTATTGATAGCTCAATTAGGATAACAAGAAAATCAGTGTTCATCCAAACAACGACCTGAATGCAAATACACATATGCTGCTTTCAATGTAAATTCGACCTTTAGTTGAATAAATTAATGTTCCTTCATATTCCATCGAAAATATTAACTCCAAACGCCATCTTTTTTCACTGTGATGCTGTGTTTTCTATTTTTATTTTCTTTATAACCAAAAAATTTCCAGTATTTCGTGAAGGATTCATCTGATAGTTTTGAAAGCCGTCCGAAATTTCTGTTGATAAAGAATACCGATAAATCATCATGTGTATCTATTAGTCGATGAACTAGAGTGGTTAACAAAATGACGTGAATCCGAGCACGTGATGTTATTCAAAAGAAAAAAAAACGTTTACGAGAACTCGCTGGAGCGCAGATTGCGCAAAATGCCTTAGGGAGAAAGAGAGGGATCGAAGGAGCAAGGACAAATCCACGTACGTTCTTCGAGAACACAAGTTAGGGATAATGGAACGGGAATTTGCATACGTCCTTCGAGGATTGGGAATAAGGGATGGCACGAAGACAATTCCATGTTCGAAAAAATTGGGAGGATCATTTTCATTAAAAGCTACAATTTTACAAAAACACAATGTTTGACGTTTGATTAGGATTCGAGAAATTACGGACATACTCTTATAATCTTTTTGAAAAAATTCGACTAAAAATATTGGCATTTAAACTTTTCGATCAACGCTTATTACATCATTCATTCAAATGATTACTTTCAATGGAGGTTTTTCGAGCTCCTAACAATTTGGATCAGTAAATAAAAAGTAGCATGAGGTTTTAAGAAATATGGAAAAGATCGTAAAGTCTTTTTATTGGAGAGGATTTGAATCTGACAAAGTTACAGTCAAATCGAAGATGTAGAGGTCGAGTGGAAATGTTTGGTGGAATGACTTATACCTATATATAGATATTTTATCACTCATTCCCTTCGTCATGGTAGCAGATAGCACGGGTACAAACCGAAGAACCGCGAAGCGCGACACATTCTCTATCTCTCTCTCACACGTTCCATTATCGGTCGTAGAGTAATTGTTCCTCAGGCCAATTTAACGCCACGCCTTTCTCTCATTCATTCGTAATTGTACGATGGAATGAGAGCGAGCGAGAGAGAAAGGAAGAAAGCAGAAGGGGATATCTCATTCCGCAGATTATGGTATATGGGAAGCAAGCAAGGTATGAGAAAATAAAGACCAGAATGACCCCTACCCCATATTCGAGTAATTCGACGAAACTTTGAACGGAATTACGACCTTTCCAAAGCCTTTGGCAATTTCTCGTTAACGATTTCCCATCAATTTCCTCAAATTATCCGCAATTCCGCTCGTCCGTTTTCTGCAACCATATACTACGAAATTTTCGTTGCAAGTTTCCTCGTCATCGCTGATTTATGTCGATACTGGTCCCGAAACATGTAGCTAGAGAAATGTGTTTGGTCAACGTTTGAGAAACTATTCGCTTTGAGTTTCCTTCTCGTGTCAATAAATTGGGGCGTCAAATGCGATTGTGCTCGAACATTTGCCAATAAATTAGCGATACCATGCTGCTGTGAACTATTTGCTCATAGTTTATAAACTAATTATCAAGTACTGCGATAACTTTTGCGTGTACATTTCGTCGTTTGTTGTTCTATTTTTGCTGGTGCATTTAACGCACTACAGGTCACTTTTTTCTTGATCGAAATATAAAAAGGCTCGAAAAGCTTATGTTCAAATACAAAATACTCGTGTTGTTACGAAATTGTGACGGAAATATTACGTCGTGCGTATTTTATCATTTGACATATTTCTTCTGAATGCAAACAGCTAATACTCATTCGCTATTGATCTGTTTCGGCGGATGTTGTAGGTCTCCCTTCACAGCGGGAATTTCTCGTGGATTCGCAAAAACGAGCTCACTCATCTGATTCTCTGCTTCAAATACCGATGACAATGGACACGTCCGACGCGTCGGAAACACCGTCGACAACAAAGAAGCCGAAGAAAAAGAAAAAGAAGAAGAAGAAGAAGAAGAAGCTTCGTCAACGTTTAACAAACGCGACTTCAACAAGTAAGCTCATAACAACAACAGCCGTAACTCCCAGTCCAGTTCCACCCTTTTTACCGACTACAGCCTCAAATTGGCCCGCACCAACCCAGGCTCAGTGGCGTCTCGTTGCCGAAAGATTATTTGCTGCACCATGGTCCGAAGAGCATCACGAAACACTACCAAGTACGTCTCAAATTCGTTTGGTCAAAGAGGGGCTGCCTTCGATCGACGAGAAGCAACGTGTTAGCCTGAAAGCTCTTAATGACGAGCGTCAAGCCCTCATGTTGCAAAGTGCACGTGAATACTCGCAGCCTCGTCGGTTGCATTACGGGAAAGTGAATACTCATGAAAAAGGTTCGCCGAATTCTGATCAGGATAATGCTGTGAAAAGTTACAATTCCGAGAGGAACACTCCGATAATTGATTATAATTTGGATGACAGTAGATCGTATGAACAGCGACCGATTTCCATTGATCCTTACGATCGTTATAGCCACTATCCTCGTCAAAGAATACGTTACTACAACTTAAGTCCCGTCGAACGAGAACAAGAAAACGATTACGACGAAGCTTTTCAAGCTCCCGAAGACATAACTAATCATCGACCTTTCGCAAGGACTCAACAGTTCAGACCGCTAGGAAGGGAATACGCGTCGACTAAGACCTGGCAGGATTCTCGTTACGATTACACGAGACCCTGGAAGGACAAAGCTCGAACAGGCTTAGATACCATTATTGGCTCTGGTGGCAATTGGCCATGGAGAAATTCGCAACGAGATTACAAAATTTGGTCACCTCGTTATCAACAAGCCTGGCCACGCGATAGAAATTACTGGCAACGTGTTGGTAACGTTGAGGAACAATTAGAAGAGATAATGAGTGACGACGATAACGAGAACGATGTACTGTCAAGAAATCAGCAACGGCGGCAGCAGCAGCAGCAGCAACAACAAAATTGGCATATGCGCCATGATAATCCCGGAAGATGGCCTCTCGATCGGAACATCGATATTCCCTCGTGGCAGGTTCACGATAGACCGAAGAGTCACAATCGTGGAAACTTGCCGGTTAGCCTGGAAAAGAGTAAGAATCGTTCGGAGTTGAACAACAAAGAAGCAATCATGAAACCGGTCGTCAAAGACAGTCCGGCGTTGCCGAAAATCACAATGAAAACGTGGAACAGCCTTACATCAGATCCAGCTACTTGGCCGTTCAAATTGAACGGTGCAAAACCATGGCCGAAGGACAAGAATGGAAATTCTTACAATCCCAATGCTGAACTTGTGAGAAAACTCGGCCTCGACAAGCAAGATCGTTTGTTATCATCCACCAAAGACAGCAGCGGTATTAACAAAGAGATCCTACCGGAAGACTCGGGGAAGAACAAGATTGCGGAAATCACGGAAATCGAAGGTGACAATCGGAATGAATTAGATACTGGGATGAATTCGATAAAGAATCCGCTCAGTTGGCCAGAAAAGTTGGATGGAATTGACGAATGGAAATCCAGACAAGAAAATGAGCAATTGCCACAAAGAGACGAAACCAGACAAATGTGGCCAACGAATTTGGACAACGAAAGAAAATTATGGCCTGGACATTCACCGATTTCACCAAAAATATCGTCCGTCGGTGCTTGGGTCATGCCAGCAGATCAGTCCACCTGGAGACCGTACGATCTTAAGCACAAAGTCTACGGACAGGTGTCCGACGAACAACGATGGAACAGTCCAACTAACTCTGAAGAAACTGACAGACGTTCATGGTCCTCGAATAATAAAGTGGTGTCGGGTGGCTGGCCACAAAAGACTGACGATTGGAATGTCATTGGATCCGTTTATGGACCAGACAAATCAGCCTCCACAGGACATTCGTCAACCTGGCCAACCAAGTGGCGACAATTCGCCTACCACAAAGTTACGGCGGCTCCCGTAACCAAATCTGGCTCTTTGAACATCGTCGAAGGCTCGAGTCGACCTAGAAACTCGTACATTGCAGTTTCAGCGGTTTCCCCGCCAAAATATTCCAACAACGAGTGGCGGAAAAACGACATCGAAGAGACCCAGTTGGATCGAAACTCCGGGGACAATCACGATATGAGCATCGATCAGGATGATCCGACTAGTCAACTACGGAAAAGTTTACCAGTTACGAACGAACGGTGGAACGAGAAAACGAAAACAAGGCATGTAAAGGAAAACGACCTTGACAGAAGTCGTAATGATCCTTTGGAACATCAATTAGAAGAATTAAGACGCGGGCCTTACTGGAATCACGAACAACTGCGCGGGCAGAGTCAAGTGAGTATAATTTTCTTCTTAACTATATAAAATCGCATTGTCCATAATCGTTGATTAAATTTTATTGATTCTTCATTGTTTACGTGTGAAATTCAAGTAAATCTCTATTATGCCTGTAAGACTTTGAACGAAGGGGATTCGCGGTAATTCAACTAATTAATACTTTAGCTCTGAGAATTTTAACCGCAGTTGAGAATCTCATTTGGTTTTGCTATTAATCCCTTCAACTACAGAATTTATCTCATAGATTCGATTCCGCAAACATTACGAGATTTCATTACCGGAATTTATCTTATGGATTTGTTTCCACAAACATACCGAGAATTCCATTCTTACCATAATAATCTTTATAATATTTATAAACAACTGAAAATATTTTAAAATATTTCAAAGCCGCAATAGTTATCGAACCAACGAAAAAAGTTTTCGGACCTCGATCTCGTGACAGAAAAAAAAGATGAGACTGAACAGCGATAATAAGATGTCTCATACTAACTCGCTATAAAAAAAAACTCGCAAAAGATAAATTTATAGTGAACCAGAAACATAGACAGATTGGTGTACTAAGAAAAAGTTAGCTCGTCAGAGAAGTGATAAGCGTGGAAAACGAGATTGGAAAGTTGTTTTTTTTCTTTGATAAAACTCTCAAGCAAACTACGATACGAAGAAAGAGCTGAAATTCTGGTATTCTTCGTCAGTCCACTGTAAAACGGCTTTCCAGAAAAGTGGATGTAGTTAGAACAAAGTAAAACACCAGGAGCATCAAATCTCTCTCTCTCTCTCTCTCTCTCTCTTTCTCTTTCTTCGTCCTTTCCCTTTTACTTTCTTTACTCGAGACAGACGTTGAAGAACAAATGCGTCTCTCTACGTCCTGCCAAGAGGATATTGTAAATAAAACTTTGGAGAAACTGAGGTACGACGGTAGTTGTAGAAGTTGGTGTCGACCAGCTGAAGTACAAAAGCAACCAGTACGGTCGTGAGAGAAGAAAGGATGATGCGAGCTAACGCGATGGGTTTTCTTGGCTTCGTCGTTCACGCTGTCCGTGGAACACGAAACTTTTACTTTCTGGATGGACCTCGTCGTCGTTAATTAAATTTGGAATAGGATGAAGACAAGAAGAGAGAGAAGCAACGGAGACGACAGGAAAGACGAACAGAGGAAAGAACAGAGCGAGAGGGACAAAAACAAACCGAGAGAAAGAGCGAGAGAGAGAAACATAGAAAGGGCAATGCGTGAGGGAACCGAGAAGCAAAGTAATACGTACGACTAGTTTTTACGATCGTCCATGCAATTCGGGATTTCATTATCATCAGTAAAGTTCGAAGAAACAGTGCAAATGGAGAATGTCATAAACCAGTGATTTCCCCCTGTCATCTATGCTCCCCGATTTCAGGGTAATTTCATTTCGCTACAATTTTATTATCCGGCTTTACTTCTGCTGTCAGTTCGTTAGCTAACAAGTTTGAAACTTTCTCGAAAATTTGCTAAAATACGTTCGATCGAAGTGTTTATAAAGAAAGAAGGAAAAAACATAAAATTGTGCGATTTCTGTTCGATCACAATAGTTTTTTCCGTCAGGTTGCCCCTAAATCGTAATGACGAAAATCGTGACAACCGATATTAATAAAATATCGAAGAAGGAAATTTAAAAAAATTGATTATCTAAGTAAAAAAAAAAGCCAAAGAACATCAATAATAAGTCAGTGTACGCGAGATGGAAAAACATCGGTATGGCACAATACCACGCCGCCATTGAAATTGACACTGAAAAAAAGTGGAAAGGTGCGAGGAATAACGGAAAAGGAAGGAGAGGAGAAACAATAGCGGGTACGAAGTGAATTGAAACTTCAATGTACCAGCGAGAGAGGCATGTACATTGCTCATTGTGGAAAAGCGATAAAAGTGTGGGAGCGAGGTGGTTGAAGGAAAGTTTTTCGAAGCATAAAATCGCTAATTAGTCATGACCGGGATGAGTTCCGGATTTTTAAAAAAGAAGGAAAAAAAGTAAGTTACGAAAAAAACACCTGGACCGAAGTGAAGCCCCAAAGGAGTAAGAGTATATACGAGAAGAGCAATTTCCGGATGCTCGTGGACCTTGCTTCTCTTGTACAAGAACGTGCCCGGACTAGGATATAAAATCCAGCGTGCTCGAGAAAAAGTCCTCTTTCCTCTCTCACTCCCTGTCTCGATTTCACTGCGGTCGGTCGTCTGTCTGAGGATCTAGCTGGATCGGAAGTGAGCGATGATCTTCGTCGACAGCGCGGTGCAGCTGGCGTGATCTCGCCTCTGATTGCAAAAGTTGTGAGGCCACCGAAGAGAACGAGATCTCTCGCTCGTGGTCTGCATGCTTTTCCGCAAGGGTTTTTTCGTTGGATGAAGTATAGAGGAAAGGTGCCTTATTCTCTTTGAGACATGAAGAGGTAGAAAGATCGTGAGAGAGAAATAATACGAATAAAGTGGATGATCAAAAAAAGAGGAGTGAAGAAGAAAGAGAAAGGGAAATCATAAGGAAAGAGGAAAAGATAAGAGCAGGGAAGGGGAAAAAATGAACGAGAAAAAAAGAGGATGAGAAAAAAAAGATTTTGAAAAAGTGAAGAAAATATTAGAAACAAGGGAGTGAAAAGAGAAAGAGTCAAAGGAAAAGAACCGATGAATCACACGTGCATCGAAACATGGGGGAAAAAGAGCTGGTGATAAGAATAGAAGAAGCGAAGAGGAAAAAATAAAAAAATTTAAAAAAAAACGAGAGGAAAGAAAAAGAGAGAGAAAATAACCTATATGTAAAAAAGTAAATTGGTGGATGCGACGTGCAATTCGCAAAGATGAGACTAGAAGAGATTTTATTTATTTTTTTTTTCACTCGTGCATCAGATTATAGCAGCCATCGAAGATTCCCTTATAAAAGCGACCAGCCAAGCGTGGAGCAAAAGTTGGCCAAAACTTTTCGTCGGTGTAGTATATTTCGTCGCGGGTATACCAAAAGACGAAACTTTTATTTCTTAGCCTCAATCGCGTTAGCGTCTATCACGATTTTAATAGAAAATCGTCGAACAGTGTAAAACGCCGCAATCTCGAGCCTTCGTGAAGCGAATTTTCAATACGTCTAGACTGAAAAAAGACGCGAAAGAGGAACGAAATAGAATTATGTTCTTTTTTTTTTTGATGACGCTTTCATTTTAAACAAAATTTTCGAGCACAAATTTTGACTTGTAAACTATTATTCTTCTTTTATTCTTAACATGGTTCCAAAGTTATGCGGGAATCATCGCAATAAACTTCGAAGTTTGACGTATACTGGAAACATTTGCCGTATAAAATTGGTTTGAAAGTACGGTCGGAGTTATTATAATATTCGTAACTTTAGCCTATTGAGAAAGTTGCACAATGGCGGCTATTCTTTTGTTATAATTTTCATTCTCGTGGAGAGTCTATTATGGAAAACACTAAAGGTAAAAAAATTAATCACAAGATCTCTGCTAATTAAAATCTCCAGCTATTACAAACTAAATCATTTTCTCATTAAAAACTTGATTGCAAAACCATGCATAACTTTATTTCAAAGTATTTTTCATTTTAGAAAAATTGTCAAATAATAACATGCAAAAAAACTCGATTTCATTGCACAGCATTTCAAAATATTGCAGTTAAAAAACTTACTCTCGCGATAACCAAAAATTCGTACAAAAATCCAACGTTTATCCTTTATCCAAACTACCGTGAATAAAAGAAGAGAAAAAGCAACAGGTTTTATCTTCGAAAATAAAATAATATCGGTACTGTTATAAAATTAACATTTCGACCGAATTTCTGTTTGAAATGGTCAAATTTCAAAAATTAATTTCTTCAAGAAAAAAGTTTGAAACTCCTTTTGAAGATCACGTAACGAGATTTCTTTTTCCGTTCCATACGTTACAGAAACGATCGGATGTGAGCGGAAATTCATCGATCACATTTGTCACGACCGAGGCATCACGAGTTCCAGTGGAATCGTCCTCCGTGGATAACGAGATTTTGAAAAATCGTACTGCAAGTATGACGACCCCCGAAAGTCAGTCACAAGGAAAGAAAAACGTGACGCAGTAAGACGGAGACATTTGTAAATGGATGCATCGTGAGAAAAAGGGACTTCAACAGAGAGCAGTTACTTGAACAAGAATTTATTCGTAAGGTCGTTTATGCGACGTGTAACAAAACAAAATATTCGTTATACATATATATAAATAAGTATATATATATGCATATATATTTATATGTATATATACATATAATATATATCGAGGATCCTTTGGACCAGCTAAAACAAATAGAGTGTAAGAAGAATTACCGAACCGATGCCCCTCCGAAAATGTCTAACGACCACTTGTCTTTAACTTTCGTCACCAATTCTGTTGTACGTATTGCTAATAAATATAGCGTGTTCCAGAAGTCAGGACTGATCTTCGAGTAATAAATAAATTACGAAATATTGATTAAAAAAGTTTTATCAAATAGATGGATCTCAATATTCATTAACTTAATTAACGGTCTGCCCGAAATAAAAATTCATCAAGGCTCTTTTTACTCAATATTTCGTAACTTACCCTTCAAAGCTTAGCTGCGACTTCTGGCATATGCAAGATTTACCATGGATAAGAAGCAAAAAAAACAAAGTTCGTATCACGCATACGCTCGTGGGTAAAAGACGGTTAGTGATTCGGATAAAAGGCATTTCATATCGTTGCCCTCGGTGTCTAGAAATTCAGAATTTATTTTTAATTTTATTCTAACGTCTGATAATATTAACGAAATAATTGTTGTGCCGGATCGTGCGATGCACTTACACCATACAATGAAACATATGACAGGTACGATTTTTGGAACGGAAAAGAAGCGAATTGCTCACTGTAAAACTCATCGAGCGAGTTTTTTTAAGGAAAAACATATTTTGTGGCTAAATCCATCGTGAAGACGACCCTATTATTTCTGTATTCCAATAAAAACTCCAGATTTTATTTAGTTAAGTAAGCTTACTAATCGTAAACATAATTGTTTCTTTATTCAATTCTAAATTTTTCATTCTGCTTAGGAATAATAATCGGAAGGACTAATTTAAAGAACTGTACAGAAAAAACAATGTCGATGTTCTTTTGTTACATAAATTATAAAATTTATGTAACAAAAGAAATAGCTTTAATTTTTATTTCACATATTTAACGAGCTTGTGTATTTTCTAATGCGATGATTGTCATTTATGAAGAATTTTTTACCACTATGACCCGTAAATAATTATGTTGGGTTTTCCGATCGCTAGCAAATAGGAACGCACATGGAATGAAAACAGCTTATGAGCGTACGACTCCGTGCATAATATAGTTAAAATTTTAAAAAATGAATAAATAAAAACAAGAAAATCAAACCCAAGCAAAACTATACAGCATGCAGTTACGTATAAAAAACTATGTATGTATTATTGTACTGAGAGAATCATTTTGATCAAAACGTATCTCGATGACAACCTTTCCTTTTTTCTGAGCCCTCCTTAAAACCCTTTGCCCCGTTAATTGATTATGAATTACCATTGTAACTATGTGATCGATGATAGCGAAATAATTTGGTGGTTATGGTGTAGGATGTTTGAGGACGAACAGACAAAAATATTCATGAATAAATGTCATACGTTATGTAATATAAAGACACGTTAATTATTTCGTTTGTAATTAAGAAAAAAAGTCTTGACGCTGCAGCTACATGTTCGAGATGAGAAATCAAACGAGAGAAAATATTCGTGCAAAATGCAATAAAGTCGACGTTAAACTCGTGATACGAAAAATGAAAGCTACCTAACGGATCAGCGAGTCCTTAAAAGGACGTTCACGAGTAAATCGATTTTCTATAGATTTTCTTAAAATTTGGATGACACATTATTTATAGCTTCCTTAATGTACTTGCAAAATTATGAAGAGCATGCCCGTACCAAAGTGGAGATATTCGTTGTTGAAGTTGGGAAATTTAACATGCAAGGTATAGGCGAGGCATGAGCTTGAGAGACATTTTAATTCATAGCAGTCAAAATTTTCTATAGATTTTGATAAAAAACTGCATAATGATAGATATTGATATGAGGAACAAAATGTAAAAAAATAGAGATGCTCAGTCGTGTCGTTCATACGCAATAGCGATTCAAACCTATAAATTTGACGGTATTTTCGAGCGTGCCACACCATGGAGGGGACGACGCTGTGGCGCAGCGGCAACGCTGCCGGGCGACGGTACGTAAGAGCAAGGGGGACGGGGGGGACTACACGCGTATGCACACTGTTATGGATTAATTTTCATGATATTCAACGATTTATCTCACAAAGAATTGCCAATTTAAGCATTTCTTGCCAGTCATTTTAATGTATCATAAGAAAATGCATGCATCTCTCAATTTTGGAGACTTTTTAGGAATAACGACACTTTTTCTAAAAATAAATTGTTCATATGAAAGTTCAACTTTGCAATCGAGATTATAAATATTAAAATGAGATATGAAAAATTATCAACAGTAACAAATAAATTTATTCATACAAAATGGAATATTCCTTTGGTGTTCCGTCTTTCGTGTTGGAATTATTATGGAATAATTATGAATGCGTAAGGTACATAAATAAAATACGCAAGATATTGATCTTCTCGGAGTAAATAACATTGTTTTTATAGTATTTTTTCATATATTATCTACCATTTGGTCTTCGAAATTGGCTAGAGACGCTTGCTTCTATAATGTTGTTCGCTATGACGGCGTCTCTCTACTGAGCTGAAAGCACGAGGCAGGCAAGCAACGCTGCCAGATCTCCGCGTCGCTCCAAGGATACTTGTATTAGTGTATATGTATAGGGTGCGCCAGAGCCTTATTTGTATTAGTGCGTAGAGTCCGTGCTAAGAGTTTCGGAGTAGGGGGCGCGACGCGCGCTACACAGCGACAGTTGAACTAAGCCGAGCGTATGCCAAACTTTTGTCTCCGATTTTCATTCGTGAAAAAAGTCCAAAAAAGTCCTATTTGGGACTCGGGACTTAAGTCGACAAGAGTAACCCCAAATTGAGTCTCAAATGGAACTTCTTTTCCCTCGCTCGGTATGAACCGGACGTGACGTCATGAGTCCCAAAGTGGGACTCGGAGTCCCAATGTGGGACTTTTGTCCCACATTGGGACAAAAGTGATTCCCTATTTCTATACCTATTTGTATTCTGTACGAGACCGTCTTTTCAGACGGTCACAGAGTGTTACGGCTCCGGCAATATATGCCCATCCGGCGGATGATGCGTGCTCGCGAAAACGTTTGATTCTGCGCCACGCTGTGGCCGGACCGAGAAACAAAGAAAAAGTCCCAAATTGGGGCTTGGAGTCACAAATAGGGACTATTTTTTTTTGAGATTTTACTCTTAAAAAAAGTCCCTATTTGGGACTCCGAGTCCCAATTTGGGACTCATGACGTCACGTCCGGTTCACACCGAGAAAGGGGAAAAAGTCCCATTTAGGACTCGATTTGGGGTCACTGTTGTCGACTTAAGTCCCGAGTCTCAAATAGGACTTTTTTGGGACTTGCTGATCCGTTAGGGCTTGTCTCCATTTTGGATGATCCTCTCCAATAAGAAACTTTCGAAAGAGAATTTGAATTTGAAATGCGCGAAAATACGAGTTCAAATTTCAAAACTTTTTACTTTTAATTCATCAACGTGATAATTAATCGGTAATTTGAATAAATAATATTCAAAAGATAATTCGATAATTCTATTGTATAGAATTTATTGATACATGATGGCAACAGAGTAGTCGCCACTATCGATAATTTTTATCATAAACGAAAAAGAAGAAGCGAGTATGATCGAAGAAGGTCTCGGAAGTTCCGAGTTCGAGAAGATTTTTGATGACAGTTGGAGCGATTTTAAAACATAACAACTGATCTGTGGTTTCGCGGTGAAGCCTTCGAAGAGATGAAGACGAGCCAAGCCGAGGCCGGGATATGTGGGATCAGCTACCGGAGCTGATACTGACGCAGATATTTGGCCATCTTGGTCGAACTGATCTCGCGTCCGTCGGTCAGGTTTGTCAGGCATGGAATCGCGCCCTCTCGTCTCCCGTTCTATGGCGTTCCGTGACTGTCCTCATAGATCGTGATCTTCGTGGGGAATTTCCCCTTGCTGGTGAATTAGCGGTTTGTATTTTTATTTTTCATCGCAAAAACGTTAACCTACTCAACGTCATACGGCACAAAAAAATTTCACGTACGAGTTGAGGTAACAACGGTGATCTAATTGTGGAAAATCGTCGATGCACTTTTTATATTGTCTAGACATGTCTCGGTTCAATCGATAGTAAAAAAAATGTTCGTTCCGGCGAGATCATAAAAAATTCAACTACTTACTGGTTATTTTTACCGGGGTCTCATGTCGAATAATGTTTTTTTTATATAATCATTCCATGCAAAGTAAACCAATCGATTTTTTTGCAAAATTGTCGCTACGAATTTATTTCTGTATAACTGATAAAGTCTGCAATATTATTTATTATTTTTGATAAACTCTACATATACTGCAGCAAAAAATTCCCAAAGAATTAAAACCGATTTTATTCAAGGTGACCGGAAATAATTGCTAGATTTAATAGGAATTACTGAGATATAATTTTATGTGCTTTCCAATAAATTTGTTTGTACATAAAAACGTCACCGTCGTTTAGCAAAATTTGCCTTTGATTAGCTTCAAGCTCCATTTATTTTACCTCTACAAGATTTTTGTTGTGGAAAAAAAAGCGAGAAATGATTATTTTCTAGACAAGATATGGACAACACATGAGAAGCCTCGAGCTCGCCTGGTCGAGGCCCTACGTGCTTCCCATCGAAACCCGATTAGCTCGCAACGTTCAGGCAGAAGCAGGGGTTGATTTTCTTGCAATCGTGAGGGGCAAGGACGTACAGTTGAAGAAACTCGTTCTCACCGATTGGGTATTCAGCAGCAAGTGGGGTAATCGTGGAAAACTACTCTATGCACTCGCCAATTTTCTCGGGTAGGTCAAGAGTCTTAGCTATATGACGTTTCGTATAGTTATACCCAATTATTCTTGAATACTTCGCCTCTTCAATGTTACTGAACGGATCGATTGCAAGCGTTGAAATACCTCGACGATTCGAGTTTCAACTTCGGGTCAAACATTTATGGCTCGTTCTGCTTTTCGCGGCCAATTTTACCTGAATTTTGATACCCAAATATCGTAATTTTATAATTAACAAATTATGGTCTTATTTTAGTGAATTTTCGTTCAAATTACTTGTCAGAATAAAATATAATTTTTTCTTTATATTCATATAGCGAGTTGAATTACTCAATTATTACTGTTTTTTTTACATCCCTTTTGTAAAATTTATTTTTTTTTTAATGTTGCATGCCACGATTTTCAGATCCCAGAAAAATCTTAAAAGCCTGAGTCTTCTGAACGCTAATCTCGGTGTGAGCGATGTTCTTCGTTTGCTTGGTGCAGTTGCAAGGTCATGTGGTGATCGACTTGGATGCCTTGACCTTCGTGGAGCTTTTCGCGAGTGGCAAGCCCCTCATAGCAATTCCAGGTCATTCATTCCCGATAATCAATTATTTCGACCAAAAGGTCAAAATCGTGCGTGACCAATGAATTTTTTCACATTGTATCTTGATTTGTATTGAAACTCAATTAATCTCAATATCGATCACATGTAAATAGATTTTCAATTGATTTTGATGTTGACTCGTTTTCGGAATGTTTTATTTTCATTTCGGTCTAATTCAATTTATTTTTATAAATGAGGTTTCATATTTTTTTAAAATATAATTAATAATAATAATAATAATAATAATAATAATAATAATATAATTTTAATTAGGAAAATATAATTATAATCGTATTTAATCAAATACGGTTATTGCATTTTGGAGAAGTACCTGATTTCGAATAGTTCGGTATAACTTTGTAGATATCTCCGTTTACTCGGGAGACTTCATGCTTTGACTACAATTAGTCTCGACTATCCTGCACTATCCGATCAAGCATTAAACGCTTTGGCCAGAGCTGCTTCGGGCGTTCTGAGAACATTGCATATATCTGTTAGAGATTCAGATTCTCGTCAGCACACTCTTGACGACACAGCTTGGCACAATCTCGTGACAGCTTGTCCTCATCTCACGGTCTCTTATAGCATAGGTAACCACATATTTAGTTCTCAATAAGCGAAGAGATAAAAGTTAAATTAAGTCACGAACCTCATCCTACTTAACTCCTCATTGTGTCCTAAACGGAAAACGCTATAAAGTCAATTTCGCGCTAAAAACGACGGTAAAAGTTATTGCTACCACTTCAACGTAAGGAAATATGAAAACTTTTACTTATTTAATTACGAAGTTTCTTTAGATTGACATGTAACAACTCAAGTTCAAAACGTATTTTTTTGCAGTTTGCATACTAATATACCTGTACGGGAGCTCTCATCATACAACCCACCGAAGTTTTTACAACGATCAGTATTTTAAACACATATTGAAAATTTATAAAAAATACGAATTTTCTTTTAAAAAATTCATATAAATCTGAAATAATAAATTGTTCTCTACATTTTTACTCATACCAATGAATTGCAAAGAATTCATTAATTAATGATTCATTAATTAGAATGAAAATTGAGGTTGAAATTTTTCACTGGACGTAAAAATTTATTAATCGATTGGAGAAAATTTGTTTACTTTCATCAAAATTTAAATTTAGTTCTCTAACAATTTCAAATTTTTCGTGTTATCCTTTCGATGGTGGATTAACACGGTACAAATAATTGGATCGATGCATTAACCAGTCAGGCTGAGCTGATTTATTTTGGCTCTATTAGAACATCAAATTTGACTAATAATTATTACGTGAAAACATAATAATATTTTCTGGCTCATAAACCAGTAGTTATCACCAAAATTCGCAGTTATTATTTACATCTTCATTATTTTTCTGGCACGAAAAGTACATTTCCTTTAGTTTTCCCAGGGATTGTTGCCAATTATTCGTTTCCATGCACCTTCATACAGCATAAATGTAGCTTTTTTAAAACTTACCTTTTCTTTCCTTATACTCTGTTCAGCATGCCAAAAAATCGTTTCTTTTTATTGTACTTTTCAGTCAATATCTCTCATTACGAGGATATGTGCTATCTACTACTGCCTAGTGTTCCCTTGGCGAGTTTCCAGATGTTCAGTGGTCACGTATGGGATCAAAGTCGATCGAGAAACTTCAGAAGTACCGTCGGTCTGCTTATAGATCATTACACGAATACTCTTGGTACATTAACAATTATTTTTATTCTTGGTGCTATTTTACGACCAGCATTCGCTGTCTTGGAACATCCATTCAATATATTTTATGTAGGACCTCATTATTTTATCTTGTGTTTCATTATTTTCATTAATAATCCATTTAAATAAACAACGTAATATATATTCATCGAAAAAACCAACAACAGATATTTTGAAAAACCGGAAACTCGCTGGTGAGACTTATGAAGTTACATGTCAAAATAACTCGAAGACAAAATAACACGACAAAATATTTTGCGACAAAATAACTCGCGTCAAAATAACATGAGGTCAAAATAACACATGACTTAATAACATCAATTGGGTATTTATTTACATGTACGTATATGCATATGTATATAATTATCTCTAAAGGTAGTTTCTAGGACTGTCTTAAAAATTCTTAGAGAAAAGTATCTCAAAGTATAAAATTCAGGTGCAAATAGTTCAATCTGATGGTGTGGGTGCTTCGCGTCCCTTTGCCGTTTTTTAAATCATAATCACCCTAGGTTTAAACCACCTTAGGTTTGAACAGTATAAGAAACACAAACCATACAATATTTTGTTTTTTTATTTATTACAATTGTATAGAAATTTGAATTATAAAATTCAAACATTAAAATATAATCAGTGTATAAAGTGAAACAATTAATCGAATATATTAAGTATTTAAAAGGCGTAGCTCACAATATTCAAATTTAATACGTCACTGTAATGTTCACAACTTTATACTTTGTTTTGTACTTTGCAAATACACATCATATTAATATCATTCGATTCCTATATTTTTCATGTTATTTTGTCGCGTGTTATTTTGACGTGACACCACTTACGAGACGAGTAGAATATGAAATTCTGAAAAGAAACGTCTTCAAAAGCAACTTTTTCTTCAGAAATACGTTTAATTATCGCTGGCTTAGAGACAATTTTTAATACAGCTTGTAAAAATGTATTGAAACGATTACAGCCGAAGTCATGCTCCAGTTGCGAAACAATCGTGAGCTTCTCGATGACCTTTTGATATCAATGGTGACGCGATGCAAACACCTTGAAAGACTTCAGTACGATGGAATTCTACGAAGCCTCGATACATTGAAAGACGTTTTGCAGCTTCAATCGGAATCAAAAACTCGTAAGCATGAAAAACAAGTTGAAAAACTCGTAAATATAATCTTTTTTATCGTCCGAGAGTCGAAAATGAAAAAAATTGCAATTTATCTTGATGTTTTTTTACTCAAACGCTACAATGTGAATTTTCTATATCTTCACAGGTTTCCGAACGATACACGTCAAACCCCGCAATGTGAATGCTCTAAACCGAGCGATACTGCGCGAAATCAGCACTCAATATGACAACAAAATGATGGAACAAGGCGTCGACTTTCGAATCGAGGATCCGGCTTCGTTCTTCGTTTTTTATTGATCAACGAACGTCTAAATTTCAATGTAAAATTGTTGTTTGACGAGAGAAATCCCTGTCTGGAGACACGATTGATTAAACGGAATCGCTTGGACGGAAGGAGTAAAATTCAAAAATCATTTTTAGTGTATACAAGATAAAAATCGTAGTGATAATAATACTATATAAATCGTGTCTTTTCGACACGTCAGGCTGGAGTTGAAAAATTTTGTGCATTTTTTTGCTCTTTCCCTCTTTTTCTTCATAAAATTATCTTCAACTTTTTCAACGTAACGTTTGATCGCTTATTAGCTGAATACAAAAGGTCTTTTTCGCCATCAAAACTTATACAATTTTTGCTTAAATGACTTTTCTGAATTGTTAAACTCATTGATGTATAATTTACTCAGAAATGGCCAACGTCCTTAAACATTCCACTGGCGCTACGCACAGATCAAAGAACCTAATTCTCGTTGAAGAATCTTTCGAAGTGCGATGTGCTGAATTCCAGATTCTTTACACATACATCCATTGCTAAAATTTTTATTCAATCACTTTAGTAGCAAAGCGATGAGCAAAAAATTATGAAAAATTCAGCGACCTTCGAGCCTTTTCTCTATTTTTAAATAATAATAATGCAAAAAGTTAGGTAACAAATCGTTTGAACAACAGAACCTTCAACAAACAATTATTTTTCGTTACATAAAATGAAGTTAATGATTTTTTTGATATACATACGAATAATCGAAATGTGTTTTTTTTTTTTGAAAGATTCAGCTCCACATTTACGAAGTTCTTGAGGAAGTTTATTTGCTCATCGCTTTGCTACAGTCGTAATTTTATCCGTTGAGTAAAAACTGATCGGATAGAATTGAATAATTGATCGAATCCATCGAATTTATTGAACTCCTGTCAAAATCAGGTCCTCAACGACTTGTCGGCTGATTTATTTTTTTACTTCATTTCGCTTCTCAACGAAATGGCCCTGGGAGAATAATTTGCAGCCCCAACTAAAGGTGGCAAGATTTTATGTGAGTCTTAAGAACCGTTCTGGTGACGAAGCCTTTACCGCAACGCGTGCAAACGTAGGGTCTCTCGCCGGAATGATATCGTTTATGAACAACGAGAGTGGATCGTTGAGTGAAAGATTTACCGCATTGATCGCACGAATACTTACGTTCACCGGTGTGAGTAACGTTGTGAGTACGCAAAAGTGTTTCGCATGCGAAGCACTTGCCACAAATTTCGCAAGTGAACGGTTTTTCACCGGTGTGTGAACGGTTGTGAATTTCGAGGCCTTTCGCAGTTTTAAGTTCTTTGCCGCAGAGGGCACAAAGATAGCGGCGTTTCTCGTAAATCGTCGTCGACGTTTCACCGTGACTCCTCGATCTGTGCTGTTTCAATATCGATTTATACTTGAACGATTTTTTACATACTTCACAACGATTTTCCGGATTATCCTCTACCTTGAGACTGCGATTTTCGATCTCCGTCGCCGCTGGATCGTAATGATAAAGACGATTGTGATCTCTGAGTGTGGTCGCGTCGTTGAACGTGCTGCCGCAAGTTTGACATTGTTGGAATTGCATGAAATCGTGCATCGCTGTATGCGCCACCACTGACCTTTCATCGGCAAACGTTTCGCTGCATATTTCACAGATATACCTCGTTACGTTGTGATTACGCTTTTTATGCCTCTCAATGTCACCCAACGAAACTCCCATAAAGCCACAATCAGAGCAAGCCACAGTCTTTGGCGTGTGTAACTTTTTCACGTGAGCATTCAAAAGGAATTGATGTGGATAAGTCTTCTCGCAATCGTGACATTTAAAAGGCCGTAAAATACCATGAGATATTCGCAAATGTGCCACAAGACGTGTCACGAAGTGAAACTTTTCACCACATATTGTACACAGCTTTTGACTACCCTCGTAACTGAAAAAAATGAAAGGGAAAAGTACGAATGACGTAGCTGGAAATCAACCGATTTAGACAAATCGGTATTTGATTTCTTGAAGTTTCTGTTTTTTTGCTTTTTTGTTATTTTGCTTTTTACTCACTCTTCAGTGTTTCCCGGAGCCTCTATTCCTCTCCTCCCCATTTCCAGATCTTCGGACTTGATACGAGACTCCAGATTCTTCGAATGATCCCGATCGTGATTCATCATCCATTGGCTGTAACACGAATTAATTTTCATTCGTATGTGCCCATTTATCACGATCAATAACGCTGAGGATCGTTCAATTGTTAATTAGAGAACTTTCGGTTCATTAGGTTTTCTTCGTGTTCGTTGAGTTATCTTCCCGTACGAGGAACAGAGTTTCCACTTTGATCCTCTTCGATCATGGCACGAGGTATTTTTACAGTGCAGGAAGAAATGGAAGGCTGTTTCGTCCGATGATTGTTTCAAATTAGATCAAAAAATTTTAATCACGATTTGTATCGTTTGTATGAATGGAAAATTTGTTGAATTTGTCAATGTTTTATCGTCTCTTGTTTATCGATACTTTTTACAAAAATGTTTGATAAATCAAGGAATCATTTGTACTCTCTTTATTCAATCGGCGAATAAAAAATTCGTAAAGAAATAATTATTCGGCAAAATGAAGGCTCGTAGTTTCATTTGGTTTGATATTGGTATGTGTTTTTTGATGTTTCTTTAAGAAACTTGCAGTTACGAAAGCTTTGCCGCATTCGAGGCACTGATAAGGCCTCTCCTCGTTGTGATAACGCAGATGAACAATGAGCGAGGTTCTTTGAGTGAAATTTTTGCCACATTGGTTACACCTATAGGGTTTCTCGCCGGTATGAATGCGTCGATGAATTCGAAGATTTTCCTTCGTGCCAAAGCCCTTGCTGCAAATATCACAATTCGCTATTTTTTCACCCGTGTGAATTCTTATGTGAGCTTCAAGAGCTTTCTTGGACGAGACTCGAGTGCCACAAAAATCGCATAAAAATAGTCGGGCCTTTGTTTTTGTCACGATACCGTGTCGTTTTTTCATGTGATTTTTCAATAATCTCGCGTAAACAAAGCCCCGAGTACACAACTTGCAATTGTACTTTAAAACAGTGATTTTTTCAGTGTCAATTCCGGCATGATGAATTCGCAAATGGGCAGTTAAATTTTTTTTGTAACCGTAAGTTCTCGAGCATAATTCGCAGTGATACATTTTTCTTTGTGTATGAACGTTCAACATGTGATCCTCGTACTCGTTCTTCGATATAAAACCCTTGTTACGACAAAGCTCGCAATTGTACGCGTAATCCTTGACATGACGACGTCGATGAAACTCTAAATTGCTCTTTTGATTACAAGACCAACCGCAAATGTCGCATACAAATTTCTTTATCCCAGTATGTATGAGTTTGTGACGCTTTATATTGGAGGCATTACGGAATGCCTTGCCGCATTCGTCGCAGTGAAAAGCACGCTCGATACCGTGAACGTTTTTCAAGTGCTCCGAGAGCTTCGTCATGTGGAAAAAAAGACCGTTGCATTTGCCACACTTGTGCGGAGCTCTTGACTTCTTTCCACCCCTCGACGCTCTTACTGACCTGAAATTCATCAATTTGTAAAGTTGAGAGTTTAGTTACGCCAATTAATATGCCGAGACAGTTTATTCGAATTTTTAATGTATAGGATAACCCGCAATGAGGGCCAAAAAGATTTATAGAGCACGTAGAAAACCAAACGACTTTCAAAGTAAATTGCGCATCAAATTCGACAGCCAAAAATTATCGTCGCATAAAAAAGTATTCAAATTGGATATATTTATAATTAATAAGTTGTTTTTTTACTTTGAGACAGTGATCTAGTTTAAGGGCTCAAAAAAAATCGATTTGTGTTTTTTTTTTGCTTTAATTGATAGTCCAAGTTTCGAAGAATATGTTTCCAACGTTTTAAAGACCATTAGAACGTATTTTGGAAGTTACAGAACCGAGAGCAGGTAGGTGTCGCACGGGTATGTACAAACGCTACAAACTTTAAGGTATTCCTATCACGAACTCGAATATTTTGCAATTAAGGGATTATTTTGTACAAAAAAGTAAAAATACATCCCATTTTACTGGAAAAATATCGAGCTAAGTTACCGAATTTTTAGAAAATAATTATAACTTTGAAAATCGTTTAATTTACACGATACTTTATGGAGATGCCCTGCTGCTCACATTTCTATTTAACCCTACAACGGGGTCGAAAGCGACCCCATTTTTTTAAAATAAAAAGCTTTTTTTTTGCATTTCTCCAAAACTATTTCGTTTTATAGAGTTTTTATCGTCAAATGTTCACAATGTGACTTTATTATACACTATTCTCTTGGTTATTAAAAAACGAAGAGAACGGTGTATAATTAAACCTTATTATTGCATGCGGGGAACATTTTATGCTAAAGAGAAGATTGGGGTCGTTTTCGACCCCGTTGTAGGGTTTACGTTCGGAAAAATAGATTGTGGGGGTCTAGGGTTAATAATTCATACACCAAATAATGATAGATGTTTGATATAAACTGTCCTATGGGTAAATCAAATTCTAAAAATTCCGTAGCAACGATAAAAACAGAGAGTCACCGGACGTCTGAAAAACGTATTCACGATAAAACTTGAAAGAATGTGATTAGCAGACGATTTTTCGTAGCCATGACGTTCAAGAGGTTATCTTCGGCAGTTTTTACAACATTTTTAACGCTATTCTTGTTTTTACCCATTACAAATTGGCTCACATTTCTACCAATATCACTGCGTACTCTATACGTTTTTTCACTCATATTTCACTATTTTTTTCAACCAAATACAATAAGTCCAGCTTCTTCCTTTGACAGTGCGGTTGTTGACATTTGCACTCTCCAAAAAAAATCAAAAAGTTTTATAATTCACATAATTAAGCTGAAATTTTCGATTTTTGTTAACAGTTGGGACTAATAATTGGTTATAATTTTTTTTTAACAAAATCCAGCCTCATTTATGAAGAAATGTGGAGGACCCTGCTTATGCACCAAAAAAATACGGTTCTTTGCGAAAGGAATACCTTAAACCGTGTTTTCTCGAAATATCATTATTGTGATTTTTCCAATTTGGCGACAGTAATAGCAAAAAAACTATTTGACCTATCGACTCAACCAAGGCTTATTCTTCAGAGTATTGCCAACCATCCTAAATAAACTAAGAAAATTGTGAAAAACTTTATTTTAAATAGTATATATTGCAAAAAAAGTGATTAAGTTTTTGCTAAAAAATGTCACTTTTACGTTCAAGCTTGTCAATTTTTACTGTTTTACACTATTTCCTGATTTTTTTTTAGTTCATCGACTATAAAAAAGTGTTTAAATCGAAAATCTTTTTGGTTTTTCTATTTCAAGGAAGAATTGCCGGCTTCATAGCTCTTGCCAATTTAATCCTCCAATAGCAAGGCGCTTTCTCCACGTACCTTAAAATACATCATTTCTTTATTATATTTCGCAGATAATTTTTTTATGGGTTGAAATGTACAATAAAACGTGTACAAAAGTTTAGAGATTGATTTTTTTTTTTCACTTAAAAGCAATTCCCGAAAATCGCCTTTTTGACCCTCCAAACTAGATCACTGCTTCAAGACGAGTAAAAATTGAAGTTCAGTTTTAATTTTTCTTAAGACGTGTTTAACCGTTGTATAATAATTCCTATTGAGAAGCTCAATAAAAATACTAAGTCACTAGTTAATTTGTCACCAAAATTTAGAAAAAGGAATTTTCCTTCAGATTTTCAAAAGCTTACCATCTGCAGCTTACCTCTACAGCTCGGGTGTCATTTCTGCGACACTCCGTACAAACCGCATGTATTCAGGAATAACGTAAAGTATTCTCTTCTTTCCGAATAACTCTATCGTTTTAACCCTTCGGCTGCACACCTATTTTCACCGTCGACTTTTTAAATGTTTGATTCTCCGGCTTAAATCATCCAATTTTAATTTATCACGGGTGATTTTGACATCTCACAATGTTTCCAGATGATTGTTCATTATTAAAGAGCGAACCTAAAATTGTATTTTACACAAAATCCAGAAAAATGCACAATTGGCGGAGCAAATTCGCACCAGTGTGCAGCCGAAGGGTTAAATTATGGTAAAAAATGAGAAAAACCCAGTAAAGTAGACTGGCGCTTTAAGGAGGTTGTTGACTGTCTTTGGCGGGCAAACGGCAAGGGGGGAACCTTCGTGTTAAAAGCATAGGATACACGGGCAACTACCACCTGTTAAAAATTGAAATCTTCGGTTATAAAAATGCGTATTTATCACTGAGAACTGCGAAGAATTTTTATTTTTTCATTCATATATGTTTCTTATCGTAAACAATACTCAAAATTACTATTTAGTGACTCTTCAAATATTTATTATAAAATATTAAACAATCGCCGAAAGCACGGCAACAGCGCGGTATTGGTGCCCACTTTAAAGGTTAATATAACTATCATGTATGCTGTACTAGCACCAACGTCTTATACATAAAAGACCCGCAGCGTTGCCACAGTTTTTCCTCGTTGCGGCAGAGTCATGGCTGCAAGCAAAAACTTTCTTGTTTTTCGGCACTCTCTTTTATTTTTTTTATTATTTAATTTTTATTTTATTATTTTTTATTTTTTATTATTATATATTTACTATTATTATAATTAGTTAATTATTTTATTATTAGTTTATTGTTTAAAAATGGTACAGTGAAAATCCTTGAATTTTTACGTGTTCATTCACAAAGATTTATATTTTATGAGAGTATTTTTTTTAAAGCAATCTTACTATTTTTTCGCGGGATTTTTGTCATGATAATCGATTTCTAACGTATCATCGAGTGAATCCTCATAAGCGCCGATGTATAAGAAAGCAATTTTATTTATTCAATTTCTCGCAAACGCGACAGACGAAAATTGCAAAAAAAATTCTATTGATACCTCGATGCAATCTTTAATGACCTATAAAATTTTTATAAATATTTAACTATTCTGGTTTGATTCACCAACCTCCTTAATCATCGGACTACTTGTAAACATTTCTCCAGCTCCGTGCAACGCAATTTTTAATGAATGTATACGTACACGTGTGCATGTTCATGAAGGATGTAAATTTCGATTGTACTCCAGTGATTCAGCGATGCCATGATTCTAATTATGAAAAAAGGTTTTTAAAATTCTTCATCGAATTTCCTAGACAAAAAACTTCATTTTTTCACTCAAATGTTTATTTTCTTTTTTTATTTTCACCTCAAATCTGCTCATATGAAATTTCTCAAGGCCCTTTAAACAAATGTCGTAATTCTATCAATACAGCTTAACAACACACGAAACTTTTTAACCAAAAATTGATATTTCTCTCAAACGAATAAATAAAGAATAAAAATAAAATGGCCAATTCGGATTCATTACAGACATATTATTCCGAAATTTGGTCCGTCTCGTAGTCTTGCAATTCTTGCATGAATTGGGTAATGATGTTTTTGATAGAAACAACTGGCAACGGTGGCAAAGGTCCAGGATGTTTTTTTCTGTGACAAATCAATCCGGGTTTTTGGGCAAAGGCTTGGCCACAAATGTCACAGACGTAAGGCCGTTTGCCCGTGTGAATAACAATGTGCTGTTCCTGGGCAGTTTGACGCCGAAAAGTTTTGCCGCATACGGGACAGGTAAATGGTTTTACGCCAGTGTGCACTCTCATGTGAGATTCGAGATCACGCGATCGAAATTTTTTACCGCACGTTGGGCACAAAACTTTTTCTCGAGTTTTGTGCCAATCGATATGTTGCTCGAGATTCTCTTTGGTCACCATACCACGATTGCATATTTTACAAACGAATTTGGGTTTGTAATGTCGATATCTCAGATGGGCTTTGAGAGCGTGAAGATTTTTACTGAAATGGCCACAAACGTCACAAACGATTGGCGGCGAATCGATGTGATAAAGCTTTACGTGCTGATTTAGAGCTTTTCTTAGTTTAAACTCTTTGCCACACGTGTCGCACGTGAACTCGTAATTACTCGTGTGCATACGTATAAAATGAGTTTTCAGTGTGCTTTTGTTGTGGCTCTTGTAATCGCAAACATTGCACTTGTAATATTGAATGCGATGCACTTTATCCACGTGGGCGTCCAGATAACGAACGAGGCTAAAAGTTTTTGGACAATTGTCGCATTTGTAGCGATGTTGCTTCAAATGCTCCGCTAGATTTGACTTTTTCTCAAACTTTCTGCCACAATCATCACACTTGACAGTCGCTCGTCTATTGCTTTTATTACAATCATCATTTTTCGTAATTCTCGTACCACTCCCTCGAGAATATTCTTTTCTTAATCTCTTGTGTGATCTTCCTTCTCGACACTCGTCATCTTCGCTCACAATCCCTTTTTTTCTTCTCGCAGATTTTTCACTTCCATGCTCATTAATTAATTCTTTGCCAACGGAAGATCTGAATATTCGCTTACTGATTACGATTTTCGAGGCGCTCGCAGGTTCGGATGCCGAGTTTCTAAAACATAAAAAGTTCGAGTAAAACGTTGAGATTTTCATTTATTGTTGAATACGAGTGGAAATTTTGGTAATAAAACTTTAAGGGATACGCTTATATTTTATTTACAAGTTTTTATATCGATGGTCACGTACAACGATCAAAAACCTTTCTCCGTTCATTCGTTCATCGTACAACATTTTTTTTTATCCCCCTATGCAATGCTTCGTCAATTTTGGTCAATAATATTCTGGGTTCAATATTCAAGGTTTCAAGGTACAAATTCGTTGTCGAAACAAAAAATACTCACCATGGATTTTCTTGTACTGCCTACATTCGACAATTACCTTTGAATTTTTATTTCTGAAATATTATTTTACTTACCTAATAACATTAAGTTTTAAGAATTACCAATTTTGTTCCAATATTAAAATAGTAACGAGAAGAAAACAATAAACAAACGTTAAAGAAATAAAAAAAATGCAATCCCTTTATTTACTACTCAGCTTAACATATAAATATTTCTACGATGATCAATCGGATGCCTTTTGCAGAATACACATCGCCTAATCAATAACCTTTGAGAGCGAAAAGTTTTCGACCAAAAACTCTCTTCATATTTTTTATTAATTAATCTCAACCATTTTTTGTCGAAAAAGTTTAAGTATTGCTTCCGGTTAAGGATCCTTTTAAACAAAAGCACACAAACAGTAACCATAATGTGAATAAAAATAGTTTGTCGTAAATGAGTTGAAACAGTAAATTGGTAACTTAAGAGGGTTTCTTACGAGCTTGAAGATTTTTACTTCAAACATAAAATTCCAACAACGAAAAATGCGAATATCTTCTGCACCTCGTGGTATCGAATGACCAATAGTCCGCGTTTATATAATGAGTAATCGTAGAATTCCTCAGAAAGTCTTTTCGGTAAATATTTACAATCATTTACCTCCTCATGGATTGATCGAAAGAAAGATTATCGATGAAACGCAGCATTCACTTATAATGAAAATAATAATATCAGAGCATCGAAAAACCAGCCTGAATAAACATGAATTATGATAAATTATGATCTGAAATAATAATTGTCACGACAGAATAAAAATTGGTGAATATTTATTCAAATGTTTTGACGTTTTGATCCATACTTGTTTGAAATCTGGCGCATGAATAAGATTTGCCATTGATTCGTTCAAGCCATTCAGGATCTGGCGTCCAAAGTCGACTGTTTACAAACTGAGCGAAGCGTCACTCGATTCTTGTTGAACGATAACACGAGAAAACACAAATGAACTCTTCAATTATTATGATTTTATTATCGTCAATTGCGTAAATAGGACGCGACGATTAAATAACAAAGCAAAAAGAAAATAACTCTTTTTATTCCAAATCGCCAAAATGACTCTGGCTCTCTTCGTTCTGAGCAATGAATTCTCTGACGAGATCAGCGATGGGCATAACCGGAAGTGGTGGATGAGGTCCAGGATGCGTTTTTCTGTGGCAAATGAGACCGGGTTTTTGGGTGAAGCCTTTGCCACAAATGTCGCAAATAAAAGGACGTTGTCCGGTGTGTATGAGAACGTGTTGTCTGAGTTGTGACTGACGAGCGAACGGTTTGGAGCAAATGGGACAGGGGTGTGGTTTGCAGCCTGTGTGAACAGCCATGTGGCGTTTGAACGAGTCTTTCTTCGTAAACGTTTTGCCACACTGTGCACAAACGATTTTTTCTCTTTGCTCGTGTTGGGTGATGAGATGTTGATCAAGATTCTCTTGAGTGACCATACGTCGTTTACAAATGTGACATTCGTATTTAGGCTTGTAATGGGCCCATTTCCGATGAACGTAGAGAGAGCCAGTGTTCTGACAGAGTTTTCCACAGACGTCGCAATTGATGGGTTTCTCTTTATGATGAAACCTTATGTGATTGGTGAGATCGCCTTTGACCTTGAATTTCTTAGTACAAAATTGACAATCGTGCTCGTACCTGTCGGTGTGTTTTCTGATAAAATGCGACTGTAACGAGTGTTTCGAACGACATATAAAGCCACACGTTTCGCATGGAAAGTACATTTTATTTTGTCGCTTTCTCGTCCACGTCTCGTGTTTTCTCTCGAGATGAGCAGCGAACAGAGACTTCTTCAGAGTTCTGTAATCACAAACGGCACAAATGTAAGCACCGCCCTCTTGTATACATACTTTTTTCTTGTGGGTCCAAGCAACGTGCTTCCTGAAAGCTATCGATGAGCCAAAAGTTTGCGTGCAAACTTTGCATCTCAATGGTCCAACGGTACGTCCAGCTGTCGCTATTTGTGTTTCAGGGAAACGCGACAGTTCTTGCTTCCCCGAGTGTTTCGTTATCGAAGGCTTTTCTTCGGTGAAACTCAAGGTTTCCTCAACTTCCACTTCTTCTAGAAATTCTTCGTGCTGTTCTTGTCCTCCTTCCTCCTCTTCCTCCACTTCTTCTCTTCCTTCTTCCACTTCTTCTTCAGCTCCATCGTCGTTTCGTTCCGAAACTACATCCTCAACAGCTATGTATTCATTCTGATGAGCTTGCATGAAAGTCTCGTTCATCTCGTAATCAGATATCTCGTGCGAAGGCTCTTGCTTCATCGGTCTTGTCAATATCGACGCGTTTTTATTTTTCTCAGACTGTTCAATCACTCTCTCCAATGTCACCATACCATCCTCGAGCTTCACCTCGTAGACGTTGCCCTGAGAAATATTTTTAGCCTCGATGCCATCCTCAGTATCTTTCAAAAACGTGGATTTATCGTCGCTAGATTCAAAATCTTCGTCATCCTCGTGGCTCGTTGTACTGTCGACGAAATAGTCGCCTTCCTTGTAAAAGCTTGGCTCGTTGTCGAGCATCTCGTCTTCGTAGCCACAATCGTCCGTCAATATTTCTTCCTTCAGCATCCCTCTCTCATCAGTGTTCTCCAATTCTGATGTCTCGTCAGTATCGAATGGCTCATCGTTTTCAGGCACAAATGCGTAATACGGCTTGCCATCGAATTCCAAAATTTGCCATTTCTTCATAACCACCGATTCACGATCGTAGATGAACATTCCTCGCGTCTCAACGATATCCTCAACCAACTCCGTTCTCTCAACGAGCCTGAAACATTATCGGATAAAGGTCATTAGTCTGGATTATCACGGTGGATTATTCATGCGCTTCAGGGAATTTCGATGATGGGAAAAAGTTACTTCGATATTTTGGATTTTCAACGATCACCGTTTATGAGATTTTGAAAAACGAAAGAGAGTTCGTTATTACGAAAAACGAAACGACCTTTCGGCCAATTTTTATATATGACCGTAATATTTAAGCTGTGACATAACGTAACCGATACAATTATCAACGTAATCAAAAAGAATCGTATTAACACTAGATTTACGGTACTTTTTGAGCAGCATTAGTTTCCCTCCTTAAACCCCACCGAATTCACTCCTTTCCGTAAATTTAGTATTAATAAGCGCCAATCATGTGTTTTCAAGCGCAATGACGTCTCGCTACTTTGATCCCAATCAATATTTCAATAATTAAAAAAATATAAAGATAATAAAAATCAGTTATAAGTTCCCAAAGCCCTGAGAGACGCATTTTGATTCTCTGCTCTCTTACTCAATTTCGAAGCCTGAATCGAAAGCAAAACGAAAAACCATAGAAAGAAATGGCACACGTCGTCGAAAACGCCATTTGAGCTTGAACACGTAAACATATTTTACTCCTACTTACCTCTCGCGAAAAATAAAGAAAAAACAAAACAACTATTTCTACCCGTGGTCAAATGGCCAACTGTGAATGAGGAAAGCATACGATAATTGGATATTGTGGATTTCCGAACACATGAAAACTTTCGAACAACTTTATTAAGTACTCAACAAGTATCTTACAACTTAACTTGGAAAACTTTGCAATCGATACGAATATAAAATAAAATAATAATATTAAACGAACAAGAAGAATAAATCACGTGGAAACAATTGAAATTATCGCTTTGAATAATCATGGAAAAATCGTGAAGAACTAGTATAAATATCCGAAATTAATGAAAAATCATAGGATAAAGGAATACATTTATATTTACTTGATCGTTTTAACGATCATTTGTACTTTTGAACGTTTTGTTCGTTGGTTAATAAAAGTATGCTTGATGTCTACAATCCGCGATGAAAAATGCGAATTAAGAAATCAGTTTTTTGGATGAATATTTGGTCGTGAAACGAAAGGCTCTTCGACGCACTGTTCGCCAGCCATATTTTACGTTTATGGAATTTATTTTTAGGGGCAGCGACGAGGCTCTTAAAAAATTGGCACGTTCGCAATAAACGTCCTGGTCCTTCGGGCAATTGGAGAAATTGATCGGTCCCAGAAATAATTGTTAATCGTAACAAATCCTCGTTCGCGACGGACAGTGCTTAAAAACTATTGTTCGCACTGTTTAAGGAGGTCGTTGATAATCGGATTGATGAACATCGGGGGCAAAGGTGGATTTGAACCTGGATGTGATTTACGATGGCCCGTCAATCCGGGTTTCTGGGAAAACTCTTTGCCGCAAATGTCACATACATAAGGTTTGGCACCGGTGTGAAGAATCAAGTGCTGTTTGAGTGAATTTTTTTTCGCAAAAGATAATTTACAAATGGCGCAAGTGTACGGTTTCTCACCGGTGTGAACTTTCATGTGGTTCCTGAGTGTGTCGGGTCTCGAGAAAATTTTGCCACAAGCATGGCACACGACGTGCTGTTCGATGGTCTGTTTTCTCGGCGGCTGTTTGTCAATGTGACAATTGATCATGTGATCATTGAGATTTTTTTCACTAGCGAGTCCACGGTGGCAAATTTTGCACTCGTGCTTGCCTCCGTAATGAACGAATTTACGATGTTTGTGTAGGCTTTTTGCGGTACGAAATGATTTTCCGCAAAAGTCGCATATGCATGTTTCCTCACGATGCTCAAATCTTATGTGATACGTAAGATTCCGACGTGTTTTGTAAGTTCTGCCACACATTTCGCATGAACATTTGGCATCGTCGAGGTGTTTAGCGACGTGAGTCGCGAGCGATCGTTTACTTCTGGATTTGTAGTTGCACTCGTTGCACGATAGAACGTCCGCTGTTTTCTCGAAAGTCGTAACGATCATTTTTGGTTTTTGTTCTATTGGATTTTTTCTGAATGTCCTGCCGAACGAAGTACCGTTCGCTGCACGATAGAAAGTTACTTTTTCGAGACAGTCTTCGATATCCTTCACATTGGTACCGTGCTCACTAACGACGTGAGACTCGAACGCTGCCAATTTATAATAAATTTCAAGACACAGTACGCATTTGAAGCACTCTATGGTCTTGTGAACTGATTTCGTGTGTCTCGTCAGCATGTCCCACGTTGCGAAATGAATCTGACAATTATAGCAGAAATAATCTTTCTCAATGTCGTTGTTGGGCTCTACTGTGTCGTCTCTTAAAAGAATGAGATTGTCATCATTATTCGAGTTCCAATCGTCGCTGTCGTCGTTGTGAACGATTTTAACTTCGCAAATTTCCACCATAGTGATATTCTCGTTGTCGGAATTGTCCTCCTCCTTTTCTTCTTCCTCCTTGATCCTCGTCGATACTTTCTTTCCTTCTCTATTCTCTATTCTCAACGATCGCCTGACAAACCTAAAAAAAGGACAAACAAGAAGGATACTGTGTGAGTAAGTTATTTACGATTTACAATAAACGAGTTATTCTTTTCTTGTGATGTATTTTTCTTTTTTTACATTTAATTTCAAATCAAGTTCTTCGTTAGACTGGACGACATCAAAATATCTTTATTTCGTAATATGGAATAATTCTACTATGTAGATACAAAATGCCAATGCCTTTTAATAAATTTTCAAGACCAAACTGTAGCATTATTTAGGTATCTATTTTAATATTTTGGTCGTCTTCTTTTTTTGTTTTCGCCTGGGATAAAAACGTGGAAAATACGAAAGCTCAGGTATCCGGTCCGAGCGCATCGTTGAGTATATGGTCGATCCGAACTCGTGGCAACGGTGGAAGTGGTCCCGGATGAGATTTTCGATGACTAATGAGTCCGGGTTTTTGAGTGAAGGCTCTGCCACAAACATCACAAACGTAGGGCCTCATGCCTGTGTGTATGAGCAAATGTTGTCTGAGTGCGGTTCTCCGTGCAAAAGCTTTATTACAAACTTGACAGTTGTGCGGTCTGTCACCGGTGTGTGTTCTCATGTGTATTTTGAGGCGCGAATTGCGAGAAAACGTTTTGCCACATTCTTCGCAAACGACGCTCTCGCGTTTCTCGTGTTGTCGTAGCATGTGCTCGTTGAGATTTTCCTGGCTGACCATACGTCGTTTGCACACGTGACATTCGTATTTCGCCTTGTAATGAGCGAACTTTTGATGGACGTAGAGAGAATTACTGTTGAGACAAGTTTTACCACAAACGTCACAAATGATCGGTTGCTCGCGATGGCTGAACCTCACGTGATTCGTCAAATCACCCTTGATCTTGAATTTTTTGTTGCAAACGTTGCACGTGAATTTAAAGTCGTCGGTGTGCTTTCTTGCAACATGTACTTTGAGCTCGTACTTGTTTTTATTCTTGTAATCGCACTGATCGCAGGAAAACAGTTCGGGTCTCCCGTCCGGTATGTTCTTCAATAATTTGTGTTTCCTCTTCACGTGAGAATACAGAGTTGTCTTTTTCTGAGTGTTGAAATCGCACTCGTTGCAAAAGTATACCTCATCTTTCGACTTTATCGCGTGTTTTTGGCGTCTGTGCGAGCTTAGCGTACGTTTGTTCGTCGACTCGAAGTTGCAACTGTTGCAACTGTATACAGTATGAGTTTGTGGTTGTTTCTTTTGTTTATCTGTCTTAGCACTCGTTAAATTTAACCCTTCGCAATCTCGATCCAGCTTTATATTACCGCTTACAACCTTGATGGTCTCAGTTGCATGTTTTCTTTTCACGTGTGACCTCAGAGTGCTGCGTTTCGTGCACATAAAACTGCACAAATCGCAATTAAATGTTGCCTCTTTCTTTGCGGCGTTTTCGCGCGATTCAATGCTCGGCTGTGTCACAGCATTGCATGGTTCGTATTTGGTCCTCGTCATCTTTGGAATTATTACAATATCGTGATCACTCGCCAAATGTGTCGTCAGTGTCGAACGATTGTCACAATCAAAATCACAAAAATTACAAATGTGTTCTCTAGCTGTGTCTCCTACTTCCGCTATCTTCGGACTCATTTTTTGCGCTTCTTCCTTACTATAAAAATTTCGTTGAATCGTAGGTTTCGATGACCAAACTTCCTTCGTTTTTATCGTTGTACTATGGCCCATGTGACTCATTCTGTGACGATACAGCATGCGCTTGAGAGGAAATTTAATGGCGCATTCGTAGCAAGCGAACCAGCTCATTTCATTCCTGATATCGCGACTTAACGTTGCTTCCGAACGATTTTCTTTGCGATTCATTAACTTGCCAGCACTAAATGAAACTGGTCGATCTTCAACTCTGATTTCCGTGCGCTCCCACAGCATTGAATTTTTCTCGAATTCGTTCTCGTGCTCGTGCACCGGGCTGATCGAATCCAATGGCTCGTCGGCGATTCTAGAACAGATAATAAACGATAATTAGTATGGATTCGGGGTTATCGCCTGTACCGCCAGATACCGCGGAATTTACTGACTCCCAGAATCATTACACGAAGACGATGTTTGAAAAGCTTTACGGGTTTTCGTTTTTTTTTCTTTTGTATAAAAGGATCGACGAAAATAATAAAGGCAACGATGATTTGATACAAACCCCAAACGATATTGGATTGTCATCCTCGTTTTACGAAGCAATTGTTTATTATTATTGTAAGAAATCCTGGAATAATACATGTTCAAATTCGAAAAATATACAGTCGATTACAATAAACAGCGGGAATTCACAAAAAAAAGAAAACAAATATCTGAAAAAGTAATCCATCTTTTCTTCGGGATCCTATTAAAATTTCGAGTACTGATCGTTTCTTTTCTTATTGGAATTGACGTCGAGGGAGGCTCTCGGATATTTGTGATCGTATTCCATTAATTAATTCGAAGATATTCTCTCGAAAAGTCGCGATCTAGTACGTGAAAAAGAATGGATAAACAGTTCTTTTGTCAGTATTGTTACTCGCATACGCCTATTATTTTGTTGGTTTATTCGAGTTTTTTAAATATTCACTGATGTGGACCGTTTTTTTTTGCAAACAGATCGACGAAATTTGTACACCGTTTACTTCTAAACTTTCGGAGCTTCTCGAGAGATCAATAACTGGAGGGAAATTTACCGAAAATGTTGCCCATGACGAAACGTCGTTTACACGAATTTTTAAGTGCAATAGTAATTTCTTGTTCTTGAAATCTTCATCGATAATTCCGACGAGGAAACGTGAGCGATTTTTCACGATTCTCTCACTCCTCGACTGGGACAATTTTTTGTTAAAATTCGTAAAAGCATTTTTTGACTTCCGTTTTCGACACAACGACTAAAGGAATAACCAAAGAAACATTGAAACAAAAAATACCGCGACTGTCAATAAACGTCCCAGAAGCTTAACAAAATTTCGCTCGATAGTAGATAATGCTTGTGGCACAAAAAAAATGTAAAAGAAATCTGTTAATGTGACAAAAAATACTTTTTCAGCGATGTTACTCTCGAAAATGACATCCACACCTTAAAAATCTTCGTGAATCGTTTCCTTTTTCGATCTTAACTGCCAAGATGGGGAGGCATTTTACCAGCGGGTTTTCTTGATAAATTATGAAGAGTCAGGTCGTTGACTTTTCTTTTATCTTTAATCTGACAATGAAAATTATACTAGTTAATCTAGTACACGAAATTACATATTGATGTTCGTCGACGTTTAATTACAAAAACAAGACAAAACGATACCATGATTTTTTTCTGCGACACCGTTGCTTCGATATACATACTCATATATGTGTGTGTGTGTGTGTGTGTGTGTGTGTGTGTGTGTGTGTGTGTGTGTGTGTGTGTGTGTGTGTGTGTGTGTGCGCGCGCGCGCGCGTGTGTTTGCATATGTGTATATATATATATATATTCTGCCGATAAATTGCAATTGTTTTTTTCCTTCAGTCTGTATTCGGCTTCAAAAAATCGGATATGTTGGTAAGTGTAACAGGCGGCGGTGGTTCGGTCGCCTCAGGATGCTTCTTTCTCCAGTGAAGCATAAGGGAAGATCTCTGGGTGTAACTGGAACCGCAAACGTCACAAGAGTACGGTCTGACGCCCGAGTGCGTTATCATGTGAACTCTCTGGGTGGTCATATTCGCGAAAGCACGTCCACAAACGGTACAGAGGAAAGTTTTTTCCCCGTGAATCTTACGATGCTTCGATAAACCTGCCTGCCTCCCGAATTTCATTCCGCAAAGCTCGCAAACGTACGATTGATTGTGCTGCAACATATGTGCCTCGAGATTCTTCTCGGTGACAAGTCGTTTTTTACAAATGGTACATTCGAACGGTTTCAATTTCTCCGTATGCTTGTAATATCGATGGGAGTAAAGGGAAACTTTGCCGGGATATGATATTCCGCATATATCACATATTTGTGGTCCATCCTCGTGATTACTCATGTGGGCTTTGTAATCGCGTTCACTCTTGTAGTGCTTGCCGCATATGTTGCACTCATACTTATATTCCTCGGTGTGTTTGCGAGTGAAATGCTCTTGAAGATAGTACGGGCCTTTGGTAGTAAAATCGCACATGGTGCAATTGTAAACCGGCGGGCATTCGTCATGTACGTGTCGTATGTGACTCTTGAGATTGGAGTTATATTTAAACTTTTGGCCGCACTTGTCGCACTCGAAACTCTTGGTGTTGTTGTGCTTAGCAAGGTGGCGTCTATAACGACGGCGCTCGACGAAGGTCATCTCGCACGTGGCACACTCGTAAAAATCGGGCTTCGGTTCTCGTGGCTGTTTTGCCGATTTGGGTGCTTTAGGCGATTTCTCGGTCGGATTTTGCCATTCCTCGTGCGAACTCTCGCTGTCCTCGGATTCGCTGCTTGTATCTCGAGTTATTTTCTTCTTCTTCGCGGGGACACTCTTACGCGTTATTTTTCTCTTTTTCGCTGGTACGTTTTTCTCCGAATCAGATTTTTCTGCCTCGATGTTCGCCATTCCTGCTGTACGCTTGGAACGTACGGATTTAAGATTCAACGGTTGTTCCGTGTGTCCGGAAGTTCCTGGCTCTTGTTTCACAGTCGCTGACAACGATTTGCTCCTCTCTTCCGATGTCCTCAATTTTCTCGCTGGCACGCTCTTCTTCCGTCGTCCGCTCTTCTTTTCGTCGGTAGCGCTCCTAGAAATTACGGAATAATTATTAATATATCGAACATCATTAGTCTCTCGGTGTTTTTCCTGGATTAGAGAAAAAGGAGAGAAATACAGCAGCTTAGCGAGTGGATGGTACGATAATATTGAGTTATAAAGTTTAATCATGCCTCCTTCACAATATTCTTCAGTATACCACTGAGAAAAGTTTTCTTTCACAAAAACGGGAAGAAGAAAAATCCTTGCGAAATACTAATTCAAATATCAACCAGTTTTGGTGCGTCAACAAGAATTCGCACATAGTAACAGATTCGTATAGACATAACAAAAAGATCTCAGTCTTCAGCTCGGTTACACTCTTTATATGTTTAAATGAAAATAAAACCCAAAACAGAAATCTAACACATCAGCAAAAATGCCATTCGAGCTCGACGACATTGATTAAATATTTCACTCCTACTTACCTCTCGCCAAAAATTTAAAAACCCATTTCTACCCGTGGTCGAATTATTTTAAAGGAAATGAATGATGGTACGTATTATTTATAGAAGAATAAAGAACAAAATATATTTAACAAAATTAATACATAAAGGTGTTGCGCTACGTCGTCTTACAAACCTTGGGATCAACTGCCCTTGTCTGACGACTCGCACACTTGCCTAATCCTACGTTATGGTTTTTCAAAAGCGTGAAAATTTCCAAATTATCCAAAAAAATATTCAAAGGGTAACTTAAAGCTAAAACAGTAAATTGAAAAACAAATCTTGTAAAAAAACTCTGTAATATAATTGAATATAGAAAACGAATATAAAACAAAAATAAACTGAAAGCAATTAAATTATTAGACTTTAGGAAATCTTATGGATTATAAATAAATATTCGAAATTAACGCAAAACCATAAAATCGTGTTAAAATATATATATTGACAAGATCGTTCTTTCAATCAACTGTACTTTTTAACGATTCTTGGTAGAGTCACGTACGTTCAATGTTTACAACTGGAAATGGAGCATGTTTTGTACAACGTCATTTTCTTTGGCTCGTAGTCAGGTTTTTGGATGAAAATTCGCTCACGAGTTGAAGGGCCTTTTAACTGTACTTATTATCACTTAAGTTTTTTAAAAATAATGGTTAATATTATCTGCAGTCGTGATTGTATAGAAGAATTTTTTTCGTATCGATTAGCGCTTGTTATTACGATGAAAACACACATTTTCATGGTATTCTCTCTTACGAGTAATGGCATGAATCCCATAAAATCAACATGCTCGTATGGAACTTTCTAATGTCTTGAGCACACTTGAATAACTCGAACGGTCCTCGAAATATTTAATAATCTTAATGAAGCATAATGTTTAACAGTCAGAGCTCAACAATTATTGTTCGCACTGCCTGAGTAGGTCTTCGATAAGTGGATCAATTAATATCGGTGGCAAAGGTGGAATTGGACCTGGGTGCGATTTACGATGATATGTCAATCCGGGTTTTTGGGAAAATTTCTTGCCGCATATGTCACATACGTAAGGTTTAGTACCGGTATGAAGAATCAAGTGTTGTTTCAGTGCATTTTTTCGACCGAAGGTCTCCTTGCAAATGATGCATGCGTACGGTTTGATACCAGTGTGTACTCTCATGTGTCTGTTTAGGTAGCAACCGTTTTTGAAAAATTTTCCGCAAGTATCGCAAACGGAGGATTTATATTTTTTCGTGGAAACTTTGTTTACATGACGCTCGGCCATGTGCTTATCGAGATTCTTCTTACTGGCGAGTCCACGATGACAAATTTTGCACTCGTATTTTCCTCTATAATGAACGAATTTACGATGCGTATTAAGCCCTCTTTCCGTACGATATGATTTTCCACAATAGTCGCATATGTACGATTCATCGTGATGTATAATTCTTATGTGATATATTAGATCTCGACGATACTCGAATTTTCTTCCACACATTTTGCACGAGAACTCTATATTGTCGAAATGTTTTGCAACGTGAGTTGCCATCGAGCGTTTACTTTTGGATTTGTAATCGCACTTGCTACACGATAAAACAGCGGCTCTCGTCTCGAAATTCGTCACGACGTTTCTTCGTTGTGATGGACTTCTAATATTTTTCTCATTGAGCAAATTGCCGCTCGATACTCGATAGAGAGTTAATCGGTCGAGAAAATTGTTGCTACGATCGATATCGATATCGTGCTCGCTAACAACATGAGACTCAAAAGCTGCCGATTCGTAATAAGTTTCGTGGCATATTTTACATTTGAAACATTGTATCGCCTCGTGAACCGATTTCGTGTGACTCTTAAGCATGTTTCGTGTTTTAAAATGAATATTACATTTTCGACAGGAATAATCTCCGTAAACGTCGTTCTCGTAGTTTTCCTCGTTCTCGTCATTTTCGTCATCAAAGTAAATAAGATTGTCACTCTCGTTCAGACACGATGCTTCGATCTCGTAGCCGTCGTCGTCGTATTCGATCTTTACTTCACAAAATGACATTAAAGATTCGATGTCATCGTCATGAATTTCCTTCTTCACCTCTTTCTTTTCTTTTTTCGCTTTAACGGATGAAAGTTTGTTTTTTTTTTCATCGTGCCCGCGCGCAAGTTGCAATCTCAAAGATCGCCTTCTGCCCAATACATTTGCGGTATCGCGTTGAAGACCCCTAAAAAAAGAAAAAAAAATAATAATTTGAGTGAGTACGTTCTGTACACTTCAATTAAAATACAAAATTATAATAAATATTTTAAACGCTTTTTAATTATAATAAAATAATAAATTAAATATGGAAATTGAAACGAAAACGGGATAATCAAATAAATGGTTCGTCATTAGGAATTTAATTTCAAATGAATTATTCCTTGAGTTGAAAGACGAAATAGTATATTACACCACTAGGGAGGGAAAGCAGGCTATGTCAAACCGTGTGGCAACCACGCGGGATGGCCTCTTTCCCTCTCGTGTGTGCGTATACTATTTTTCACACTCCGCGGAAAATTCGACGTACGCAAGGCGGAAAGTCGAATTTTCCGTTGAGGTGTGGTGAAAAATATCTTTGTTTCATTCCGAAATCATTCAATTATGAATACCGATAGCGATCGGTGAATGGCTTTGGCGAACTCCCAAGTTAAACTGCATTTCATGCCGAGATCAGTACTTGGTTGGGCGACCGCTTAACCATGCATCAGTTCGCGCATCGATCGTTGAGCGGGAAACAGTTTTTCTGAGTTTCTGATGGTGCTAACCAACTGATTCAATAACAAAATATTTTTTCCATCGATTAACGGGAGAAACCAGTTTAGGAGGCCGAAATTTTGGTGTTTTTCGTGAATTTTTTTTAACAGGGAAGGAATAATCAGAATTTGTTTAAACTTGGAGGATATTTTATTCATGTTTTGAAGTACACTTTGTAATTTTTTCAAGTCATTTCCGCCGGAAATAGTGGAGTTAGAAGCTGCTGTCCATGGACGACTTTTTTTCAACTGGTGGGCATTCAAGGTCAAAAAGTTATTGACCAATCGTTCTGAAAATTTGTGTGAATATTCTTTATTGAATTACAATCTATATGAACCTAACTCTGGGATGATATTATTATTACAAATATTTTTTTAATGCAAAAAAGATGAAAAACATGACATTGTGTTCAAATACCTCAAAAACATGCAATTTTCAACTTTTCTGAACATAATTAGGTTCATATTCTTAGGAAATATGTTGTTAACGAAAAAAAAAAGTGTAATGATTACAGATAAAAATGGTGACTTCAGGAATGCCCATCAGCAAAAAACTTGGACGGCGATCGTCCATGGACAGCAGCCTCTAACTCCACTATTTCCGGCAGAAATTACTTGAAAAAATTATAAAGTGTACTTCAAAACATGAGTAAAATATCCTCCAAGTTTAAACAAATTCTGATTATTCCTTCCCTGTTAAAAAAATTCACGAAAAACACGAAAATTTCAGCCTTCTAAACTGGTTTCTCCCGTTAAGGCATCTTCTCACTTTAAGCGCCTCAAAAATAGGCTGTTTTTGCGATTTTTTTTCGAGGATTTTTGCTTAAAATTATGGGATAAAACGGATCCTATGTAATAAACACATCTTTCAAGTACATGAAAAAATTTTTATTTTATTTTTTTAAACAATTATTATAATACATCAGTAGCATTGAAAAACCCGTGTAAAAATGTTATGGTCGTGGCTTGTTGATGGTATCTCCGAGACGGGTCGTCTGAAACAAAAAAATAAAACTGTTTTAGATTCAGTATGTCAGTGGCTATAGCGCATATCATCAGATTTTTGATATTCGCGAAAATAACAAAATGGCGCACGTTTTTCGAAAAAGTAAAAAAAAACCACGATTTTTTTGCAGTTTTTTGTAAAAAAAAAATTCTTAAAATCAAAATTTAAAAAATCTGATGATATGCGCTATAGCCATAACTATGAAGCATATGTCATTCAAATTTCATGACAATCGGCCGGATAGTTTCCGAAATTTCATCAACAAAGCACCGAAAAACCTTGTTTTGAGATAACTGCGTTTAAAGTTTTGGAGGGATCGCCGGGTACTCTCAGGTAGTCACCTAACGGTCGCCAAAAAATGTAGTTAGACTCGTCCGATCTTTATGAAATTTCGAGATGACATTTTTGAAGATATGTACTTTCAAAATTTAAAAAAAAAAAAAAATCGATTTTTTTAAATTTCCAAAGTGAGAAGACGCCTTAACTCAAGTTAGCAGAAACAAAAAATACAAAAAACTATTTATACGATCCTTTGTAACGAGCGTTAATATATTGACCTAATAAATTTTCTGATACCATATTTCCTCAACCATTGAAATTGACAAACACAAAATACCTCTTAACAATTTACGACGCAACTACTTATAATATTTTTTCCTGTGCACGTAACAATCGTTGAAAACGCTAATATACATAATAAAAAAATCATCAGTTTTTCGTATGATATTTTCGTTTTATTCAGAAGTGAGTACTGAAATACTTTGCCATCGTTGTGCAATGCCCATTTATTTCGTAACTCTGTAGATGTAGATACAAAGTGGCAAAGTCCTAGTAGAGTTTAAAAACAAATTGTCGCATTATTCATTCATGCATATAAGTCCGTTCTTCTTCTTTTTAATTTTCTGTTTTTGCACGGTGTGAGAACATGGAAAATAGGAGAACTCAGGAATCGGGTCCGAGCGCATCATTGAGTATATGATCGATGCGAACTCGCGGCAACGGTGGAAGTGGTCCCGGATGAGATTTTCGATGACTAATGAGTCCGGGTTTTTGAGTGAAGGCTCTGCCACAAACATCACAGACGTAGGGCCTCATGCCTGTGTGTATGAGCAAATGTTGTCTGAGTGCGGTTCTCCGTGCAAAAGCTTTATTACAAACTTGACAGTTGTGCGGTCTGTCACCGGTGTGTGTTCTCATGTGTATTTTGAGGCGCGAATTGCGAGAAAACGTTTTGCCACATTCTTCGCAAACGACGCTCTCGCGTTTCTCGTGTTGTCGCAGCATGTGCTCGTTGAGATTTTCCTGACTGACCATACGTCGTTTGCACACGCGACACTCGTATTTCGCCTTGTAATGAGCGAACTTTTGATGGACGTAGAGAGAATTACTGTTGAGACAAGTTTTACCACAAACGTCACAAATGATCGGTTGCTCGCGATGGCTGAACCTCACGTGATTCGTCAAATCACCCTTGACCTTGAATTTTTTCGTGCATACGTCGCACGTGAATTTAAAGTCGTCGGTGTGCTTTCTTGCAACGTGTACTTTGAGCTCGTACTTGTTTTTATTCTTGTAATCGCACTGATTGCAGCCAAACAGCTCGGGTCTCTCCTTTGGAGTGTTATTTAACGATTCGTGTTTCCTCTTGATGTGAGAATGCAGAGTTGTCTTTTTCTTGGTCTTGAAGTTGCATTCGTTGCAAAAGTATATCTCGTCTTTCGGTTTTATCGTGTGTTGTCGACGTTTGTGCGAACTTAGCGTACGTTTGTTCGCCGATTCGAAGCTGCAACTGTTGCAACTGTATACAGTATGAGTTTGTGCTTGTTCTTTTTGTTGTTCCATCTGGCTACTCGATAAATACAATTCTTTGCAATCGTATTCTACCTTTATATTGGCGGTATCGATATTGATCGTCTCGCGCGGATGTTTCTTGTTCTCGTGTGCCGTCAAGGTGCTGCGTTTTTTGCATGTGAAATTGCACAAATCGCAACCAAATGTTTCCTCTTTGTTTGCTACGTTTTCTCGCGATTCAACTATCGGATTTGTCTCAGCGTTGCATACTTGGTATTTGATCCTCGTCACCTCCGGAATTATTATAATGTCGTGATCATTTGCCAAATGTGACGTTAGTGTCGAGCGACTGTCGCATACAAAATCACAAAAATTACATATGTGTAATCTCGTGGTGTCTCGTATTTCCATCATTTTCGAACGCGTTGTTTGCGCTTCCTCATTATTATCAATATCTTGTAGCTTTGTATGATTCGATGGGAATGTTTTCTTTATTTTTGTTGTTGTAATGCCATACCCATGGCTCATTCTGTGCCGATTCAGCATACTTTCGAGAGGAAATTTAATAGCGCATTTGTCGCAGTTGTACCAACTGATTTGGTTCTCGTATGTGCGATCCAACTTTTTTCCAGGTGTACTTTTCTTACTATTCATCGAGTCGTTAACGTACGCCATTTCTTCGACAGTTTGCACCTTTATCGAAGTTTCCAAAACTTTAATATTGTTCTTGGGATTCTGGTTCGGAAGAACGTCACCAACTCTGATTTTCTCGAAATCGTTCTCGTGCTCATCCATCTGGTCAATTGAGTCCAATGGCTCGTCGATGATTCTAGAACAGAAAATAAACGATAATTAGTATGAATTCGGAAAAATCGCTTGTACCGCTAGAAATCGCGGAATTTACTTACTTCCAGAATAATTCAACGAAGACTATGCTTGAAAAACTTAACGGGTTTTTCGTTTGTATGATTTTTTTTTAAATTATTAAAAATAATAAAATCAGTAACGAGTTGCTACAAAGCAATGATATCTAACTTTCTCTCCGTCGAAATGGTTTATTATTAGGTATAGTCGAATACCCTGCTATGGTAAATATTGACATTTGAAGGATACATACTTAATTACGAAAAAAATCACGAATAAAAAAATCTTTGACTAATATATCGTTTTCTCCGTTTTTTCCTATCGAAACTGAGTCAGGATTGTTTTTCTTCAATAAAATTTGCAGCAGAAGGGAGGTGTTTCCGATGACCTTCAATCATATTAGGCAAAAAATTGTCTCTCGTTAGATTTCTTCATCAAATAGATGAGAAAATAGTGGACACTTTGATTCGTGTCATAAATGTTGCACGTGTACACCGATTGTGTTGCATGAGGTGCGAGTTTCAAAAGAGAAGCGTCTTTAACACGAACGTTTAAGTCAAATCAGTAGATTGACGATTTTTCTCCACTTCCTGATTCTTCGCATTGATCACTTTTCTAATCAACTTCACAAAATGATTTTTCAGCTTTGATTGTTAATTTAACCTCCGAATTAATCTCCTTGCGACAACAACTTGACGTATTTTCCAGTTTAGTAGCCATTGTACATATTGAATCCAAGCATTATTGCCTAAAACATAAATAAGGAATATTAGTAAACGTTTTGAGTAAAAAAAAGAAAGAAATCCGTTAACGTAAACAGAAGAAAAATTGCGAGCGATTTTACTATCAGCGATGGAATCCTTACCTCAATGTCCTCATAAAGCTTTTTCACGTCACGAAACTTTGCTAGAAAGATCGGGGAGAGAATTTTTTTCAGCACTTATTCTCGACGAATCATAACGCGTCGGGTCGATGACTTTTCGTTTGTTTTTAATTCGACAATAAGCCTTATGCTAGTTAATCTAGTACACCAAATAAAAAATCGATATTCGTCGGTAATTAATTACAAAAACGAAGCATAAAATGATACAATGATTTTTTCTGCGACACAAACGTTTCGATATATGTATATATATCCGATATATATAAACGTGTGTTTCTTTGTGTATTTATACTTAGTTGAAAATAAATTGCAGTTTTTTTTCAGTCTGCATTGGGCTTCAAAAAATCGGATATATTGGTGAGGGTAACAGGAGGCGGTGGTTCAGTCGCCTCGGGATGCTTCTTTCTCCAGTGAAGCATCAGGGAAGACCTTTGGGTGTAACTGGAACCGCAAACGTCACAAGAGTACGGTCTGACGCCCGAGTGCGTTATCATGTGAACTCTCTGGGTGGTCATATTGGCGAAAGCGCGACCACAAACGGTACAGAGGAAGGTTTTTTCCGCGTGTATCTTACGATGCTTCGATAGACCGGCCTGCCTCCCGAATTTCATTCCGCAAAGCTCGCAAACATACGATTGATTGTGCTGCAACATATGTGCCTCGAGATTCTTCTCGGTGACAAGTCGTTTTTTACAAATGGTGCATTCGAACGGTTTCAATTTCTCCGTATGCTTGTAATATCGATGGGAGTAAAGGGAAACTTTGCCGGGATATGATATTCCGCATATATCACATATTTGTGGTCCATCCTCGTGATTACTCATGTGGGCTTTGTAATCGCGTTCACTCTTGTAATGCTTGCCGCATATGTTGCACTCATACTTATATTCCTCGGTGTGTTTGCGAGTGAAATGCTCTTGAAGATAGTACGGGCCTTTGGTAGTAAAATCGCACATTGTGCAATTGTAAACCGGTGGATCCTTGTCATGTACGCATCTTATGTGACTTTTGAGATTGGAGTTATATTTGAACTTTTGGCCACACTTGTCGCACTCGTAACTCTTTGTGTTGTTGTGCTTAGCAAGGTGGCGTCTATAACGACGGCGCTCGATGAAGGTCATCTCGCACGTGGCACACTTGTAAAAATTGGGCTTCGGTTCTCGTGGCTGTTTTGCCGATTTGGGTGCTTTAGGCGATTTCTCGGTCGGATTTTGCCATTCCTCGTGCGAACTCTCGCTGTCCTCGGACTCGCTGCTTGTATCTCGAGTTATTTTCTTCTTCTTCACGGGGACACTCTTACGCGTTATTTTTCTCTTTTTCGCTGGTACGTTTTTCTCCGAATCAGATTTTTCTGCCTCGATGTTCGCCATTCCTGCTGTACGCTTGGAACGTACGGATTTAAGATTCAACGGTTGTTCTGTGGGTCCGGCAGTTCCTGGCTCTTGTTTCACAGTCGCTGACAACAATTTGCTCCTCACTTCCGATGTCCTCAATTTTCTCGCTGGCACGCTCTTCTTCCGTCGTCCGCTCTTCTTTTCGTCGGTAGCGCTCCTAGAAATTACGGAATAATTATTAATGTATCGAACACCATTAGTCTCTCGGTGTTTTTCCTGAATTAGAGAAAAAGGAGAGAAATACAGCAGCTTAGCGAGTGGATGGTACGATAATATTGAGTTATAAAGTTTAATCATGCCTCCTTCACAATATTCTTCAGTATACCACTGAGAAAAGTTTTCTTTCACAAAAACGGGAAGAAGAAAAATCCTTGCGAAATACTAATTCAAATATCAACCAGTTTTGGTGCGTCAACAAGAATTCGCACATAGTAACAGATTCGTATAGACCTAACAAAAAGATCTCAGTCTTCAGCTCGGTTACACTCTTTATATGTTTAAATGAAAATAAAACCCAAAACAGAAATCTAACACATCAGCAAAAATGCCATTCGAGCTCGACGACATTGATTAAATATTTCACTCCTACTTACCTCTCGCCAAAAATTTAAAAACCCATTTCTACCCGTGGTCGAATTATTTTAAAGGAAATGAATGATGGTACGTATTATTTATAGAAGAATAAAGAACAAAATATATTTAACAAAATTAATACATAAAGGTGTTGCGCTACGTCGTCTTACAAACCTTGGGATCAACTGCCCTTGTCTGACGACTCGCACACTTGCCTAATCCTACGTTATGGTTTTTCAAAAGCGTGAAAATTTCCAAATTATCCAAAAAAATATTCAAAGGGTAACTTAAAGCTAAAACAGTAAATTGAAAAACAAATCTTGTAAAAAAACTCTGTAATATAATTGAATATAGAAAACGAATATAAAACAAAAATAAACTGAAAGCAATTAAATTATTAGACTTTAGGAAATCTTATCGATTATAAATAAATATTCAAAATTAACGCAAAACCATAAAATCGTGTTAAAATATATATATTGACAAGATCGTTCTTTCAATCAACTGTACTTTTTAACGATTCTTGGTAGAGTCACGTACGTTCAATGTTTACAACTGGAAATGGAGCATGTTTTGTACGACGTCATTTTCTTTGGCTCGTAGTCAGGTTTTTGGATGAAAATTCGCTCACGAGTTGAAGGGCCTTTTAACTGTACTTATCATCACTTAAGTTTTTTAAAAATAATGGTTAATATTATCTGCAGTCGTGATTGTATAGAAGAATTTTTTTCGTATCGATTAGCGCTTGTTATTACGATGAAAACACACATTTTCATGGTATTCTCTCTTACGAGTAATGGCATGAATCCCATAAAATCAACATGCTCGTATGGAACTTTCTAATGTCTTGAGCACACTTGAATAACTCGAACGGTCCTCGAAATATTTAATAATCTTAATGAAGCATAATGTTTAACAGTCAGAGCTCAACAATTATTGTTCGCACTGCCTGAGTAGGTCTTCGATAAGGGGATCAATTAATATCGGTGGCAAAGGTGGAATTGGACCTGGGTGCGATTTACGATGGTATGTCAATCCGGGTTTTTGGGAAAATTTCTTGCCGCATATGTCACATACGTAAGGTTTAGTACCGGTATGAAGAATCAAGTGTTGTTTCAGTGCATTTGTTTGACCGAAGGTCTCCTTGCAAATGATGCATGCGTACGGTTTGATACCAGTGTGTACTCTCATGTGTCTGTTTAGGTGGTAACCGTTCTTGAAAAATTTTCCGCAAGTATCGCAAACGGAGGATTTACGTTTTCTCGTGGAAACTTTGTTTACATGACGCACGGCCATGTGCTTATCGAGATTCTTCTTACTGGCGAGTCCACGATGACAAATTTTGCACTCGTATTTTCCTCTATAATGAACGAATTTACGATGCGTATTAAGCCCTCTTTCCGTACGATATGATTTTCCACAATAGTCGCATATGTACGATTCATCGTGATGTATAATTCTTATGTGATATATTAGATCTCGACGACACTCGAATTTTCTTCCACACATTTTGCACGAGAACTCTATATTGTCGAAATGTTTTGCAACGTGAGTTGCCATCGAGCGTTTACTTTTGGATTTGTAATCGCACTTGCTACACGATAAAACAGCGGCTCTCGTCTCGAAATTCGTCACGACGTTTCTTCGTTGTGATGGACTTCTAATATTTTTCTCATTGAGCAAATTGCCGCTCGATACTCGATAGAGAGTTAATCGGTCGAGAAAATTGTTGCTACGATCGATATCGATATCGTGCTCGCTAACAACATGAGACTCAAAAGCTGCCGATTCGTAATAAGTTTCGTGGCATATTTTACATTTGAAACATTGTATCGCCTCGTGAACCGATTTCGTGTGACTCTTAAGCATGTTTCGTGTTTTAAAATGAATATTACATTTTCGACAGGAATAATCTCCGTAAACGTCGTTCTCGTAGTTTTCCTCGTTCTCGTCATTTTCGTCATCAAAGTAAATAAGATTGTCACTCTCGTTCAGACACGATGCTTCGTTCTCGTAGCCGTCGTCGTCGTATTCGATCTTTACTTCACAAAATGACATTAAAGATTCGATGTCATCGTCACGAATTTCCTTCTTCACCTCTTTCTTTTCTTTTTTCGCTTTAACGGATGAAAGTTTGTTGTTTTTTTCATCGTTCTTGATTACTTCATCGTGCCCGCGCGCAAGTTGCAATCTCAAAGATCGCCTTCTGCCCAATACATTTGCGGTATCGCGTTGAAGACCCCTAAAAAAAGAAAAAAAAATAATAATTTGAGTGAGTACGTTCTGTACACTTCAATTAAAATACAAAATTATAATAAATATTTTAAACGCTTTTTAATTATAATAAAATAATAAATTAAATATGGAAATTGAAACGAAAACGGGATAATCAAATAAATGGTTCGTCATTAGGAATTTATTTTCAAATGAATTATTCCTTGAGTTGAAAGACGAAATAGTATATTACGCCACTAGGGAGGGAAAGCAGGCTATGTCAAACCGTGTGGCAACCACGCGGGATGGCCTCTTTCCCTCTCGTGTGTGCGTATACTATTTTCCGTTGAGGTGTGGTGAAAAATATCTTTGTTTCATTCCGAAATCATTCAATTATGAATACCGATGGCGATCGGTGAATGGCTTTGGCGAACTCCCAAGTTAAACTGCATTTCATGCCGAGATCAGTACTTGGTTCGGCGACCGCTTAACCATGCATCAGTTCGCGCATCGATCGTTGAGCGGGAAACAGTTTTTCTGAGTTTCTGATGGTGCTAACCAACTGATTCAATAACAAAATATTTTTTCCATCGATTAACGGGAGAAACCAGTTTAGGAGGCCGAAATTTTGGTGTTTTTCTTGAATTTTTTTTAACAGGGAAGGAATAATCAGAATTTGTTTAAACTTGGAGGATATTTTATTCATGTTTTGAAGTACACTTTGTAATTTTTTCAGGTCATTTCCGCCGGAAATAGTGGAGTTAAAAGCTGCTGTCCATGGACGACTTTTTTTCAACTGGTGGGCATTCAAGCTCAAAAAGTTATTGACCAATCGTTCTGAAAATTTGTGTGAATATTCTTTATTGAATTACAATCTATATGAACCTAACTCTGCGATGATATTATTATTACAAATATTTTTTTAATGCAAAAAAGATAAAAAAACATGACATTGTGTTCAAATACCTCAAAAACATGCAATTTTCAACTTTTCTGAACATAATTAGGTTCATATTCTTAGGAAATATGTTGTTAACGAAAAAAAAAATTGTAATGATTACAGATAAAAATGGTGACTTCAGGAATGCCCATCAGCAAAAAACTTGGACGGCGATCGTCCATGGACAGCAGCCTCTAACTCCACTATTTCCGGCAGAAATTACTTGAAAAAATTATAAAGTGTACTTCAAAACATGAGTAAAATATCCTCCAAGTTTAAACAAATTCTGATTATTCCTTCCCTGTTAAAAAAATTCACGAAAAACACGAAAATTTCAGCCTTCTAAACTGGTTTCTCCCGTTAACTCAAATTATCAGAAACAAAAAATACAAAAAACTATTTATACGATCCTTTGTAACGAGCGTTAATATATTGACCTAATAAATTTTCTGATATCATATTTCCTCAACCATTGAAATTGACAAACACAAAATATCTCTTAACAATTTACGACGCAACTACTTATAATATTTTTTCCTGTGCACGTAACAATCGTTGAAAACGCTAATATACATAATAAAAAAATCATCAGTTTTTCGTATGATATTTTCGTTTTATTCAGAAGTGAGTACTGAAATACTTTGCCATCGTTGTGCAATGCCCATTTATTTCGTAACTCTGTAGATGTAGATACAAAATGGCAAAATCCTAGTAGAGTTTAAAAACAAATTGTCGCATTATTCATTCATCCATATAAGTCCGTTCTTCTTCTTTTTAATTTTCTGTTTTTGCACGGTGTGAGAACGTGGAAAATAGGAGAACTCAGGAATCGGGTCCGAGCGCATCATTGAGTATATGATCGATGCGAACTCGCGGCAACGGTGGAAGTGGTCCCGGATGAGATTTTCGATGACTAATGAGTCCGGGTTTTTGAGTGAAGGCTTTGCCACAAACATCACAGACATAAGGCCTCATGCCTGTATGTATGAGCAAATGTTGTTTAAGTGCGGTTCTTCGTGCAAAGGTTTTATTGCAAATTTGACAATTGTACGGTCTGTCACCGGTGTGTATCCTCATGTGAATTTTAAGGCGCGAATTGCGGGAAAACGTTTTGCCGCATTCTTCGCAAACGACGTTCTCGCGTTTCTCGTGTTGTCGCAGCATGTGCTCGTTGAGATTTTCCTGACTGACCATACGTCGTTTGCACACGCGACACTCGTATTTCGCCTTGTAATGAGCGAACTTTTGATGGACGTAGAGAGAATTACTGTTGAGACAAGTTTTACCACAAACGTCACAAATGATCGGTTGCTCGCGATGGCTGAACCTCACGTGATTCGTCAAATCACCCTTGACCTTGAATTTTTTCGTGCATACGTCGCACGTGAATTTAAAGTCGTCGGTGTGCTTTCTTGCAACGTGTACTTTGAGCTCGTACTTGTTTTTATTCTTGTAATCGCACTGATTGCAGCCAAACAGCTCGGGTCTCTCCTTTGGAGTGTTATTTAACGATTCGTGTTTCCTCTTGATGTGAGAATACAGAGTTGTCTTTTTCTTGGTCTTGAAGTTGCATTCGTTGCAAAAGTATATCTCGTCTTTCGGTTTTATCGTGTGTTGTCGACGTTTGTGCGAACTTAGCGTACGTTTGTTCGCCGATTCGAAGCTGCAACTGTTGCAACTGTATACAGTATGAGTTTGTGCTTGTTCTTTTTGTTGTTCCATCTGGCTACTCGATAAATACAATTCTTTGCAATCGTATTCCACCTTTATATTGGCGGTATCGATATTGATCGTCTCGCGTGGATGTTTCTTGTTCTCGTGTGCCGTCAAGGTGCTGCGTTTTTTGCATATGAAATTGCACAAATCGCAACCAAATGTTTCCTCTTTGTTTGCTACGTTTTCTCGCGATTCAACTATCGGATTTGCCTCAGCGTTGCATACTTGGTATTTGATCCTCGTCACCTCCGGAATTATTATAATGTCGTGATCATTTGCCAAATGTGACGTTAGTGTCGAGCGACTGTCGCATACAAAATCACAAAAATTACATATGTGTAATCTCGTGGTGTCTCGTATTTCCATCATTTTCGAACGCGTTGTTTGCGCTTCCTCATTATTATCAATATCTTGTAGCTTTGTATGATTCGATGGGAATGTTTTCTTTATTTTTGTTGTTGTAATGCCATACCCATGGCTCATTCTGTGCCGATTCAGCATACTTTCGAGAGGAAATTTAATAGCGCATTTGTCGCAGTTGTACCAACTGATTTGGTTCTCGTATGTGCGATCCAACTTTTTTCCAGGTGTACTTTTCTTACTATTCATCGAATCGTTAACGTACGCCATTTCTTCGACAGTTTGCACCTTTATCGAAGTTTCCAAAACTTTAATATTGTTCTTAGGATTCTGGTTCGGAAGAACGTCACCAACTTTGATTTTCTCGAAATCGTTCTCGTGCTCATCCATCTGGTCAATTGAGTCCAATGGCTCGTCGATGATTCTAGAACAGAAAATAAACGATAATTAGTATGAATTCGGAAAAATCGCTTGTACCGCTAGAAATCGCGGAATTTACTTACTCCCAGAATCATTCAACGAAGACTATGCTTGAAAAACTTAACGGGTTTTTCGTTTGTATGATTTTTTTTTAAATTATTAAAAATAATAAAATCAGTAACGAGTTGCTACAAAGCAATGATATCTAACTTTCTCTCCGTCGAAATGGTTTATTATTAGGTATAGTCGAATACCCTGCTATGGTAAATATTGACATTTGAAGGATACATACTTAATTACGAAAAAAAATCACGAATAAAAAAATCTTTGGCTAATATATCGTTTTCTCCGTTTTTTCCTATCGAAACTTTGAGTCAGTATTGTTTTTCTTCAATAAAATTTGCAGCAGAAGGGAGGTGTTTCCGATGACTTTCAATCATATTAGGCAAAAAATTGTCTCTCGTTAAATTTCTTCATCAAATAGATGAGAAAATAGTGGACACTTTGATTCGTGTCATAAATGGTGGACGTGTACGCCAATTGTGTTGCATGAGGTGCGAGTTTAAAAAGAGAAGTGTCTTTAACACGAACGTTCAAGTAGTAGATCGACGATTTTTCTTCACTTCCTGATTCTTCGCATTGATCACTTTTCCAATCAACTTCACAAAATGATTTTTCAGCTTTGATTGTTAATTTAACCTCCGAATTAATCTCCTTGCGACAACAACTTGACGTATTTTCCAGTTTAGTAGCCATTGTACATATTGAATCCAAGCATTATTGCCTAAAACATAAATAAGGACTGAGTAAACGTTTTGAGTAAAAAAAAAAAAGAAATCCGTTAACGTAAACAGAAGAAAAATTTCGAGCGATTTTACTATCAGCGATGGAATCCTTACCTCAATGTCCTGATAAAGCTTTTTCACGTCACGAAACTTTGCTAGAAAGATCGGGGAGAGAAATTTTTTCAGCTCTTATTCTCGAAGAATCATAACGCGTCGGGTCGATGACTTTTCGTTTGTTTTTAATTCGACAATAAGACTTATGCTAGTTAATTTAGTACACCAAATTAAAAATCGATATTCGTCGGTAATTAATTACAAAAACAAGGCATAAAATGATACAATGATTTTTTCTGCGACACAAACGTTTCGATATATATACATATATATATATGAACGTGTGTTTCTTTGTGTATTTATATTTAGTTGAAAATAAATTGCAGTTTTTTTTTCAGTCTGCATTGGGCTTCAAAAAATCGGATATATTGGTGAGGGTAACAGGAGGCGGTGGTTCAGTCGCCTCGGGATGCTTCTTCCTCCAGTGAAGCATCAGGGAAGATCTTTGGGTGTAACTGGAACCGCAAACGTCACAAGAGTACGGTCTGACGCCCGAGTGCGTTATCATGTGAACTCTCTGGGTGGTCATATTGGCGAAAGCGCGTCCACAAACGGTACAAAGGAAAGTTTTTTCCGCGTGTATCTTACGATGCTTCGATAAACCGGCCTGCCTCCCGAATTTCATTCCGCAAAGCTCGCAAACGTACGATTGATTGTGCTGCAACATATGTGCCTCGAGATTCTTCTCGGTGACAAGTCGTTTTTTACAAATGGTGCATTCGAACGGTTTCAATTTCTCCGTATGCTTGTAATATCGATGGGAGTAAAGGGAAACTTTGCCGGGATATGATATTCCGCATATATCACATATTTGTGGTCCATCCTCGTGATTACTCATGTGGGCTTTGTAATCGCGTTCACTCTTGTAATGCTTGCCGCATATGTTGCACTCATACTTATATTCCTCGGTGTGTTTACGAGTGAAATGCTCTTGAAGATAGTACGGGCCTTTGGTAGTAAAATCGCACATTGTGCAATTGTAAACTGGTGGATCCTCGTCATGTACGTATCTTATGTGACTTTTGAGATTGGAGTTATATTTGAACTTTTGGCCACACTTGTCGCACTCGTAACTCTTGGTGTTATTGTGTTTAGCGAGATGGCGCCTATAACGACGACGCTCGACAAAGGTCATCTCGCACGTGGCACACTCATAAAAATCAGGCTTTGGCGGTCGTGGCTGTTTCACCGATTTAAGTCCTCTAGGTCCTTTCGACCCTTTAGGTCGTCTGGATGCTGATTTTTCGTCCGGCTCCTGCCACTCCTCGTGCGAACTTTCGCTGTCGTCGGACTCGCTGCTCGTATCTCGAGTTATCTTCTTTTTTTTCGACGGTGTACTGGAGCGCGTTACTTTTCTCTTTTTCGCTGGTACATTTTTTTCCGAATCGGACTTTTCCACTTTGATGTTGGTCATTCCTGCTGTACGCTTAGTTCGCACTGATTTAAGATTCAACGGCCGATCCCCCGATCGGGCAGTTCCTGGCTTTTGTTTCACAACCCCTGTCAACGATTTGCTTCCCTCTTCTGATTTCTTGAATTTTTTCGCTGGCACGCTCTTCTTGCGTCGACCGGTCTTCTTTTCATCGGTGGCGCTCCTAGAAATTACGGAATAATTATTAATATATCGAACACCATTGAACTCTCGTCGGTTTTCCTGAAAAAAGAAAGAGAGCGAGAGAGAATGATACATCAGCCTAGCGAGAGCTTGATAAGTACCATAACATTAGCTAAATGTGCAATCACGCCTCCTTAACAGTATTCCACAGTATACCTCTCCCATAGCTTCCTTCCGTTAAGAAAGGAACAAGGCGGATCATTGGAAATGCCGGTAAGAATATGAACCAATTTTCGTATTTCAGGGACTCGATGAACGCTGTAGTTTCCTCGTTCTTTCATAATATCTTCAAAATTTATTTTATTCTGCACATAACCAAATACAACATAATGATCGTTTAATGATCAATAATGAAAATTGTTGAACCAACTGGAAAATTTAACGAAACTTGAAGGACAGACTCACTTCTTAACGCATAAATAAAAATATGATTTGTAAGAATTAACAGCATCGATTACGTCACTTTTACATATTCTTTTTTCCGGTGTATCAACGGAAATGATTCCTGGCTGTAACTTCTATCATACAATTTACACTCGAGAGGATTAATCCCGGAGTCAATTTAATTTATTTTTCCGAATAACGACAAATAAGCAATAATTTTCTCGCACACGTAACAACTAAGATTTTTTTTTATTCAAGGGAATCTTCAAGTGCTTCTTGAAGCTATGCTTTCTCCTGAATGTGATACCACAATCGTCGCACTTGTATGTTTATTTTTGACGTTTTGTCTGATTCTCGAAATTCGTTCCACTCCTCAATCTTTTATTGCGCAGCGTGCTCTGATAAGGCTCAATTTTCATAGTGTGATAATAAAGGCAACTCATGTTCGGATATGATTCGTCACATGCGTTAAAAGTTCGTGGTCCTTTCTCATGATTCTCCAAATGAGTCGTGTAATCCGGTTCAACCTTGAATAATTTGCCGCATTCTTTGCACTCGTATTTGTATTCATTCGTGTGTCGCCTCGTAAAGTGTTCTCGAAGACAAGGATAATGTTTTGTAGTGAAATCGCAGATTTCACAATCGTACAGCTGAGTAACTTGGCTATGTTGCTCTTTCGTGTGTTTCTTCAGACCAAAACGATACTTGAATTTTTGATAACAGATTGGACACGTGAAAGGTTGAACGTTACTGTGGATCAATAAATGTCGATTGAATGAACCAAGATCAACGAACAATTTCTTACAAATTGGACCTTTGTGATCCTTCTGTTTAGCTATTTTGAGCAGTCTTGGGGATCGTCGGTTTTTACACGACTGCGAATTTAAAGAATGATCGATCGAAGCTTTTTTCGTGCTGGTCCTTTCCTCCGGTTGCTCGTGATCGACTTCCATCATATTATTCAAATTTAGGTCTTGTTTTGGACTTTCTGTTGCAACATCGTCAGTTGGTACAGAATTAGTAGCTACTTGGTCAATTATGAGGTCAAGATTAACAGAATTAGTAGCTACTTGGTTAATTATCAGGTCAAGGTTATCAGGTTTCTCGTTAAAACACTCGACAACGTCTCGCAACTTCAGAATCGACGCTGCTTCGCCAACATCTTGTTTTGCGTTCATTATTCCTTTCTGCGTACGAGTATTCGAAGATTTTTGTAGCTCGCAGGATTTTTCAACATTTTCGGTACACGATTGAACAATGTTTCCAAATGTTGGTCTTGGAACTTCAATTTCTCTGTGGTTTTTCGACGGACTTATACGAGAGTCTAGCACTTTTTGCAACTCTTCGCCCGATATTATTCTGATACCAACGAATTTTTTCTTGTGCGTATAATCCAACGCAAGCTTCGGCATTTTACGTATTTTTTCTAAATTCTTAGGGGTTGCAGAAGACACGATGTTTTCTAATGTCGGACCTGATAATTTGCTCAATTTGATGAACCTTTCTGCTTGTAGACACTCAATCGGTAAGGTATTTATTGTTCCCGTGATATGGGGACCAAAACTTTGTCGCGGAGTCTGTGTTGAAGTTTTGTTTATTGTCATTTGACTCGCCGCCAAAGACTCGTTATTTATTCTGTTGGGTTCGTTTGATGTCCCGATTCTTTCGACACTGGAATCCGCAAAACTTTCTTCTAGGTTCGACGGTGATGTTTCGAGGTTGGTGGTTGAGTTTATTCCCTCCTCTGAAGCACCATCGTTCAGTTTCTCGATTCTAAAAAAAACTTGTTTCTTGTTTTCGAATTGTTTTTGCCTGAAGAAATCAACAATCGTCTCAAGTATCGGACTGACAGCAACGATTTTTTCTGTCTGTAAATGATGAAGAATCGTAGATCTGTGTGTTGCATCGATGCTTTCAATATTTTCAAAATCGACAGTAATTCGAGATATTGGTTCAACTGTTTCTACTCCATCGAAAATATTAATCTCTTCCAGCAAGGCTTCGAGCTTGACAGATTCTTCGTCGACAATGTTGCTGATCGTTTCAGTTCTTGTTGTCGTCGTCACAGTTGGCAGGGCGGTCAAAATTGTACTTTCTTGTTGTTGTTCCTCGACAGTTGTTCCTAATTTATCCCAGCATGGATTCATTTCACTTCCATGAATATTCTTCTCAATTGGGCTCTTCGTATTGAAACACGATAACCAAGCGACCCTAGAAATGACAAATAAGTGTTAATGAAAATTGAAACAAGCGAATTGTTCGTAGCTCAAGTTCGCTACTTCAACAAGGAACAATTGGGTGAACTTTCAGAGGCTCAATTAGACTCATTATCATCGTCACATTGTCTTCCTTTTTTTATTATAAATCTTTATGTCTCGTACCTTAAAATAGTTATTGATGATTGGTATTTTTGATGGTTGGCATGCCCGATCTCGAACGTGCCCTTTTGTTCACAACGTGACCACCCTATTTCTTAATCGTTCAATTTTTCGTGAATTCGATTTTCACACGTGTGTTTCGAATTCTTATACAAATTCGTATATATGCATATATATATATATATATATATATATATATATTTACAAAAAAGTTTTTATTTCATTCTTCACGACGCATTACATACATACGATCAGATATCTACATATGTAATCACTCTTGATAATTATAAATTAATTTCGAATTTCGTAGGAGGAGAAATCACAGTTTCTGCGCGCGGGATAAAAAATTCTCAGGCATACAAATCACGTAGAGCGAGTACATTTTTTTTCTTTGCACCTCGAAAAGTACACAAATTTTGCCTTTATCAATTTCTATCAACATTTCACACCGAAGTAATCCATGTCTTTAATTTTTTGTACTATTCATTCGAAATTTAAAAGCAAACAAATTTTTATTAAATCATTATTTTAATACGCACTATTTAATGATTTTCAAAAGGATAAAATTACAAATAAATTAAGGACCGAGACAAGATGAATAATTTTTATTCAACGATATTTTGATTAATCCAAATCCTATGATTTTTACGTCGCCTAATCATGCATAATGGTAAGAAAATTGTTTTTTTTTTTTTAATTCCATTTTTGACAATTTCAGCCTCGTTAAATGGAATTTTACATTTTGTATGAAATTAGCGTTACAAATTCATCTGAAAAATAGTACAAAAAATTAGTGGATCGATCAGTGGATAATGAGCGAAACGAGTTCGCTGAAAGGTTCCATACGCACAAATATGCGGACATATTTCACGAATAAAATTTACATCGTGTAAATTTCGAGTTATTGAATGGTCAAAAAAAAAATAAATTATCGCAGACACCGGAAGAACTTTATTCAGACGTCCTTGGGGTCGTCTTTGCGGGTGCTCTTGTTGATGATAATTTTGTCTTGAACGCCATGAAGAAGATTGGTAATTTTGATGGGTGGTGGTGGTGGGTTGACGCCTGGGTGTTTTCTCCGATGAAGCATCATGGGTGACCTCTGTGTGAAGCTTTGACCGCAAAAATCACATACGTAAGGACGTTCACCGACGTGGGTCAAAAGATGAATTTTTTGGGAGCTCAAACATCCAAATGTTTTGCCGCAGATGGCGCACAAATATGATTTTTCACCTGAATGAGTTCGTAGATGTTTCGTGAGTCCGTATTTGGATTTAAATTCCATACCGCACTGTTCGCAGACATATTTCATTTTGTGAAGTTCCGCGTGTGTGTTGAGATTCTTTTGGCTCTTGAAACGTTTCTTGCATATCTGGCACTCGAATTCTTTGACCTTCGTTTTGTGTTTGTAATGTTTGTGAAAGTAGAGGGAACTTTTGCTGGTGTAGGAAGAGCCACAAATATCACAAACGCATGATTCCATGTCGTGATCTTTCATGTGGGTCGTGTAATCCGATTGGACCTTGAAACGTTTGCCGCATTCTTGACAAGTGAAGTTGTAGTCGTCGGTGTGTTTTCTAATATGATGTATCTTGAGATAAGGCTTGGTGCGAGCTTTAAAATCGCACAAACTACAAGCGTGTTCTTGCATCGTATCGTCGTGTATTTCCATATGTCTCGCGAGATAAGCACTCGTTTTAAATCCCTTCGAACAAATCGTACATATGTGCGGTCTTGAATTGCTGTGCTTGTACATGTGACTCGTAAGTTTGCTCTTACGATCGAATATCAAATAGCATATTTCGCAAGTGAGTAATTTCTTCGATTTTCCAAATTTGGCTTTTTTTTGTCTGTAGTCCAACGGTATTTCGTCCAAATCGTCAAACTCTTCGTAATCATTCACCTCGTTAGTATTATCATCGCTCGTTTCTTTAGCCTCGCTCTTCTCTCGTTTTTCTCTCTTTCCTTTAACGCTTTTTCGCGTATAAGGCTTTTTCGATATTTTTACAACTTTTTCGCTTTTTGAAATTTTCTCGGTTTTCGGTATTACTTGCGGTTTCTTCGGCTCTTCCATCTTCTTCTTCTCATCAATTTTCTCAGCTTCGTCCTCAATCTCCATCTTGAAATTATCCTCCGTCATGATCTCCTCGGTCGATAGCGTTTGCTTCTTCATGAACAAGCTCAGTGACTTTGGCATACGAAAGTAATCGTCGCCTAATTTTACCGTCAGAAATGATGCCCCTAGTGGATCTAGCGGATTGTACCTAAAAAAATCATAAAATTGTCAGTGACGAGGGAACAACAAATCAAGAGAATAAGAGATAGATATAGAAGGAGAAAGAAAGAGAGAAAGATAAATAAAAGCTTGTAGAAATTTTCACGAAACATACATCTCGTGGATTCCGATGAGAAATCGTTTAATCGAGTTCACATGCAAAGCCATTATATCTTCTAAGAGGTCAATTCGAAGGATAACGTTTTGCTTAATGGAAAAAAAAAATCTTTAAACATTATTCTCCTACTCTTCGGTTTCGTATCATAATTTCTTTTTCTTTTATTAAAATTATAACATATAACAGCTGTTATTTACACGCTTCGGAGCTGTGCTTTTAAAACAAAAAACACTGCTACTTGATCTTAAAGATGTTGGACAAGGATTTTCCCAAAATATCGGCGACCGGTTCAAATTTGATAGAATCCAATGGTCCTGGATTTAATCCGTAAATATCAGAAAAAGAATTCGTCCAAGCGACGTGAATTCAGTCTCTGTTTTTTTATTACGATAGAACAATTGTCCCGCACAATCAATATTTAGCAAAGCAATTTTCGTTCCTCGAGCACCGGAAAAAACCAGCGGGCGATATGGGTTCACGAATAGAATCGCAGCCAGTTTCAATTTTGTAAAATTCTTGAGCTTGGCACAAAGTTTCAGTAGCTTTTTCCTGTATCTTTGGATCGTGTTCGGTTCTCGGTGTTATTCCTCCATTGAATTAACAATCGATGCAAAATAACTCCTTCGATTGATTTATTCGAATCAAACAATAAACGGAGAAATAGATTTACGAATTAAGGTCGTTTTTATTCTCGGATCTGCTCAAGAAGGTAGGCGGTGGTGGTGGATGAATGCCCGGATGTTTTTTTCGATGTCCCATCATGCTGCTACGTTGAGTAAAGCTCTGTCCGCAAAGATCACAAACGTAAGGACGTTCGCCGGTATGTGTGAGATTATGAAGCCTGAGAGTATTTGGTCGTGTGAAACTTTTCGAGCAGTGTTTACACTGAAACGGTCGTTCGCCGGTATGAAGACGACTGTGCAATTGAAGGCCATGATTGGTAGCAAATTCTTTGCCGCAATGAGTGCACAAAAATTTTCTCGAATGTACGCCTGCGTGATTTTGCAGAATATACTCAGAAGCGAAATTTTTGTTGCATATTTCGCAATGATGCTCTTTTATCAAACTTTTTTGTATGACACCGTGTACGGTACGTTTGTGAGCGACTAAATAAGACTTTTGCAAGTATGCTTTGCCACATATCTCGCAAATGAAGCTCTTAGTGCCGAGATGACTGGTAAGATGATCTTTCAATTCGCAATTCGACATAAAACTCTTATCACACTCGTCGCACTTGTAACGAAAATCGCGTTGATGTACGCGTCTAACGTGCGTTCTAACCGAGACTTTATTGGTAGTTACGAAATTACACTCGTCACAGTTAAATTTAACACCGCTGTGAAGCTGCATGTGGCTCTTAAGTTCGGATTTTCTCTTGAATGCTTTCTCGCAAACGTCACACTTGTGCAATCTCACGGTACTGTGTTTAACCATGTGACGTCTGTATTGTCCCTTGAGTGGAAAACTCAACGAGCAAGTTTCGCAATCGTAACTCGTTGTTTTTCTCTTTTTTTTCTTTTTTGATTTATTTCTTTTGCTGGCCTCGACTTCTCTAATATCAAGAGGAATATCATCAATATCGATCAAGTTCTTGTCCTGGGGCGAATATTCTGTGTTCACGTCCGGAATTTCTCTCTTTTCTTTAACGAACGAAGTGTTGCTCTTCTCTACGAGCGAAAAATCGCTTTTTTTCTGTTTTCTCGTTCTTCTTTCCCTCGAAGGCTCATCGATACTCGCAGCTACCTTCGAATACGCCTCGTTCTTTGTCGATTCTGTAGATTTCGACTTTTTTATAGTTGCCTCGTTAACGATCCTCTTCTTTTTCCTCGTTTCCCCATCCGTTTTGTCCTCGCTCGATCTTTCCTGAAGCGGTGGATGCCTCATTATGAAGTAGCACAGTGATTTTGGGATTCGAAAGAAATCGTCCATTATGTTAACCGTGAGAAAATCTGGCCCTAGGGGATCGGACGGTATGTACCTAAAAAAAAATATTACAATATTGTCAGTAGGATGTCGTAAGCAAGAAGTAACTTTGTATCGGGGATCTCAAAAACATATCCAACATGCATAACAACTAATTTCCATTGGACAACTACGAGGCATCGACGAGGGTGCATTTATTCGAAGATGACACAAAAATATGAATATATATATTTCAATCTCTTACTTTCTATTTATTTGATTAGAAACACTTTTTTTCGTCTCGCTTTACATCGTTCAAGATTCCAAACACTTTTAGCTCTTTTCTCAGCAGTTCTCTCTTTAATTTAGAGCTCCGCACGGAAGGTACGGTCGAAAAAGAAACGGAGGATAAACAGAAATAACGTTTTTCTCAGGAATTGGAATCGATGGAATTGTCGAGTTTGCTCAAAAACGTTGGTGGCGGTGGTGGATGAGTGCCCGGATGTTTTTTTCTGTGTCCCATCATCGTACTCCGTTGTGTAAAGTTCTTGCCGCACAGGTCACAAACGTAGGGTCTTTTGCCACTGTGGGTTAATTCATGGACGGCCAAAGCGTTCGATCGTACAAAAGACTTTAAGCACATTTTGCAGGAATAAGGACGTTCACCGGTGTGCATACGATTGTGCATCGTGAGAGACTGATTGTTGGCGAATTCTTTGCCGCAATGCGGACACAAGAATTTGCGGGAGTGTATGCCAATATGATTTTGCAAAATATACTCGGAGACGAAACTTTTGTTGCATATGTTGCACCGATGATCTTTGATCAAAACTTTTTGTACGACGCCGTGTACCGTTCGTTTGTGAGCACCGAGGTAAGACTTTTGAAGATAAGCCTTGCCGCATATCTCGCATACGAAACTTTTGGTGCTCAAATGACTCGTTCGATGATCCTTCAGCTCGCAATTAGACATAAAAGATTTGTCGCACTGTTCGCACTTGTAACGAAAATCACGCTGATGCACTCGCCTCACGTGATATCTAACAGCTACTTTACTCGATGTCACGAAGTCACACTCGTCACAGTTGTATTTTATACCACTATGAAGCTGAACGTGACACTTTAGCTCCGATTTTCTCTTGAATGCTTTCTCGCAAATGTCACACTTGTGCGATCTCAGTGTACTGTGATTCACCATGTGTATCGTGTATTCTCTCTTTCGAGGAAATTTAAGACTACAAATTTCACACTCGTAAGTCATGGACTCACGCTTCTTCTCAGGCTTTCTTTCTATCTTTGATCTTCGTGATTCGCTATTACGAACAGCCAGTGGAATATCGTCGAGGTCTTTAGATTTTTTTTTGGTGCATAATCTTTGATTCGTTGCTTCTGCACTTTTCCTCGATGATTTTTTCTCCACAGGCATCACAACGTTACTTTCCGCACTTTGAACTTTTTTATCATCTTCGAAATGTTTTTTTTTCTCCGTTTTTACCATTATATCTTCTTTTAATTCTTCCTTAATTAAGAACTCTTCCTTTTTTCTCGTTCCACCATTATTTTCCGCGCCATTTTCTCTACTCCCCAATTTTCCATCCAACACTTTATCTCCTCGTTGCGGTGGTTCTTTCACCATGAAGTAGCACAGAGATTTTGGTATTCGAAAGAAATCGTCCATTATCTTTACCGTGAGAAAATCTGGCCCCAGAGGGTCCGGTGCAATGTACCTAAAAATAATAATAAAACGTTGACAGTTAATTCAGAAAGAACAGTACTATTGTCAGTAATTATTTCAATTATACACTGAAAGAATTACGTTTGAAAAATTTGGGTGAAAATTTAAGAACGAAAGGGCAACATGAAATTCTTAATTTCATTATTGAACTAAAATTTAATTTTTATCATTTTTTAAATTTTAATTATAAAAATAAAACATATCTTCTCGTGCATTAAAAAAAAAATTCACGAATTATTGATATTTGATGTCCAGTCGAATATTTTGAACTTAAAAGTTACAGTCAATTTCATTATTTTATATCCATACACATTTTCCAGATACAAATTTAATTGGTAATTAAAACTTTCGTCAAATTTTATTGTGTTGCACGTTAAAAATTCCCAGTGTGCTATTTCTGAGGAATCTGTAAAAATTGCATTGAATTTTTACATGTTTTGAAGTAAAAAACAATTATAACTAAGAACAAATATAAATTTTTATACGTTAATTCGTACCGTGAATTTCCACGTAAAATTTGCGCCATAATCCTTTCTGTGTACCAGTCGCGTGTATGGGTTAACATGCAAAAATGATATCGTTCGATGAAACTATTGGCAGATTATGCTCGCCGAGATTTAATACAAAATATGAGCGAAAATTTGAGAAAAGATTCGTCCAATCTTTCGCGTTACGTTTATTGTTGTATTTATTACAAGTTACATAATCAGAATGACTTCTGACTCTTTTCTCGTTCGTTTGTTTTTTGTTTCGTTCGTTGATTTTGACGTCAATCTTCGCGCACTTTAGCTCGAGGTTCGAAGTGATTAATTCGTGGAAGTTTTGGATCACTTTTCGTTGGATAAATACATATTTCACTGTCGAGTTTCCTCGATGAGTTTGGCCAAGGAAATCGGTGGTGGTCTTGGATGATTGCCGGGATGTTTTTTTCTATGGGACATCATTGTAGTTCGTTGGGTATAACTGTTGCCACAAATATCACAAACGAAAGGTCTGACACCGGTGTGAGTTAATTTGTGAACGATGAAGGCACTCGAGCGCGTAAAACTTTTGGGACACTTGTCACATTGAAAGGGACGTTCACCGGTGTGTTTACGATTGTGCAATTGTAAACTGGTGTTGTTAACAAATTCTTTGTCGCACTCGGCACAGTAGTATTTTCTCGCATGGGTTTCGACGTGAATACGTAACGCGTATTCGGACGAACAACTTTTATCGCAAATTTTACACTTGTGAATTTTCGACAGGATCTTCTTTATTATACCGTGAACCCGTCGATTGTGATGACCGAGAGCGGATTGTCGCATAAAACCTTTGCCGCAACTTTCGCAGATGAAAGATTTTACACCGAGATGAAGAGTTATGTGATCTTTGAGGTCGCAATTGGTCATAAAACGTTTTCCACACTGATCACAAGTGAAAGGATGTTCCCGAAGATGTACTCTTCTTATGTGACATCTTACTGCCATTTTGCTTGATTTACTTGCTTTACAATAGTCACAAATGTATCTTATACCTTTGTGAAGTCTACGATGAGCCTTAAGGGCGCATTTTCTCTTGAACGTTTTGTTGCACAGGTCACACACAAAAGCCTTAACCACACTGTGTTTTACAATGTGCGCCAAGTATCGAGATTTTATGACGAACGTTCTGCCACATGTGTTGCACTCAAACTTTGCAGCTCTTTTTCCACTTTTATATCTTTTTCCGGACTCTACATTTTCCATTGTGCTTTCGAGTTGGAAATCGTCACTGAGATTTTCATGATCTTCCACAATTTCTACATTCGTGAAAAATTCCGTTTTTATCTCATTCGGTGCAGTTCGTTCTTTTGGTTTTGGAAAATTAAGCTTTTTAGCTCGTTCCTCCTTTTTTACACTCTTTCCATTGCTTTTTCCTGATTTTTTCTTCGACGAAGATCGCAATGTTGACCTTAGAGCCATCGTCACTTTTTTCGTTGCTTTTTTTTGTGTATTATTTTTCGTTGATTTGGTTTCTTTAACTCGGCTATTTTTCTTCGTTCTCCCCTGTTTTGGCCCATCAAACATTTCTTCACTTTTGATCTTCGGAGCTTTCAACATCACCGAATGCGTCATCGGCCTTTGAAAAACGTCCTGCTTTACTCTTATCTTCGCAAAAGTGGACCCTAGCAGATCTCGTTCAACGGACCTAAAAATAATTACAGTTTCGTCAGTCGCAAGAAAAAAATCAGCAGGTTAAAAATTCAAATGAAATCAGGAATATCGAAGAGATTACTTTTTTTTTTGCAATCACGAGAATATTTTTCTACATGCATTAACAAAATCCACTTTAAAACTACGAGGCATTTGCGAGGTATATTGAAAACGAAGCTCACATTATTGTAGTCTCCCAAATATCTTATCAACTATTTATTTAATTCTACACTTTTTTTCATCGTTTACACGCGTGCTCGCACGATTGAACGTTAAACACTATTCATCAGTTTTACGTCAGTTTAATTGTTCACAGTTTCAATTTATAAGTGTCTTTTTCTTGCACAGGAATCTCGTGTTCACTCGATGAGTTTTAGGGAAAAAAAAAACATTATAGTCTCCAGTTTGATGAACGATGGGAACATTGGTGAAGCATCGGGCCAATATTTTTGTGTCGCCTCGCCGTGGCCCTTCAAGATGATTGCCGGGATTTCAATTCGTTTGGAGTCGTTCTCGTCTTTAGACAGTCTCATTTGGCATGAAAATTGTGTGTCAATAAAAATCAGCGTCATTTTCGAATATTCTTTCGCTGTGTTGTTTTTCGGGAAAGTTTCTGAGAAGCAGTGAGTTTTGCACGAATTTTTTACGCGCAGAAGCTTTACATACAAAACGTTTATATTCTTTTCGTCATGTTGCATTAATAAGTCAAAAAAATCATCGTAAACACTGATTTAAGTTTCTTCACTGCGATTACCTTTACTAGATCGGATACCCTTATGTTCGGATCGCAAGTGTGACCTCAATACGAGCCAATAATTGCTGGAAAAGTCACAAGTGTCGCAATTGTAAACACTTTCACCGTGTATATCCCGATGCTTTTTCATCTCGTGCAATCGTTTGAAAGCGCGACCGCACAAATCGCACTTGTGTGGTCTCTCGTCACTGTGAGACTGAAGATGTTTTTTGAATGGATTGATTCCTAAAAAGTGTCTGCCACAAGTTTCGCACTCGTAAGCGACGGGTTCGGGTTTAACTCTAGTGTGGGTTTTAATATGACGATCGTATCTCCATTTAGAGTCAAATTTCTCCTCGCAAATCTCGCAGTCGTAATTCATGGATTCGGCATGTTTACCAACGTGCAGAGTCATGTGTCTGTCGTATTCGGATTGACAAGGAAAGTCGTAGCCGCAAGGACAACAATGATAAGGCGATTCCTCGGCTTTGTTTTTACTGTGAATTTTCATGTGACGATCGTATTTCGATTTGTAAGCCGTTTGAAAACCACAAGGCCTGCATTCGTAATTAACAGTTCCATCGTCTTCTCTGTTGTGAATATTCATGTGACGATCGTATTTTGGCTTCGAGGAGAATTTAAAGCCGCAAGGCTCGCACTTGTAACTTTTTGATCGTGGTCGTTGGCCATTGTGCATGTACATGTGTCTCTCGTACTTGGATCTGTGCTTGAACATGTAGCCACAAGGTTTACACACGAATATCGCTTCGCTTTTGGATCTTTTGAAGTCGGCGGATTTGCGGAATCCCAATATTGAGAAACCTTCATTGTCCTCCTCGTTCGACGCGTCCTCTTCTCGGCTTCCTTTCGACGGTTCTTTTAGTAGCAATTCTCGCTCGTAGAGAGGAACGTCGTCGAGATCTATAGATTCGTGCTTGATCGCAGGCGTCGTTTCTCCTTCGCTCTTGATCTCACCGTCTTTGGTTAATGACGAATCAATCTTTTTTTCGTCAATTTCACTATCTCCCTCTTCCAACAAGTCCTGCTTAGCAGACGCCTCTTCCAAGCCCGTCATTTCATCGTCCGAAGGATATTCCGTTTTAACAGCGACGAACTCCATCGCCTGCGCCGGCACTGCAGTTTCCTCTTCTTTCGCAATCTTCCGTTTTTTTTTCTTCGATTTCTTTCTCACAATCATTTCGTCCGGTCTCCCTGATCCCGGAAGCGGTGTAAGAGTCAATACCTTCATGCACTGAGACTTTGGTACTCGATAGAACTCGTCCAATATCTTTACTATGAGAAACTCCGACTCTAGCGGATCTGGAGCGGCAGACCTAAAAACAATGATAATATAGTCAGTCGATTTACTGAAAAATAACACAACGAGGAAGACGAAAGGTCATTGACAAAATCTACATTTTTCAGTGATATTTGAAAATGTTTCATGCAGAAAAAGAGAAGAGAATAACGGAAAAAAATCGAGTGGTATTCTTAAAATAGAGGAGGCATTTTCGGAGGTTCTTTTTTAACGGAGCACACACGAACTACTTTCGATTTTCCTTATTATCTATTTATTCAAAATTCAAACACTTGTCTCATACACTTTTCAGTTCATCAATCGAAAATCAACAACTTTGATAATTCTCAGGAATAAGGAGAGCGTGATGTTCGTGAATGAACAAAAAATGCACTTGAGTTTTCTTTTTTTCGTTTTGATAAATTAGGAATTCGAATCGCCAGCATTCGCAAGTTCGACCAACGAAGTGCGGGGTGGTGGCGGATGACTACCGGGATGTTTTCTTCGATGGGCCATCATGGTGGTACGTTGAGTGAAAGTTTTCTCGCAAATATCACAAACGTATGGTCTCTGACCGGTGTGAGTGAGTTTGTGAACGGCGAGTGCGTTCGAGCGAGCAAATGATTTGGAACACATGTTACATTTGTGCGGACGTTCGCCGGTGTGCATGCGATTGTGCATTCTGAGTGAATAATTAGTGGCGAATTCTTTGCCACATTGGGAGCATAAAAATTTTTGTGAATGTATACCAACGTGATTTTGCAAACAATATTTCGTGGCAAATGTTTTGTCGCACATTTCGCATTTGAGCTCCATCGGTGCTCGATTGTGTACACCGTGCACTACACGTTTGTGATGAACTAAATAGCTTCTTTGTAAAAAACCGTTGCCACATATTTCGCATATAAAACTCTTTTCACCGAGATGACAAGTTCGATGATCCTCCAATTCGTGTTTCGACATAAATGCTTTCTCACACTGATCGCACTTGTGACGATAGATTTTTTGATGAACCCGTTTTTTGTGTACCATCAACGACACTTTGTACGCTGTACTAAAACTGCAAATGTCACACGTGTGCATCGAACCACTGTGGATCTCACGATGCATCTTCAATTCGTACGGTCTCTTGAACGCCTTTTCACAAACGTCACACTTATGGGGTTTTTCGTTGCTGTGCTTCAGCATGTGTTGTTTGTACGCCGAAGGTCGAGTAAAATTTTTACCGCAAGGAGCACACTCGAAATTGGGTGATTCGGTTTTTTTCCTCGAATGCGAATTCATGTGTCTTTCGTATTTCCATTTACGAGAAAATTTGTAACCACAAGGCTCGCACTCGTACGGCATCGACGGCGATTTTTTGTCGCTCTTTTTTATATTATCCGCTGAATCTGTTTCTTCGATTTCCGCTTCTCTACTGGAATCCCTGGAACCGTTGTCCAAAAGATTGTTTGGGTTTGTTTCTTCCGTCTCGTTGTTCGTAGTGTCGTTTTCACGTTTTCGACGAGTTTCCCGATCGCCCAACGGAACATTGTCCAAATCTTCCGAGTCCCGTTTATCCAGAGAATTTTCAGACGCAGCGTCCTCGTTTTCCCTCGTTTCTTCGATTTGACGAGACTTTTTCTTTCCTCTATCGCGTTTCTCGTTCATCCTTCGTTTTCTTCTTTTCCTCGCTGACTCTGGCGCAATCTCCAAGTCCGAGGAACACTCGAGCTTTAACGTTGAAGTCTCGCTGGACTTTAAACGTACCAACGAGACCGTTTCTCTGTCAATGCAGACTTCAACGTTGTCCACACTACTCTCTAGATCCTTCTTTGACTTTCTATTATCCAATGTCGTTTTATCCCCGATTGTTGGACGTGTCAACATCATGTAGCACTTGGATTTTGGAATTCGATAGAAATCATCCATTATCTTAACCGTCAGATAGTCTGGCCCTAGTGGATCTGGCGTGATGTACCTAAAAATAATGATAACATTGTAGGTTAATGAAAAAGAAAAAAGGCAAAAGCGTGGAATTAGGATTGAAGAGGATTCGAATCTTCATTGAACGAAATAAGTCACTTCATTTTTACATGCGTTATAAAAATCAATAAAATAGAATCTAAAAGGAAATTTTCGAGGTTGTATGGACCCAAAGCTCGCACGAGAAATTTCGATATCCTATTATCTGTTTATTACATTCACTCCATTATTTTCTTTGCGTGTTACAAACATCTTCCGAAACGTAGCCACTTCAGCTATTTTTCCCATCACATTCTTAAACTCTCACAACAAAGTCTCTCTTTTCTCATTATACACAAAATCACCGATGAGGGAATGAGTTTGTGAAGAGCGAGAGGGTCTGAGCGTGAGAATGACTTTGGATGGACGTTGCAACTGTAGGAACGTTCGCCTACGTGCACACGATTGTGCATCTTGAGTGAGGGATTACTGGCAATTTCATTTCCGCACTGAAAACACAGAGATTTTTGTGCATAAAGACTGTCGTGAATCTCTAAACAATTTTACGTCACGAATGCTTCATCGCACGATTCGCACTTTAGCTTTTTCGGAGCACGATTTTGTACATCGTTTGTAACACGTTTGTGATTGAACAAACTAGTCTTTTGCGAATAAACGCTGTCGCGTATCTCGCAAACGAAACACTTTGTGCCAAAACTTTGTGCTTTAAGTCCTCGAGCTCAGATTTCGATATAAATGATTTCCAGCGCTCGTCACCCTTGTACCGATAATACTTCTGGTTTACAGGTTCTTCTGTGGGTCTTCAACGACACGCTGCAAGTATTAGAAAGTTACATATCTCACGAACGAATAATAGGAAATGTATTTACAGACAAAATCATGAATATATGAAATGTATTTATTATTTCAATTATTCGCGGCGATACATCGTCGAATATTGCATCCTCAAAATTGCGAACCCGAAGGGAAGACCCTCCTCAATATTAATAATGTTCGTATATTTGTTTTTATCTACTGAATTTTGTTATCTTCTTCAAATAACATGAATCCTCCATGGCATCTGTTACTCGATATGATTTGAAAAAATTTATTATACAAATTGATGAAACACTGTTTCTCCGAAATTAGCAACCGTTCGTTCGAAGGTTCGATATTTATGTATAAAAAAAAGGGACGAATGAGAAATTAAGTAAATCATGAAATTGATCGTGTGAACCGAGAACGTTTTTGAAATAGCGAATAAAAAAAAAACATTCACGAAATGAATCACGAATGATCACGAGAATGAAAACGAAAAAAATTGGAGCTTCTTTCGTACTGTTTTTTCTCTCCTAGAGTCTTTAGACACAAGTTGACTTCTGATGAGCGGTGAGATTGCCCTGACAGGAAAATCCACGGTGACAAATTTGGCAAACGTAGGGTCTCTCACCCGTGTGACCACGTTGATGAATAGTGAGTGTGGAACGTTGCGAAAAAGCTTTTGGGCATTGATCACACTGGTAGGGTTTTTCACCGGTATGCACACGTTGATGAAGCCGCAAATTTTCCGAATCCGTGAATCCTTTGCCGCATGTGTCGCACACGTATGGTTTTTCACCGGTATGAATGCGTCTGTGTTTTTTGAGATGTTCGGCGTTGCTGAGGTTTTTACCGCACAAATCGCACAGATAGAGCTTCGTAGGATTGTGAGTTTGCTTGTGACGAGAGAGCGATCTTCTTGAGGAGAGAATACGTCCGCAAATGTTACAAGCAGTGCTCGTAACTCTGACTTTCTTTCGCGGATGTACTTTGCGACAATGTGCAGAGAGCTGACGTCTCAAATGGAAAGCAATACCGCAACGTTGACAAACGAAAGGTTTTTCGCCCAAATGAATGTTATAATGTTCCTGAAGATCGATCGCTTTGCGAAATCTTTTCAGGCACTGGGTGCACTGGAACGGTGCGTCAGCCTCGTCCGGATGATTTCTCGTCATGTGTATACTGAGTGTCGACAATGCGGTCGTATCGTAATGGCATTCGTTACAATAAAAACGTGGCTCTAAATGAGTCTTTTTGTGAGACTTGAGCTTACGATTGGTACGGAATTTCTTCGAACAAGTTGTGCACGAAAATTCTTTTTCCTTCACCTCTTCCGGCTCGGTCTTCACCCTAGTACAATCGAACGCAGTTTTCTCAGCATTTTCCCTCGTTTCTTCGTTCGCTCGAGCCTTTTTATTTTTTTTCACTCGTGCCGGTTTCTTCCCTCGTTTGCCTCTCTTCTTCACCGGTTTAGGCGCCGCGATGTCCATATCGAAAGGATAACCAATTTTCACCATTGGCACCTTGTTTAAATTCACCGATGACCACAACGCAGTAGCAGCTTCTCTTTCAGTGGTTATTCCCACGTTGGCGAGATTCTCCAATTCCATAAATGGCATTTGATCCAATACAGATTTATTTCCAACCGATGTATGATTCAATACCAGGTAGCACTTGGATTTTGGAATTCGATAGATATCGTCCATTATCTTTACCGTCAGATAGTCGGGCCCTAGCGGATCTGGCGAGATGAACCTACAAAATAATGATAACATTGGTGGTTAATGAAAACGAAAGAAAAAGTAATTGCGATTGTGAAGGATTTTAATCTCGTTTGAGAGAGAAATGAATGAGTAGATTTTTACATGCGTAATAATCAGTCGTCTAGGAATAAGGTTATTCTCGAGGTAATATTGAGTCAAAGCTCGGACGAACATTTAAATATTCCTATTTATTATATTCACATCTATACATTTGTGCATATTTTTATGTATTTTTACATTCAAGAAAAAATAAACGTAGTTACTTCAACAACTGTTCCACAAAACAATTCTTAACGACGCTGAAATCGTGCCACTATCACTCGCGAGTCTCTTAGTCAATCTTCTCTTCATTCATCACAATTCTACAGTCCCTCCTTAAACAAAGTATTACGAACTTGAGTCTAAAGCGTTTTCGTATTTGCTCAATGAGGTGGGCGGTGGTGGGGGATGACTACCGGGATGTTTTCGTCTATGCGCCATCATCGTAGTACGCTGAGTAAAGCTCTTATCGCATAAGTCACAGACATAAGGTCTTACACCGATATGGGTGAGTTTGTGTACAGCGAGAGCGTTCGAACGTGAGAATGATTTTGGGCAGACGTTGCAACTGAAGGGACGTTCGCCTGTGTGCATACGACTGTGCATTTTAAGGGAGTGATTGCTCGCGAATTCTTTTCCGCACTGAGAACACAAGAATTTTTGTGAATGAAGACTGACGTGATTCTGTAGACAATATTCCGTGGCGAATGTTTTGTCGCACAATTCACACTTAAGCTCTTTCGGAGCACGATTTTGTACCCCGTGTATGACACGCTTGTGATAGAGCAAATAAGTTTTTTGCGAATAAGCGTTGCCGCATATTTCGCAAATGAAATCCTTCGTGCCGAGGTGACTCGTCAAATGATCCTCCAGCTCGTACTTCGACATAAATGGCTTCGCGCATTGATCACACTTGTACGGATAGTCCTTCTGGTGTACACGCCTCTGGTGTGTTTTTAACGACACTTTGTAAGCGGTCTCAAAGTTACAAAGCTCGCAGGTGAACATCGAACCACTGTGAATCTTCCTGTGAGCTGTAACTTCCCACGGTCTCTTGAAGCCTTTGCCACAAACATCACACTTGTATGGTTTCTCGTTGCTGTGCTTCAGCATGTGACTATTGTATGCCGATTTTCGACGAAAACTCTGCTTACACGGTTCACACTCGAAAGACTGAGGGTCAGGCTTTTTTCTGTTGTGAGAATTCATGTGACGCTCGTATTTTGCTCTACATGGAAATTTGTAGCCGCAAGGCGCACACTCGTACTCTATTTTTTCCCGTTTTATTTTACACTTTTTCGCTCTTTTCCTTGATACGATGTTCCTCGATCGAAAAAGCTTGTCCGTCGAATCAATCGAACAATCAAATCCAATGTCCAATGGATCAGCTTCCCCTATTTTTTCTGTATTATATTCCTCTTTGATATCCAATTCGGTCTCCAGATCACCGTCGATGGTGAAGTCTCTGCAATCACAATATTCAATTTTAGAAATATCCCCAATGATATTACCTCAATTGTTTTTTTAGTCTCATTCTTCGCGAATTTTTTCCTCGATTCACGACAAAAACAAAACAATTGAACATGCGCTATTGTTGACAGCGAAAAAATCCGCCCGTATCCGATGAAATGTAATTGAGGCCAAATTTGGGAAAATTCGACGCAACTGAACAAAATTATGCACACAGAAACTCACAAAATATTGAAAATCTATTTATTATTTCCATTTTTCGAGCTGATACATCTTCGAGCGAACAAAAAAAAGGAACAGTTCTTTTCCAATGTTAATAATGTTCGTGTATGTTTTTTTGTATTTTATGACGTTTTCAAAATTGTAATGTACAAAACGGCGAAAAATTATTATTCCCCAATATTAAATCCTTAATACACTATTTCATTGAACAAAAATAAGAGGACGTGAACGAAACGAAGAAGAAATTGTATAAATATTGTTTGTGGAAATGGGAACGTTTAATAAAACGAAGAAATTTTTGGAACTCAAATTCCAAACGCAGCTAGGCTAGGAAAATTCTCTTGCTTCGATGATTCGTTGTTAATGTCCAAGAATTTTTAGACACAAGTTGATTTCTGATGAGCGGTGAGATTGCCCTGGCAGGAAAATCCACGATGGCAAATTTTGCAAACGTAGGGTCTTTCGCCCGTGTGTCCGCGTCGATGAATCGTCAATGTGGAACGTTGAGAAAAAGCTTTTGGGCATTGATCGCACTTGTAGGGTTTTTCACCGGTGTGAACACGTCGATGTAGCCGCAAATTTTCGGAATCGGTGAAACCTTTGCCACATACGTCGCAAACATATGGTTTTTCACCGGTATGAATACGTCTGTGTTTCTTTAGATGTTCAGCGCTGCTGAGGCTCTTGCCACAAAAATCACAAAGATACAATTTGGTAGGATTGTGACTTTCTTTGTGACGAGAGAGTGATTTTTTCGTGGCAAGTACACGGCCACAAATGTCGCAAGCTGTGCTGGTGACTTTATTCGCCTTTATTATTTCGGGATGTGAGCGACGGCAATGGGCTGATAATTGACGTTTGAGATAAAAATTTTCGCCGCAGTGTTGACAAACGAAAGGTTTCTCGCCCGAATGAATGTTGTAATGTTCTTGTAAATCGAAAGCTTTGCGAAATCGTTTATCGCACTCGTTGCACTGGAACGGTAAATAAGTTTTATCCTCGTGTTGCTTAGCAACGTGTATACTAAGTGCGGTGAGAACAGTTGTCTCGTAATCGCACTCTTTGCACGTGTAACTCGGGAAAAAATGAGTTTTCTCGTGTCTCTTGATATCCCGACGAAGACGAAACTTTTTCGGGCAATGTTTACACTGGAGATCATCTTCGCGATGACACCGTCGATGTTTGTAATAATTGCTTTTGTGACGAAAAGCTTTGTCGCACAATTCGCACACCCAATCTCTCTTAGAGTTGTCCGTTGCTTTCGCATTTTTTCGTTTTCTACCTGTATGTATCTTCATATGTTTTCGCAATGTTATGGGCGTACGAAACACACGACCGCACTGATTACACGAACTTTTTTTACGCTTACTCTTGTGCTCGAGCTCGTGATTGTCCATTTGTTCTTGATTTGCAAAAAATATACCGCACGATGAACAATTGTAAGCCAATGGGAAATCCTCCTGGTCGTCGATCATCACTACTTCTTCCTTTATTTTCGCATGAGCGGTCACCTCCTCTTTTATCACGTTGTTTTTCGTAGTTTCCGATGTTCCCGAAGTCGTCGTATTTCTCGTCCTTTTCTTCGGCACTGACTTGATCGTTTTCTTCATCAAATCAAGCTTCTCTAACATCGCCATTGAATACAACTCTTCGGGACACTGAAGTTGACGGTATCTGAAATGCAAAATTCATTAATCGCATCAGTTTGCCGCTTCGTTGTTGTTTTAACCGTTTTCTTTTCTTTCTCTTTTTCACCTTTTCCCACCCCTCCCTCGTTCAATCAGATGATACGCTTTTGTTTCCGCTCTCGCGGCAATCGCCCTGACACGATAACATCTCGCGCTGTACAGGGCTTTTTATTTCAACCGACAATTTTTTTCTCTTTCTGATCACTTTCTACCGAGAATTATCTGTATAAAGTGCTCAGACCGAGAACGAATTAATTTTTGAATATATCGAAAAAAAAAAAAAAATCCCATCGTCCCTATTAATTCCCAATCGATACGTTGATTTATTCGAAGGTTTTCGTTGACATGTCGAAGGTGTTGTAAAATCTTTACACCTCGTAACAGCACAAACTTTTTTCTCGAAAATGGATATAAAACAAATAGCAAATGCATTTTATGCGTGCAACAATTATTCTCAATCGTTTCCTCAATAAATTTGGCATCATAATTACTGACGATAGAACATTGAGGCCGGGAAATCTTTAGCCATGCATCCTTGAAAAATAAAACTGATTATTTTTCACCGATTCTAGAGAGAACCTTGAACTTCTTTTCTTTTTTGTTTTTTTTTTTTTATAAAAATAACTGACATTCCGGTGAAAATAGATGTTATCAACGATTTTCTTTTTGTATTTTCATTTATTTGTTACAACCAACGTTGTATATCGCAATGTAAATATAAGAAGAAAAAAAACAATTTTTCTAGTATAAAAAAATTTAATTATCGAAAAAAATGGAAACTCTACTAGAGAATGCGAAGTATTCGTAGATTTTTTTTCCATTTCGCACTTCACTAATAGACTTTGTTCCTATTCAAATTTGATATACTTACCGCGATTTAAATGAGCCAAATCAGTGCCAAATTTATTTTTATCAGTTTAACGATTCAGATCTGAGTTACTTGTTCGAGCAAAAATCGCCTCATTTTGTTTATATAAATGTTATTTACAGAATCATAATCCACGTCATAAATTCTCATGATTGATCGAATATCGCAACGATTCATTTTCGAATGTAAATAGATAGTGATAATATCTAAACAATAATTATTTCCAATGAACGTAATTGATTGTTTTGTAAAAATAACTGAGTAAAAATACATCACGTCATAAATTGGCATGAGCTGATCGATTTTTTTAAGAATATTTTCCACACGTTTAAATCTACGAGTTTCTTTTTTTCAAATTGGCTTCGATATTGACTGAATTAATTCGCAGTAATTGGGGCCAATTAATGACAGTTCTCAGTCGGTGTGTCTCGCACTTTCGACGATAACGACACTAACGAGATGAATTTTGCTATGAGCATTCAACAGTGCTCTCGATACGAAAGATTTGTTGCAGTACGTGCACTGATACGGTCTTTGTCCAGTGTGATAACGCTTGTGAATAACAAGAGTGGAGTGTTGGGTGAAAGATTTTCCGCAGGTATCGCAGTTGTATGGTTTTTCACCGGTGTGAGTTCTCTTGTGAACAACAAGGGTGGTGCGTTTGTGGAAAGCTTTGCCGCAAACGTCGCAAACGAGGGATTTTTCACCGCCGTGAAGTCGGAGATGATCCTGAAGAGAGCCTTTGGACGAAACGATTTTTTCGCACAAATCGCACGCGTATTTATTCTCACCGGTGTGCGATTTGACATGAACAACGAGGGAATTTTTGTACGCGAATACTTTGCCGCAAATTTCGCACTGATGTTTTACCGGCCGAAAATTAGGCTCGTGAATTTTCACGTGTCTCGCGAGGGTGTGATTGTTGGGAAAAGTTTTGCCGCAAGCGTGACAAACGTGCTCGTTCGCTGCGTGTTTCATGTTCATGTGACCGTGACGTTCGGCATTCGTGAAAAAACCCTTTCCGCATATGTCACAGAAACACGTGTATTTCTCAAAATGACGCCTCTGATGCGTCGCTAATTGGGACGCTTGCACAAACGCTCGACCGCATACGTCACACACAAAATTTCTTTCATGCGTGTGAATTCTACGATGCACCGCCAATGTGTTCGTACGTTTGAAAGATTTGTGACAAATGTCACATTCGTGAGGACGCGCGTCACTGTGCGCCACCAAATGACCCTCGTACAAATTCTTTGATCTAAAAAGTTTCGAACATACTTCACATTTGTAAAAATCCCTTATTCTCTCTTCCCACATTTCACTCGTTTCATCTTCCCTCCTTATCGTCTCTTCCTCCGAGTTTACTTGTTTCTTCTTCTTCGCGAAATCTTCTTTAGTTTCCACACACTCCTCCTTCACGGTTGTCAGTTTTTCGCAAAGTTTTTCCTTCTTTTCTGTGGATTTCGTCTCCCCCGGAATTTCTCCATCCACCTGCTTCTCTCCCCTCAAAGGGTCAATTTTTTCTAGCGAGATCTCGTGTTTCGCTGATTTCACCACGTGGAAATACGTCGAGCGTAGCTTCTTCTCGATCTCGCTTGCCGACCTGGAAAGTTGAGAGAAAAATCATTTTTTTTAAGACTTCGATTTCGTTCTGTTCCGTCCTTTCGTTATAGCTCGTTTTTAATCATTTTCTTTTTCTTTTTTTTTACGTTTTACTTTTTTCTCACACAAACCTACAGCAAGTAGCTTCAACCGTGGTGTTTACGAAGGGTGGAAAAATTACCTACGCGCTTTCATTCTATTGGTAAAGTCGTTAAAAAAAAGACACCGCCAGTTTTTTCTTTCTTGATTTTCTTCTCTTTTATTTTTGCCAGGAATTTTCAATGTCATCAATGTACACTTTGATTTTGAAGCTATTTATTCATTTGTTTTTTTTTCAGCTCTCAGATGCGAAACGCGAAGTTTTTCGTTCCATGAAACCTTCACACGCTCCGATTTACCTCAACGTTTGTTTTTGTTTTTCCCAGTAGTATTTTTTTTCATTCAGTCGCCGAGTCATATGTAGGAATATTAATCAAAATTAATGCTATTTACAAAACGAGTACAGAAAAAAATTCCTACAGTTTTGAACTGTAAAATTTCGAGCACGAATTAAAAAATCAATCGCGAAATGTTCTTTAACACTATTAAGAAGTTTCGGTACAATTGACAAAATGTAACCATTTACTTCAAATTTACTCAGTATATTCTTTGACATATACTGGATGTGTCGTCCAAATTTTAAATCGATCGTCTACACCGTTTTTGTGAAATTAAATATGAAAAAAACACTTTTTAACATGGTGAGATGCCTACGGTCATTGGTGAATGACAGTTTTACGAATGGAATACTGAGAAAAAATGTTAAAAACTAATTGAAAAACTGCCAAACCACTAAGTATACTATTGCAATTCCGGTATCCAAAAATTAAATAATTCGTCTACATGGTTTATTAATTATTCATTTATTCATCAACGAAAACGGTGAGTTTTCCCCCCATCGACCGAGCGAACACGCTTTTTTTATTTGTTTTCGACGAAATATTGCTATGTGAAGTTAGCGCTTTGTTTGAAAACAATAGAATTGTACCGAGACCCCTTAAAAAAAAAAAAAGATCGCACCTTTTTGATCGACAGTTCGTAATTCTTAGAGAAAGACTTTTTAAATCACACAAAGTTTATTTTTTACTTGGGCTCGCTGTGACACTTGGTGTGAGCGTTCAAAGAGCCCTGTTGAGTGAATCTTTTCCGGCATATTTTGCACTCATAAGGTTTTTCGCCGGTGTGAGTTCTCAGATGTACAATGAGATATTTTCGGACGCTAAAAGCTTTGCCGCAAATCTCGCAAACATGAGGTTTCTCGCCGGAATGTATTCTCATATGAATAGCGAGATAGGTTTTGCTCGAGACAGATTTACCGCATATTTTGCAGGTTATTTGATTCTCGCCGGTGTGTATTTTGAGATGTACTTTGAGAGCAGCTTTCCAATGACTCTCGAAATTGCAAATATTGCATTTGTGCTTTTCACGCTGACCGTGAGATTTCATGTGCATACTTAAATAAGCAGAACTAGCGTATGGGGTTTTACAAATTTTACAGACAAAGGGTTTTTCTCCGGTGTGAGTAAGAGCGTGTCGTTCGAGAGTTTGATTCGTGTAAAAGCCCTTGTTGCATATGTTGCAATGTATGACGTATTCTTGATTGTGCTTTTTCTTGTGAAGCCGAAGATCGTAACCGGAAACTTTGGAAACACCGCAAATGTCACAAGTGAATTTTTTGTTGTGCTGCTTCGAATGAGTCTTCAAGAATTCTTCGGTTTTGAATGATTTTCCGCACAACATACAAGGATGAGGCTTGTCTTCCTGGTGCATTTTGATCATGTGCTTGCGAAGCTTTTCTTCGTCGTAAAAAATGCGATTGCACACGTCGCAACTACCGATCCTCGACCTCTCGTGTATCCCACGATGTCGTATATATTTTAATTTTTTTCTCATGCTTTTGCCACAGATATCGCAATCGTAGCTTTTTTTTGATTTTCTTGATTTCTCGAGAACTTCCGGAATTTCTGGCTTTATAGTTTCCAAACCAAATTCCAACGACTCTGTATGCTTCACCTCGATCTCTTCGTATTCAAGCGTTTCCATCACTATTTCATGATCCTCGAAAGTCTCAAATTTCTCCACAAATTCCGCCTCTCCCACTCGGTCAATATACTCGTCGTCAACCAGCTCTGTCGAATCCAATTTTCTCGTTTCAAAGTCCTCCGGCTCGCATCTGAAAACCACAGACTCTGTCAGATTGACTAATAAACGAGAACATATTTCGGCACTCGGAACCATCTCGGATGAGACGAGGAAACGATTTGCTGTTTGTTTGTTTTTTCGTGATTGCATATGGGTACATGAGTTCTTAAGGGGCTAAATCTACCTAGAGGCCCGAAAAAAATGGCCAAATTCCGAATTTTTTGTCTGAGAAACGGTTGGTGAAAAAGAAATGCATTTTTGTTAACACAAAGGTACATATGTTGAGAGCCTTTAAAAATCACCAAAAAATACGAAAAAACATTTTAAACGCATTTTTCTCGAAACACTGTTTTCAAAGTCGGTGGACATGATATCTCGAGAACCACTTGATGGATTGTTTCCAAATTTACAGGAGATACGATGAGAAACATTTAAAAGTCGTTGACGATCTCACTTTTTTTAAATCGATCTTCATTTTTTAACAGTTACGTAAAAATGTACAACTTTTTTCATAGATTTTGTATGCTCGAGTTTCAATTCGTTGGCATTTTGTTAAAAAAAATTATTTTAAAAATCGACAATCGTCAACGACTCGTATTTATTATTAACTTAAATAACCCGTTTGGATTTTAGATTTCAGATGGACCGTTTACGCTGAAGAGTGTCCACCGCCAAACGTCGTGAAAAAAATGTCATCATCTGCCGGCGGCAATGTTTATGTTGTTTTACTGTATTTTTTGGTAATTTTTTTTTTAAAGGTTCTCAATATATGTACCTTTGTGTTAAAAAAATGCGTTTCTTTTTCACCAACCGTTTCCCGGAAAAAGAATTCGGAATTTGGCCATTTTTTCGGATCTCTAGGTAGATGTAGCGTCTTAATTTTATTTCGGTCCAATCGTAATTACATGCTCGCTAACTTTTTGTTTTTTACAACTTTTGATGACTATAATTTAATTTTTATATCGAGCAGACCAAGCTGTTGACGATTCAAGACATAAAAATGTATCAGCGACGAACAAATAATAAAAATTAAAATATTTTCTAAATTATATGTCTTTATTAATTAACGTACATGATTCCCATGAATATAGTTCACCTTTCTAATTGTTCCAAATTCGATAAAACTCGAACAGAATTTATTCTTATTTTTCAAATGTTTTTTATTAGATTTTTTTGTTTCACCGTCTATTTTTTCGATTAACATTCTTGCGAAAAATTTAAAAAGAAAATTGGTGTCGGTTTTAATAAATTTGAACGCGATCAAACAATTCATTAATAGACAATAGTTTACTTATGTAATATACTCATTCCAAAGAACGACGAATCGATCATCGTTATAATAAAAAATAAAATATGTAAATATCACAAGTTTTCGTTAAAATTCGTAGATCATTTAGTATTCATAAAAAGTCTGTGTCTCTTTTAATCTTGGGTGCCGTTAGAGTGTAGTCTGGCATTTGCAATAAGACTCAAGTCGTAGAAAAAAGGGATTCAGTAATAAATTAAGAAAATAAAATGCCCTGAATGAAATTTGACAAATCATTATTTCGTATGCTCTTCGATCTCTTCGGTATCGTGTAATTTGAGATGTTTGGTAAGACTGGAGCGTTGAGTAAAATTGCTATCGCAAACGAAACAAATATAGGGTCTTTCACCAGTGTGAGTGCGTCTGTGTTTGGTCAAATATTTTCTAGAAATGAATCCTTTACCGCAAAATTCACAAATTTCATTTTTATCGCCTTTATGCATTTTCGTGTGTGTTTTCATGTACTGTCGACGAATAAATTTGCCACAAATATTGCAAGGGATTTTCCCTTCGCCGGTGTGAGTTTCGCGATGTTCTTTGTAACAATAACTGTAAAAAGTTTCGAATTTGCACAAGTGGCACTTGTATTTTTTACGGTTTTTTGGATCGACGTGAGTTCTCATGTGACTCCTGAGATAAACACGATTGGCGAAAGCTTTTTTGCAAATTTCGCACGCTACATTCTTCTCTTTGGTGTGAGAAGTCATGTGAATCTTTAACGATGCTCTGTGATAAAAGCCCTTTTTGCAAATTTCACAAAATATCGAATAATCACCACTGTGACGTCTCATGTGTTGTTCCAGGCTGAAATCCGAGGCTAAAACAGTCCCGCAAATGTCACATACACGAGGACAACCGTGAGCACGTATATGCACACGTAAATAACGTTTTTTCTTAAAAATTTTACGGCACACGTCGCACTCGAACGAGTCCAAAAGTTCTTTTTCTCGCTCGTCGCCTCCGATTGATTTAGTCATCTCTGTGATCTTGAAACTCGATTTTTCTGGTATTTTGCTTTTTTGGGATCGATTTTTCTGATGTTTGAAAAACGATGTGCTTTTTTGACAGGTTAAAGTTGAAAATTCAGTCTTGATAACATTCTTATCCTTTCTGTGAATATTGCATTTTGTTAAGTGTAAAATTAATGCTTTTTTGGCGTTGAATGCCTCGTTACAAGGATCACAAACATATTGAATTTTTTTACCACCGTTTGACAGTCTCGGCTCCTTCCTTTCCATATTTATTTCTGGTTTTACAATTTTTTCGACTATTTGTAATGCGCTTTTCTCAACAGTATTGTTACTCGTTGACATTTTCAACCAACTCTCCCGATCCAATTTCCTAGCTTTTCTTAGCTTTCCGGTACTCACTGGCCTGCAATGAAAAATGTAAACCCGTGAACAGAACAGATGAAAATCATTCAATTTAGTACTCTAATCAATTCTTTTCTCTCGCCAACGTTTTACGCATTTTTTACGAAATTTTTTCTACCGTCTTACGATCATCACTAAAAAAATACACTTTCCCGATAAACACACAGCACTCAAAATATGGACGTGAAAAAAAAATCACTCTTGGATACGACAAATTATTCGTTGAATCATTATTTGAATAATTTTGTAAACATTTGCTTGCAAATGATGATCTTTCATTCTTAAGAATTCTCTACATTTTAATTTAACGAATCGTCCAATCGCATAAAAAAAGAAATCGATTATTCTTATTTTAATAAACACAAAAAATCGATTCTGCAGTATTTAAACATTGATAATTCGTTAATATTTTAATTATTCCACTGCCGTTGTACTTGAAATTTTTTTGTGCACTTTAAAATGCAAAAAATATTATTTTCGAGAGTAGCATTGGGCTACAGATTTGAAAAAATTTGACCAACACATAAAAACGAGAATTAATATGGTAGAAACATTTGAAAAACAACTGAAGACAATTCTGCGTGCCCGTCTGTCAGTTTGTACGTTAAAAAAATTGAAATTCAATGCAAACACATGCGTTTATTAACAAGAAATATTTTTTTCGCTGTTGATGATTGTTGACAACGAAAATCTCACTACGGCAGCATGCAGTTTGAAATATCTCGAATTCAGCCGAATCTTGTAGTCACAGGAAGAAGAAAGAAGCAAACAACAACAACAATCAACGAAAATACGAATGAAGGATTTGAGGAAGTTCAATTAATCGAAACTAGAAAAATGGACGAAACATTAAAATTTTCTTTAAAAGTATATAATGCTGTTTTATTAAACATCGTGATACATGAAAATTCCGGAGCGACAAATTTTCCAAATTTCCATATGCGGATTTATCTCGTCGTGCTTTAAATATAATTTTCCTTTTTTTTCATTTAGTACGTAAAATCGATTCAAGAGAAAGAAAAATACTTTCGTTGAGTTTAGCTCAACGAATTAGTGCGTTATTGTTTTTTCGACAAATATAACTCACTTTATTAGCTTACAAGAAAAAACGTCTCTACCCCATTTACAATCATAACACTTTCGGGCGAAATTGCAATCGCTATTCCTACTTTTTTGAAAACTACGATTGGAGGCTGAAATTTGAGGGAGGGGGGGGGGGGGGGGGGCTGATAAAACGAAATTGTGAAATCTATTCAAAGACGAATGTATGCCAATTTTTTTTTTATTTATCAAAAAAAGTTAAAAAAAATCACGAAAAAAGAAATTAATTGGCAAATTAATAGTTACGTGCGTTTTTACGTATTTTTTTCTTCGTTATTTTTCTTGCGTACTCGAGACGCAACAGCGCCAATTTCTCCACGGCTGTACTATTTCGTTAAATGATCATTATTTCTGCTTTTTTAAATTGCACTCACACTTTATTTATTGCTCTTGAATTTATAATGTGTATCGGTTAGTGCACTCGTGGAATGTTGCGCAATTGAATGACTAACACTAACATTTATGGCCTATTATGTATATATAAATATTTTCAAAAATCTCTTTTTCGTATTCGAGACTGGTCGATGGTCATTTATAAAAAAAATGCGCGGTGCGCTATAGTTCACTTCAAAATTCATGTCTGCCGTGTTTTCACGGAAACTAAGGCACAGATTTGTTTGTTCAGCAGGCTCGTGTTTCGACATTACTTGATAATTATTTTTAAATATCGTTTTTTTTTCTTTTTTAAATACATTTATATATATATATATAACTCGCAAAACACTCGAGTTTCAAAAATACAACAATGAAACGTGATCCACAGGCGATTTTCTCGCTGGTTTGCTGTGTGCGATTTTTTCTTTAAATCTATGCGTCCTAAAAAGCTCAATAAGACGAAGCCAAAAGAAAATTCGCGAATATTACTCTGTTCGTAATTTTGGTAAATATTTCATATTTTTAACAGTTTACTTTGAAACAATGTTTAACATTAATTGTGGCGAAAATAAAAACTCGATTTAAAGGAACCTTCGACTGGAAATGACAAGAAAAAAGTGTTCATTTGAAACTTTCGAAAAAAATTACCAACGAAGAATCGATTAATTATTTCGAATTATACAAATTTCAAGAATCAATTCCAATGGATTATTTTTGTTCTTAATTCGATACAAAAATAGATTCGTATCGTGATATCACAAAAAAGCTTGAATTTCGATTAGGAAAATCGACAGTCTGTTGCCATCGACATAATCAATGCGAAAAATGTAAGAAAAGAGAAAAAAGTAATAAGAAAAAATCATAATTTCGGCCACGCCTTAAAATGGACGGTTGTGGCACTTACGAGCCCATAAAATTGTGAACAATCAAAAAATATATATATAACGTTGAATCACGCTTGTTCGGTGATTTAACAACGACGGACGGGAACGTAGATTATATAAAATAGTAATTAACGAAAATAATAATAAAAATAACTGTATTGCCACAGAGGAACATAATTTTTTGTTTGATGCACCTCGCAAATATACACGTGTATATATCTATGTAATTTTCTATCAATATATACTCTCAACGTGCTTTTTACCCGGACAATAGTAAACACGATGAAAGAATAGATATTGTAAGAATCGTATAAAAATCTTGTTGGCCATTAATCAACGCTAATGTCAAATTACGAGTACATGTGAAAAAAGCCACCCAAAAAATCAACCAAAATATTTCTCACGCGTTAAAATGTAGGAAAAATACAATACCTTTGCCAAACACCTTTCTTTTTTGTTAAAATTTTTCCCCATTCAAAGTTCGAAATTGTGGTGTGATACGAAAAATTGAAAATTAAAGCGCGATTTATCGAAAAAATGTCAAATTTTCGATCACGAAGCTCAAAAAAAATACATCAATATTTTTTCGTTCATTTCCGCGAGAGTAAAAGCTTCAGAATTTACAGCAAAATAAAAATTAAAAAAAAAAAAAAAAAAAAAAAAAAAAAAAAAAAAAAAGGAAATACATATATTTCAATGCAGTGAAAGATAATTTATCTAAGCTAACTTGTGTCTTTTTCTAGAATATCTTAATAATTGCACGAATCTGTCCATTTCCTTTGATATTTCTAGTAGTAAAAGTAAGTTCCAAAATATTCGAGCAATTTTTTTGGACGGCAAATGTCACGTGATTTATCCGACATACGAGACAGTGTTTATTTAGAGTTCCTGGTGAACCGCTCAATAATTATCATTTATTTGAGCTCACGCGGCGATGAAATGTCCCGAGCGGCGAAATAACAATAAAAATAGATTTTTCGATTAGAAACACGAAACACCCCAACGAAGAAACAGAATTTTCAAGAATAATGCCTCAAATAAAACTAATTTAGTCCAGATTAGAATTTTTCAATTCCGAACGAAAGGAACAATAAAACGAAACAAAAATTGTAAATGAATAACAATCTTCGAGGGACCGTTTCATGAAGGCCGTTGTTTGTTGGAAACGAATGATTCGTAACGTATCATGTCCTCGTTTTACCCGAGATTCGTCGTACGAAAGGATGCCGCTAATAACAAGATTAATGCTGACGTAAAAGAGTATCGAGGGAGGCTGCTATCAACCGGAAAGTAAAACCGAGACATTTTCAAGATCCTGAGATCCCTCGTCGTTTTGTTGGATGTTATCCTGGTGGTGTATCTGTTCCTGTTCATGCTGTTGAGCCTGTTGTGCCCGGGCGTTTTGTTTAGCGTGTGTTTTCAAATGGCTGTTGAGCATGGTTTTGGAGGCGAAAGATTTGTGGCAAAAGGTGCACGGATAGGGTCGATCACCGGTGTGTCCACGAAGATGAACAACGAGAGTTGTACGTTGGGTAAAACGTTTCTCACAGTGTGTACATTGATGTGGTCTTTCGCCTGTATGAGTGCGACGATGTACGCTTAAATAATTTTGCGATATGAAGCCTTTGCCGCATAAGTCACAAACATGAGGCTTTTCGCCGGTATGTTTGCGCACGTGTACCGTCAGATATGTTTTACTTGATACCGCTTTGCCACATATGTGACAAACGTATTCATTCTGTGGCCAACCGTTGCCATGGGTTCTCATGTGTACCAACAACACTTGCTTCCGTGAAAAACGTTTGTTGCATAATTCGCACAAATGTTTTTTCTGCGGTGGGACGTAATCCGGCTGATGAAGCTTAGCGTGTAATCTCAGCCCCTGACGATATCGAAATGTTGCGTTACAAATGCCACACTGAAATGGCTTCTCTTTCGAATGTATCAATTGATGTTCCTGACAACTGTTACGAGCGTAAAAACCCGCACCGCATATTTCACAGTGATACTTGTACTCGAGATTGTGACGTCTCTGATGACTTATTAAATTTTGACGATGCGCACTGGTGTAACCGCATGTCTCGCATACGTGACTCTTCTCCACCGGATGCATCTGTTGATGATGCTTACGCAACACCAAGGCCGACTCGAAGCTACGACCGCACTGATCGCATGCGTATATTACCTTCGGATCCACGGGCCCATCGCATATTACCTTCATATCATTGATTCCGCACTGTTCCTGCGACAGCATTGACAACTTCGTTACAAAATATCTGTAAATAAGAGAGACACAAAGGGGATCAATCAACGGATTTTTCGTAGTCTTTGCTGGTGGGGATTTTGCGGTTTTTTATTTCGTTGCTTTTCTGCCTCGATAAGCTTTTACTTTTTTTTATTATTTATTATTGTGCTCGGTTTATATCTTCCGCTTTTGGTTCGATTTATTTCCGTTTAACACTCTGTTCTCAATGGAAACTTCGTGCAATCGGACCGGTTATGACGTTACGGATGTATTGAAAAATCTTACGGTAAAGATATCTAGACAGTCCTTACAAAAATGCAAACGTCAGATTCACAAATTTAAAGGTGTAAGGTTGAATTTGGTTCTTATGAGAACTGCAAATACCTGTTTTCGTTAAAAAGACCATAAATTTTTGAACAAGTACTTTACTCTGTCAATTTGTACGAAAATTTCGCATCGATCAAACACAATTTTATTCCGATCGGTTGTGATGGTTTAGAGACCCATTTTTCTTTGTTTTTTTTATTACTAATTAACTAATCTCTAATGCAAAGGCGGAAGGCGATTTTCTGCAGAATTGAGAGGCACAATTTATTTTAATTCAAAACATTCTCCATTACTACGATTAATTTTCTCGAATATTTTTTGACGTTGTGCACTTATTGGTTCCACGTAAGTCAATTGAATCTAAAACATTCCACTTTAGGACTGTTAGCGCGATCGAAATACTTCATTATTTCTACGGTGTTTTTAGGGATGTTAGTTTTAAACTCGAAACAACGATGCTTCTTAACTTTTGAATTTCCATTGTAATTATCTGTTTTGAACTGTAGTTTTTTAACCGATTATACGAAGGGGACATTTTGAGATTTAGCCGATTTATCACGCACGTTTTCTTTTACACACTACTTCTATTTCGGGGGGGTTTTTTTTTTCCTTTATTTGACCTCAATAAATTGTTTTACAATAGTTCTGGAGACGGTTCTGAAAGAATCGTAGATTTCTGATCATTTTTCTGATCATGACTCTTGTGTTAACCGTCCGGTCAGTAACCGGGTATCCATTTCAGTTTCCAAGGTAGAATTTATTAACTTCCCCTTAACTTCTCGTTGGGGTTCGCTATTGTTATTTCACATTCCACGAAGCCGGCTGACTAACCGCTTAGCCATGTGGTGCGCAGTAGGTAGGTACCTGGGTACCCGATTATTGAACGAATGGTGAAAGTTTGGTTACTGACCGGACGGTTAATGTTATTTTGCCCTTCTTGATTAAACAGCTGAATAGTTTCTCGTAGTGGGTAACTGTCAATGATTAATTAGTCGATCTAATTTCTGTATATAGATTGGAGTCTTGGGAGACGAAGATTATTCAGTCTCCCTCACATAACAAAACCGTTGGCCCGTTGTCATATTCTTGTGGTGTTCGTTTTTGTCGATTATTCGTTGTTCGCAGCACATTTCGATAATGAAAATCATCATGAGTACAGGTAAATATGTCAATTTTTATTATATCGAATAAAACAATACATAAGTGAATACGTATCCGAATTATGTTATATCTTACCTTGGGGTATCCCCTATTTCTAAAGTCGTTTCGTTGAATTAAACGATCGAAGATAAGAAATACCGCCCAAAAAATGTTCCTCGGTATTTCTGATTATTTATAACATTTTTTTTTAATTTTCTTTTTTTCATGAGCGTCCTGTGTTTCGAATTATTTGACTAGTCTTTTCACACTACGTTTGTACTCTCTTATCGCCTTAGTGAATATAATTGAATGTTTAACATTTTCATCGCGACTAGAATTAAATCCGATCTTGAGATACAAATAAAGAAGTAAATAAATTAAAAAAAAAAAATTGACTCTTACATCAGAGATGTTAACATTTAACGGGAATTACTGATACACTGAGATATCTCACAAAATTGAGGACACGATAACGTCCCTTTTTTTCTTGGATCTTGCAATTGGTGATAATTGAGAAAATTAACTTATCGATATACTTTATTACTACGAAAAATCGACCACGTACTATCTGCTTGGCAACGTTCATTAACAATTATGCGAATAACAATATAAATCAAAATTTTTGAAATAAACAAAAGTGAAAATGAAAACATGAGCACCGTTCGAACTGAAAACCCATTTAAAAATGGTTATGACAAAATATCTCTGAAGCTGTAATGAAATAAATGTTATCCCGATTTTTTCCAAAATCCGTGATAATTTAGAACACTGCATAATCCAATTGTATACCTATATATTTATTTCTAATTGAACCGTCAGAAATGATTGAAAATGGGTTTTCCATTAAAATCTTGTCAACTTCTACAATCACGCGATTTTCCCCATGTAAAATGGTGGACATAAGGCACTTGATATATCCAGAAATTGAATTTGTCACCCACCGGTTAAATAGCAACAATTGTCTCGATAAATTCGAGCATAATGAACACGAGGATTTCAAGACCACGTAGTGGTAAAAGTAAAAATTATTGTATAAAAGAGTACGCGGCGACATTATTTGATTCTTGAAAATGAATTTTATAATTACTTGGCGTTCAAGATTAATGCCGCGTCTCTCGTTACCCGAGTTCTCGTGATACGTACTGTTTTACCTAATTTATAAACATATAAACGTTTATCACAGCGACAACAATAAACGATTTTCATTTTTTTTTTCTTCTTATCAATTTTTATGTTAGTCGGAACTGGACATTTTTTTTCTCTAGTTATCTTTTAGTTTAAAGTTAATGTTTCTTCATGTGATTGAGCATAATGGTACGAGTGACGAAACCCTTGCCGCACAATGTACAAGTGTAGGGTCTCTCGCCCGTGTGATAACGTCGATGTACGGTGAGCGTTGATGCTTGGGTGAATGATTTGCCGCACATGGCGCACAAATAGGGTCTTTCGCCGGTGTGAATACGTTGATGAACAACGTAATATTTGCGATGGGTAAAGCCCTTGCCGCAAACGTCACAAACGAGGGGTCTCGATCTATGAACAGCTTTGTGATTGGTCAACGATTCGATGGTGGTAAATTGTTTGGTACAAGAATCGCAGGGATAAGATGGTTTGTTGAATACAGTGGTATCGTTGTTGGGCGAAGAAGAAGAAGAAGAAGGAGAAGAAGCGTTGCTGTTGGTAGTTATGCCGGAAATAAGATTCGAGGAGGTTGTAGGAGCACCACAAGCGGTCGCCGCCTCGTTCGGTGTAGCAGGGCTGCTGGTTCCTTTGTGTGTTTTGGCGTGATGATTGTAGAGGTTTCTCGTCTCGAATCTCATTGGACAACGAGTACACGAGTACGGTTTGTCCGAACCAACAACAGCGTGTATTCTCTTGTGACGTTCGAGGAGAGTACGATAGCGAAAAGTCGCTTGACACCGGTCGCAAGGGAAGGTGTGTTCGTTGCTAATGTCCGAAGTGATATTGTGGTTGTTGTTAATTATCGAGGTTGACGACGAGCTCATGGTAAAGTTATTTTGCAAAAACAACGAAGAAGGAGAGGAGGAGGAGGAGGAGGAGGAGCCGATTGAACTCGTATGCGCCATCTCGTGCATCCGGAGATGACTCAAAGTAGGAAATATTCTTGGACAGAGGGCACACGAGAATTTAATGTGAGTCTCGTTGATCTCGTTACGACGTGAAGTCAATGTATTTACGTCGATCGTCGTGTGATAAGAGTGCGAGGTTCTTATGTGATAATTGAGCTTAGCGAGGCTACGAAATTCGAGGCCGCAACTCTGACATTGTGACTGTTGTTGTTGTTGTTGTTGTTGTTGTTGTTGTTGTTGTTGTTGTTGTTGTTGTTGTTGTTGCTGCTGCTGCTGTTGTTGCTGTTGTTGCTGTTGGTGAGCCTCGATGTGAATATGCGAATGATCGTTGTTCGATATTTGTTCGAGAGAAATAAGAGAGGACGACGAGGACGAACACAAAGACGATGACGGATGAGTCAAAGCGTGATAAACCGACGATGGGGAAAACGACGAGGACGACGACGAAGAGGACGAAGAAGTCAATGACGAGGACGACGGTTGGGCCGGCTGTGGTGGCGCCATTTGAAACGTCGATGATAGCATCACCGGATAATTCGTAAAGATGCTAGGCTGAAGAAGGCTGAAACAGCCCGTTATCGAAGGACCTAAGTCACCCGTTTCCGGGGATGGCGATAGTATCTGTCGTAACATCCCCGACAATCCACCGAAGCTCTCGCCTTCCCTGTAAGGACAAAACCCAACAACAATGCATGGGCCATATTCCCTTGCTGTACTTAAATTTTCGTGGGTTTATTTCTTTTGAATTTGTTTCTTTTTTCGTCACAATTTGCATTTACCGAAATCTTGGCTTTCTTTTATCTTTTTTGTGTTCTTACTTGTTTTGCGAGGTCGATACAAGGCAGGCGGTGGTTTACAAATAATTATTGTAACAATATTTATGAGTTTGACACATTTTGCGAGTGATTCTGCGAGCCGTGCATTGTGCTTGAGCGTTTGTCAACGATCTCTCCAAAGAGAGAATAATAAAGAGATAAAGAGAGAAAGAAAGAAAGAGAGAGAGAGACAGAGAGAAAGAGAGAGAAAATACGATTGTGGTACGCGACGTAGGAGAAAAAGAAACAATCGAGATAATTTACTTCGGCAAAGGATATTCCTGTTTTTCCTTTCGTCACGACACGGGAAAAAAGTTATCAAAGGAGCCAGAGGCACAGGGATTTAATAAAGAAACACCATATTGTTCTGAATCGTAAATCTCCAGTACACACATATTGTTGAACCGTAAAAATAAAAATTTGATAGTTTAAAAAAAAACGGTTTCTCACCTTCTTTTGGATCAGGCTCGATGTTTGGGAATTTCCGCTTCAAATTTTCAACGAGCTCTTCATTATTTCTTCTCGAAACCCATAAGTTTTTCTTCTACTTGGCACTCACTTTTTTTATTATCCACGTAATAAAATATGCAATATTTTGTCTCTGTCGAAAAAATATCGAACAAACTTAGAATATAAGATAACTTATTGCATAAATGTCAAAAAAAACAGAGGTGAATTCGAACTGAAACATTGAATAAATGAATAAAAAAGACAGAGGCTTGATACTCGTCAGTATCGAACCTTTTTTCATTCGTTACAATGCGCCAATCCGTGTCCAAGTTCCTTCCCTACGTAAATATTCAAAAATTCACTTAAAACAAAACTTACACTACAGACGACAAGGCTTAATCATAAAAATAGTTCAACATGATGAGAAATTAAAAAATGACAATTTGTATTCAAATAAATGTAAATCCTAAATAAGATTTTTTCAGTAAATAAATAAACGACAAAAATGCACAACGAACCGGCGCAACAAAAAAGTTTTGCAGCCAGGCTGTAGTGCTCGTCGAAAAAAACGAAAAAAGAAAAAAAAACGCAGTCGAGCGTAAGTTGTGCAAAGCACACGTCGGAACATACTATCAAAACACAAAAATTTTCATGTCAATATACAGAGTGAAAAATAAGTATTCAAACTTCATGAAAACAGTTTGTTGATGCAAATTGCAAAATTGCAAATTGCCAACAAAATATTAAAATAATGGGAGTATTTTTGCGATACGTCACGTGACAATGGGCGAGTACCTCGCGGGGTCACGTGACAACCTGATAAACCGGGAGCACGTAATTTTTCTAAGTTCGCCAGTTTGGGAGAACGAGTCTCGATGCTCGTTCTCCTCGAAAACCGGTTGAAAAAAAAAGAATGAAAAAGAGAGAATGAAAGAAACGACAAATCCACGGAGACCCTTCGCTCGAGTTTCTCTGTCTCGAAGGACACGCGGCGGGTCATTGTGTCCATTATTTGAACGCTGTGAGAAAATTTTCTTATCGCGAAACATTCGCAATTTCAAAAGAAAAAAAAAAAAAAAAAAAAAAAAAAAAAAAAAAAAACCAGTGTACGTTTTTTGTGATAAAAGACACTGCAAAAAGGCCACTCGACGAGCTCGCCAATATTTTGCAAGCAATCTAATATCGCAGAAAATACAAAAGGATCAAGAACAGTACATGCTAAGTATCAAAAATCAATTGACAAAAAAAACACCGCCGTAAATAAGAAAAATTACTTAAAAAAAAGAAAGAAATAAAAAATACTCGCCTTACGATCGGGCGTAGGACGTCGAGAATCCGACGTTTCATTGACACTCGATCGGAACAACGAATCTTCGTTCACACTCTCTCACCTGGCTCTCTCGAACTCTTGTTCGAATAAACCGACGATTTTTACTTTCTTCATTTCTTCGCTTATTTCTTCGACAGTGAAAATGCTCGAGTTTCTTATTTTTTTTTTTTTTTTTTTTAATTTATTTTTCGCTTCGCACTTTCTCGGTTAAAATCATCCTCGAAGGTGAGTTGTTTTTCGTTGTCGGAGGCTCCAACGCACGAGGACGAATAAGTAATCGCCAATATTTCGGTCGTCATAACGCGCACTTATTAAAATTTTATATTTCTGGCGCGTGTTCTCCTCAACGGAGTTTTCGAAGTCTTGACTTTTATTGTGCGCAATACGGCAAAGTTTACGGTCACGTACGTATATCATGGTAGACCGTTGGGTCTGCAAAGATCGTTGCAAAGATCGTTGGGTCGAATTGAATTTTTCGAATATTTTTGGCATATATAAATATATTTATATATATATAATTTTTTTTAATACTATACGAATAATTAAAGTTTACGTAAAGAAATATCCGAGCAGGGCGGACAAAGGTTGATGATCCGGTAGTGACCAAATCAAATCGACGTAATTTACGAGCTATATCGATCGTCAGTGGGAGGGCAGAGGGAAGACTTTTCGTTTGTTTGTTTTTTTTTGTTGTTTTGACCAACGCCTGGTCAAGTGCGGCATTTAGTGCCTTTACGTAAGCGTGGGAATGTTATATCGACAACATGTAAACATCGTAATTCGATGGACAGAGAGATAATCGTCCAGACGAAAAAATCATTCTTTCAATCATAATAACAACGATAAACACGATCAAAATAAATAAATAAATAAATAAATAACGACAAAATTCTAATTTCATGAGTCAAATCCCTCTGTCCATAAAAATATTTAACATCTGGGCTCGTTCGAAGGGGACATTTCATTTGACATTTTTACTTTGCATTATTATCGTCAATATTTTATTTTAACTTTTTAAAAAACGCTCACGCGAAAATAACGACAATTTGATGTCTCGTTCGAACTTTCCACTTACGTACATGCTTTAAATTATCCAAAGATACACAACATTTTATAGAGACGTTCAGCGATTTGAAATATTTTATTGTTTTGAAAAATACGAAAATATTTCTGAATATCATTTATACTCAATAACTGGCATAATTTTTTATGAACTTTTGTTTTATTTTTCGTAATATGAGATATTAAATGTTTGTAGACATAGTAAGAATTATTCCGAGTGAGAAAAATGTTTCTAACAAATCGCTAAACGCCAGGAGCCAAAGATGGTTGTGGGGTGTGTGCGTACTTACCAAAAAATGGACATCTCCTCAGATCGAGTCTTCTTACTTCCAAATAGTCGCAAATTAAAATTACCGGTAAAATCAAATTTCTAAAAATATTTCACAATCAAATGTTGAAATTTTCAAACTTCGTTGTTCAATTCCCATCGATTTTTTTAAATTTTAACACAATTTTAAGTTTCGTTGAGAAACAAATATTTCGATGGTTTTTCCTAATTTTGGGTCTCCGGATAAGCCCAATTTGTCCTTGTAATAAAAATAATATCTGCGTTCAAGAGCTCGCAAAGTTTTTGAGTTATTTCCTGTTTTTCATGGGATACAAATTAAAAAATTTGTGCATATTTCGATCGAGACGTGTTATTTTCCAAAAATTAAATTACGAGGAAAATAAAAAAAAATTGAGTAAAATTCGTAGACGTATTTGAAAACAAAAGAAATTATTTTTCTGCCAAAACCGCAGACTTGACCTTCGACGTTTTAACTCGTTAAAAAAGAGGAACTGCTCACGAAATTTTGACGGACCGATTTTTTCGAATGTAAACGCCAAAACAAAAAAAAACGAGCCCGTGAATATTTCCGCGATTCTGTTTGTGTTCGCCACAATGTTCATCTTTGACCCTCGAGTATTTTTTATGTTGTTTTTTTAGAAAACACAAAAAATCGAAAACTCACCCTGACTTGGGATCGCCGTCGGTTGGTGGCATAACCATTTCTGGCATTTCGCCGATTTTCTGCTGTTGAAGTCCCGAAGGTCCAGCTTCGTCGCAAGCCAGCGAAACGTTTACAAAGGTCGTGGGCTCGATCGTTCTAGTGGGTTCATCCTCGCTTTCTTCTTTCACAGGCAGGCCTAAATACGGATATATATAAACATAAATAATCTGAAATTTATTCCAAATGATAAATTCATTCAAAATAATAAAATCGTCGAAAACTGCTCTAATTAATTTTCTTGACGAATACCAAATCGAGTATTTTCGAGTTATCAAAAATTTAATACAATTTAAGAAAAATGTTGGACTGCAGTTGTTATAATTTCGCTATAAATTTAATGAAAATATTCCATAATGTTTTGACACCTTGACACTTTTTCGACATTTTTAATTTCTTTTTCACAGTTCAATAAAAATGGTTCAGAACTGATTGTTTCAATTTATATTTGCCTGAACGTTTTCTTCAAAGTCTGTTTTTTCACCAAATTAATGAAAGAGTTTTTCATCAAATTTTACTTATAAAAAATGGTTTTATTTCTCTCCTTTTTCAATTGAATCGTAAATTTGTTTCTCGTAATGGTTATTTACCATCGTCACCATCACACTCGTCATCGGAATTATCTTCCTCCTCGCTTTCGTCCTCATCCTCGTCCTGATTCGTTGGAGCGTTCATTTTTTGTTGGCCAATCTGTGCGCTAGGCCCGGGCACGGGTTGAACATTTTGCACGGCGTTACCGCCCGTGTCCATAGGAACTGCGGTCATTTGTTGCTGAGACTGTTGTCCTGAGTTTTGAATCATCAGAGGCATACCCATTCCCATACCGTCCATCATTCCCATGCCCATGTTGTTCGTGTGCTCGTTTACTTGTTGCATCACTGAGCCGTCCAGCCGATTTTCTCCTGTATTTTGTCCAGGTTTCATCATATTCTGCAAAACAAAAAAGCAAACAACAAATTATTAAAATTATAAATAAAATTAAAAAAAATAAAAAATAAAAAAAAAAAAAAACGCGGAATATTAAAATATTTGGAAAAAATAGGAAATCTTCAAGGACTCACGAGGTGAAAAGTTCTTCGATGAAAGCGAGGCTAGGCCGTAGTCAATGTAAACAGTGATAAAAAAAAAATCGCAAAGAAACAAAAGGCAATGTTGTCAGCTTTCGTTAAAAAAAATGGTGGCTTGTCATTCGTTTTTCAAATCTTTTAATGACGTTAAAGCACGACGAAAAAACGCTTGTTTTTTCCTATACTTGTGTTTTTCATTATTTATTTATTGAAAAAGATCGAAGACTTAGTTTTTGGAAAGTATACAATAGAATGTGGAAAAATATTTTTTTTTACACAAAGGCTGTCATTGAACAATAATTATCATTGAACGTTGAGGTTTTGCTACGCCTGGAAATGTATTTTATCCTTTTAATTGATCAAGAAAAATATTCAATAATGTGAAATTCACTGATGACGATACACGTTCAATTTTTGACAAGAAAATGTAGCGATTTCTTACTGGATCGTGAGCTCCTGTGACATATCCCTGTTTTTCGTCCATGCTCACTTCTCCGAGCCATTGTAATAGTTGTTTTTCAGCATTCGCCGTTGTATTCCAAAATTGATAAAATAATTCTACTTTGTACACGCAGTCATCACATATTTTCTTGGGTAGTTTGTCCTCTCTGCCAACCTGAGAAAACATCAAAAATCATAATCGTACGAGTCCAACCTATTTTCAAAAAAATAATTAAAGAGCCATATCGGTGAAGAATTCGGTACAAAAAGTTGGACTAGGAGAAATAAGTGCATTGAATAGTAAAATTCACGTTACGAAAAAAACATTTTATATAAAATTTGGAATGAAAAAATATGTTAATTTTCACTAAGAAAAAAAATGAAATTTCCTTTGTATACAAATAGCAAAAAAAAAATACACATAAGATTATTCTATTGGAGTGTTAAAAAAATTGACAAACACAAAAAAAACTTCAAACACCAATCGAGTATTAAATAGAAGAAAAACCAATCGGAAAAATTTTTTTCTGCGTAATTTCATAATAAAAAAGCGTTAAGAATATTGAAAAAAAAAAACCGGGGCAAGGAGGGGGTGAAGGGGCAGGTACGCGAAGGGAAGGTGGCCGAATCGATCTTGCGAACGGTTGGAGGCGCCATTGAGTGGTGGGTAAAATTCTCTGTGGCGTCCCAACGCCGCAATTAATAAAACATCCGCAAATGTCGCCTATCCGTGTGAAAAATTCTCATTCTCGAGCGTAATTTACGTACGCAGTGGGAGGAGAAAAAGTATATCGAAATGAAATTTATCGAGACGAGAAAAAAATTAGCAGCAATAAAAAGACAAATAACGATGGAATGGCCTTTCAATCGGCATTTTCTCATTGTAAATAATAAAGAGGAAGAAAGCCAATGAAAATGAGCGAGGCGAAAGCCAAGATCGATCGAGAGTCGAGGGCAAGCCAACTTCGCAGAGCCCATACATATATACATATATATTTACGATGTACATAGATATAGATATATATTCGTACGTGCATGCGAATAAAGGAAGCCGAGCATCGGATTCTTTTACGCGCATAAAATCATCGAATGCCCTAACGCATCGTGGCAGACAAAAAAGCGCGCTAAAACACGTAGTCAAGGAAGGGAACAAAAAAACGCGTTTCTATTGTTAAACTATGCATAATTTTGGATTTTTCAATGAACGCCCGTACGTGGCGATATATATAGTAATAACGCAACAAACGAAACCGCAAAAGTGGGTGGGGAGGGGATATTGCCGCGACACAAGTATATACGCGAGGCTTGGAAACACCGTAAATCCATACGAAACGCCGACGCCATTGTCCCACGAAAATCACAATATCGTAAAATTCCCATATCTCGTAAAAAACTTTATTTTTTAGTTTATTTGTACGAATAAACGAAACGCAAAGAAAAACAACGCATGAAAGGCAAAATGGCGGTTGATAGAGGGCTTCTGGCGTAGTAAAAAAACCGTTGAATAAGGCAAGAGTAAAGGCTTACCTTGACCGGTAGGCAGGCAGCGATTTTCAGGAATATCTGTCGGACATCACCCTCGCCTTCGAATATCGGCACGGAGACGCGATCTTTCACGAGACACAATCGGCACAAATCCAAATAATCGAGGGACGACATATTCTCGCATAAAAGGCCAGTTCGAGACGCCAAGCCGCGCCTGTGGACGCGAACGCTGGGATTTTTCTGTTGCAAAGAGATCGCGGAGGAAATAATATGGATAGCTCTCGCCAACGCTTACGCGTCCCTTCCCCCTTGTATTCGCGGCCCTCTCACCTTACCCCGCTTTTCCCGCCGCCGCCCAACTCAGACTCGCTAAACTCGCTTCGGGTTAACTCGTCCGTACTCGACAAAGATCGTCTCGTCTCTCCCCCTCCCTTACACACTGCCGACGCCGCTTATCGATTAGGCGGCTCTCACCGCCAACCGCCTTTACGACTCAGGAACGTATCTAGCGAACAAATCACTTTGTCCCGTAAGAAGTAAACGTTCCTTGTCCCTAATTCTTTATTTACATTTTGAATATCCTCAACGCTCAATTCGCAAAACGTATGCTTATACTTGATCCACAATAAAAATAAAAATAATATAGCTTGCGATGCTGAACGGCGCAATTTGAGAACGTGATTAAACGCCTATAATTGAGCGCGGCTCTGTAGGAGGAAAAAACTCTCGCTATATAATAATTTATAATCTATACTGCACACGTCCAAACAATAATTTATAAATTGTTTGGTTTTATAATAAAGAAATAATTAAATTTCGAAAATGATAATGATTTTTGAGAGATTTGTTTTTAAAGGATTTTCCTGGGAGTTCACGTGCATTAAGGCAGGTCATTGTGCCCTTTTGACGACTATACGGCTGCAGTCGTCGGAAGATTTCACGGCGATTGTTATATCTTTGCAGAATATCCGATGATAAAAATCATATTTTTTTTACTTTTTTATTTTATTGAAAGATTTTTATATGCGTGAACGAAAGGCATCCGTGCCGGCGCGCAGTTTCACGACGCACATCCGCACCCACATTCGTTTAATAAAAAAAAACGAAAATGCCCTAAACCATGCCGCACAGATGATTTTTCCAATCCACAAAAATGAGAAACTATTTTTATGAAGCGACAAATATGACTATTCGGAAAGAAGTAATATCGACAATGTGCATCTGAATTGTGCAATTTTTCATCCGTAAAAAGAAGCAAGGCGTAAAATATTTTTGTTACGTCGCTGCGAATGTGAACTGCGTGCGAGCTGCGCAGTAGCTCATTCTGGTAGCATACCCGTATTTCACTAATTGAACAATGTACACTGTACCCTCTTTTTTCAACGTGCAGTAGAAGCTCGATTATTGCTCAACTGCTTTTGACGTACACTCGTAAAAAACACTGCATACACCCTGATACAAAAACCCGCAGAAATTTCTCAGCGGCATTTTTCTAAACAAAACAATAGTCCCAAGCTTGAGCACAAATTGCCAGATAACTTGTGAAGTGATTCAAACGACAAATGAGACCACAATAAAGTACAAATTTTGCACATGTGCGTGTACATTTTTTGACCTAAAAAGAAGTAAACCAAATAAACACCTAAACAAATCATGGAAATATCAAAATAGTATTGTAAATGAGAAAGCAGGAAATCCGCATAAACGATTATTTCGTTTCACTCGATCTGTATATTTCGATACATAAAGGATACGGTAAATATTTACAATCGTGGCTTCCGCTCAAAACTGCTCCAAATTTATTTTTAACGTTTTTCACCATCAAAAATGGTATCCCATGCAGGGTTGCAAAATTTTTAATGACAAAGTAATGCATTAACCATTACTTTTTGAATTTTTAATGAATATAACTTCCATTAACCATTGAATTTTAATTTTTAATGGAAATTATTCCCATTAAAAATTAAAATTAAATAGTTAATGGAAAATGGAAATTTCTATTAAAAAATATAATTAAATGGTTAATGGAAAATTTTCCATTAAAAAGTCAAATTTAATGGCTAATGAAATTATTTCCATTAAAAATTAAAATTTAACCATTAAATTTTAATTTTTAAAATTAACCATTAAATTTTAATTTTTAATGGACATAATTCCATTAACCATTAAATTTGACTTTTTAACGGAAATAATATCCATTAATCATTTAATTTCAATTTTTAATGGGAATAATTTCCATTTAATCGTAGTAACCGAAGTTTACTCGGCTACCGATAGCGATAGGAGTTTCGGCTTGGGTCAAAATGACCCAATGTTAGTAACCGAGGTTTTCTCGATCACTTTTAGCAGTAGAAGTTTCAGTCTGGGTCAAAATGGCCCAACAGTTGTAACCAAGGTTTTCTCGGTTACTAGTAGCAGGAGCCCTTTTGTTTAGGGTCAAAATGACTCAATGGTAGGAACCGAGGTTTTCTTGGCGACTAGGAGCAGGAGCGGTTTTGTTTTGGGTCAAAATGAATCCTGGTGATAATCAAGGTTCTCTCGGGTACCAGTAGCAATATCAGTTTTAGTCTGGGTCAAAATGACCCAATGGTGGTAATCGAGGTTTTTTCGGTGACCAGTAGCAATATCAGTTTTAGTCTGGGTCAAAGTGACCCAGTGGTAGTAACCAAGGTTTTCTTGGTTACCAGAAGCGGGAGCGATTTTATTCTGGGTCAAAATGACCCAATAGTAAAAACCGAGATTTTCTCAGTTAGTAGTAGCAGGAGCGCTTTTGATTTGGGTCAAAATGACCCAATGGTAGTAATCGAAGTTTTCTTGGTTACTTTTAGCGATAGAAGTTTTAGTCTGGGTCAAAATGACCCAACAGTAGTAATCAAAATTTACTCGGTTACTAGTAGCGAGAGCGCTTTTGTTTTGGGTCAAGATGACCCAACGGTAGTAACCGAGATTTTCTCGGTCACCGGTAACGGTAGCGGTTTTAGTCTGTGTCAAAATGATCCAATGGTAGTAACCGAAGTTTTCTCAGTTACTAGTAGCGAAACCACTTTTGTTCTGGGTCTAAATGACCCAATGGTAGTAACCGAAATTTTCTCGATTACTAGTAGCGGGAACGCTTTTGTTCTGGGTCAAGATGACCCAATGGTAGTAATTGGGTCATTTTGACCCAGAACAAAATCACTCCCGCTGCTAGTACCTGAGAAAACCTCAGTCTTTAGCATTGAGACATTTTGACCCAGACTAAAGCCGCTACCGCTACTGGTGACCGAGAAAATCTCGATTACCGCACCATTGGGTCATTTTGACCTAGAACAAAACCGCTCCTGCTTCTAGTAACCAAGAAAACCTTGGTTGGGTCATTTTGATCCAGACTGAAACTTCTACTGCTAAAAGTGACCGAGAAAACCGCAGTTACTACCATAGGATCATTTTGACCCAAGCTGAAATCTCTATCGCTATCGGTAACCGAGTAAACTTCGGTTACTACGATTAAATGGAAATTAAATGTAAACTGTTCCCATTATAAATTAAAATTAAATGGTTAATGGGAATTATTTCCATTAAAAAGTCAAATTTAATGGCTAATGGAACTATTTCCATTAAAAATTAAAATTTAATGATTAATGGAAATTGTTCCCATTCATTCCATAAATTTTAATTTTTAATGGGAATAATTTCCATTAACCATTACGAGTTAATGGTTAATGAAAATGCAATTGCATTAAAAAAAGTAATGCATTATTTGCAACCCTGATCCCATGTAATGTTAAGAAAGAGGAAGCCATCAAATGTGAAAAAATGTGGTGAGTGGGTACCAAGAAATACACACACACGCACACGCACGTACACAATAAAAACAATTACTAGTAGTAAGGAGTTATTTCCAAATGTAAATAGTATTTCCATGTATTTACTGTCTTGACAATCTTAGGTTTGAACTATCCTACGTTTGAAATAGTATTTCCATGTATTTAAGGTCTCTATCACTCTAAGTTTGAACCACCCTAGGCTTGAAATAGTATTTCCAAATATTTAATGTCTCTACCACCTTAGGTTTGAAGTACACTATGTTTGAAATAGTATTTCTATGTATTTAAGGTCTCTACCACACTAAGTTTGAACCACCCTAAGTTTGAAATAGTATTTCCATGTATTTACTGCCTTAACCACCCTAGGTTTGAATCACCCTAAATTTGAATTGTATAAGGTTTGAATTATATACGGTTTTAAACCATATAGGATTCAAACTTGGTTAAGGTATTCCTTTCATGAACTCGAATATTTGACAATTAATAGATTTTTTTGTAAATAAAAGTAAAAACAAATCCCAGTCCACTGGAAAAATATCGAGCCAGGTTATCGAACATTTAGAAAAGAATTATAACTTTGAAAATCGTCTAATTTACATGACAGTTCATGGAGATGACCTGTTGCTCACATTTCTATTTAATAATTCATATATTAAATAATGAAAGATGTTTGATATAAACTGTCTTATGGTAAATTAAATTCAAAAGATTCCGTAGCAACGATAAAAACAGAGAGCCACCGGACGTTTGAAAAAAATATTCAGGATAGAACTTGAAAGAATGTGATCAGCAGACGATTTTTCGTAGCCATGACGTTCAAGAGGTTATGTTATCTTCGACAATTTTTACATTTTTAACGCTATTCTTGTTTTTGCCCGTTACAAATTGGCTCACATTTTTACCAATGTCACTGCGTACTTATTTATACGTATTTTCACTCATATTTCACTATTTTTTTTAATCAAATACAATAAGTCCAGTTTCTCCCTTTGACAGTGCAGTTGTTGACATTTGTAGCACTCCAAAAAATATCAAAAAGTTTCATAATTTACACAATTAAGCTAAAATTTTCGATTTATGTTTACAGTTCGGACTAATAAAATTGGTTATAACTTTTTTAAACAAAATGCAGCCTAATTTATGAACAAATGTGAAGGGCCCTGCTTATGCGCCCAAAAAATAATAAGGTCCTCCGCGAAAGGAATACCTTAAGGATGTATGCCCAGTCAAATCCGCAATACATCTATTTGTTTTTTCAAACAGATCATTATATAAGATATCAATCATAAATATGTTTTTTATTAATTAATACTAATTATACATAACAAATCAACCTGATAAAAGTTACAGTTATTAACTTTAAGAAAAATTAGTTCTTCATTTGACTATTTTTTACTGGAGCTAATGCCCGTTCTATCAACCAATCAAAAAATTCCGTTTATATATCGAGAAAATTTGGCAACAATGCCGGAAAGTGTGTCGTTTGCCAGCTAGTTTCCTAATCTAATACATTGTTTAATTTCTTTTTTTTCGTGTATAACGTGAGTGAGGAAAATGAGTGACAATTCTCGTGTTGTGCTTAGAGACAAAAAAGGCAAATTTACCACACAAAAAAGAAAACAGTGGTATGAGAGTGTTGCGAAGAGTGCCGAGAAACGAAGACGTTTGAACGACACCGAAAAAAAATTTACATTTCACGGTCGAAGAATTGTAGAACTAGACACTTGATCAGATCACGCTTGTATTTATTTTCTCTCACTACTACTGTACACTCGGTTCGTACTGCCCGCGCGTGCAACGTTGCCATATTTCCATGTTTCGCACATTTAACATGGCGGCTGTAGTAGCAGTTTTCGCACATGACCCAAACGACTCTACTTTTTTTTGAGATTTTTGAACAAATACGACGGTGACATCGGGGTTTTTTTTTTCTTTAAATAGTAAAAAAAATAAAGTTTCTAATAATATTTTTTTAAATCTGTACGCTTATATATCACAGGCTTTATTTTCTTATTTTCTTTCAAATTAGGATACTTCCGCTACGATTAACATGCGTTTTCATGGGACTGAGAAAAATAATTTACGTAATAACTATACGGTGAAGCAGTCTAATTATTTTTTTTCTAATCGACGCAGCATCGTTCACTACAACATATTTTAAATTTGAAGGTCAAACTTAAATTGTATATTTTGGGCATACATCCTTAACTCTAGCTACACACTATAACTTTTAGTACCTTACTTATACACTATCGGTCTATTGGACCGATGACTTTTATTATTGCTCTATTACATTCTAACAACGCGTCTATTGAGGTTTAATTCTAGTGAAATCGAAACGCCAGACTCCGACCAATTCGGAGAAGCAATCAGTAAAGCCAAAAAGTCGTTTAATAAAAAGTTATAACGTTTATGAAAAGGCGTGTGGTGAAAAAAAGGTGAAAATGTAGTATTGCTGTCGGTCCATTGGACCCCGTAGTGTGTAGCTAGGGTTAAGACAGTAAATACATGGAAATATTATTTGAAACCTAGGGTGGTTCAAACTTAGGGTGGTAGAGACCTTAAATACATGGAAATACTATTTCAAACCTAGGGTAGTTCAAACCTTTTGTTCTGCAATACTAAAATACGGGCGGCGAAAATATTTCATGAGCGAATACATAGCGGAATTTTTATACCGCCGACATTTTCCGAATCACACCGAACGCATTAACACTTTGTTTATTGCGATAAAGGATTTTTTTCAAACAATCAATGACAATGATAACGGCGACAGCGATTGAAAAATATAAAATAAAAAAATAAAAGGATTAAAAAAAATTGATAAAAAAATCATCGCTCCTTCCTTTCCCCCACCCCTTTAAAATTATTTGTTACATAATTTTTTATTCTTAAGAATAGTTGAAAAAAAATTTGGAGCGGTTTTGAGCGGAAGCCGCGATTGCGTAAATATATTTACCAAAGATTTTTGATTACTATTGATACGGGACGTAGTAAAAGGGAAAAATTAGGTTATAAGACAATTCATCAATGTTTTTGTTTAGTCTAAAAAAACTGCTTTATTGTGGCAGAACACATGTATTATCATGTACCAGCATAATCAGGGAGTCCATAGTAATTTACAAATTACGATTCAATTAGAGGTTGATACACGGTATGGCGATGGGTCATTTTGTGTGTCTCGGCATATTTTTTTCACCATTGGTTTTTTTTTACGAACACGAGATGTGCACACGTACACATATGTGTATTATAAATATGTGCCTATTTTCATCGATATTAATGCTGGGTGGTAAAAACCTTCCCGAGCGATTACGTCGTTGGCGCATGAACGATAAATCTGTTTTTTTACCCGCGGTTACCCACAGGGCAACAGCAGGAGCTTTGAGTTTTAATTTTTTTTTTTGTAAACTACATTTCGAGCGTTGGGGTTATGGTGGGGGATTCTCCAACGCCGCCTCCTTACGCAACTTTTTTGCACTCTTCTTCAAAAAGTTTACAAGCGTTGTATTCAGGTGGCGCTACTTGTTTGTTTTTGTTTGTTTTTTCTTTCAATGAAAAAAGGATATGTGGAACATTATTCCGTTCTTTTTTCCACCTGAACAAACGCTTCGTATTTATTTTTTAAAAGAAAAAAAAAATAATCTCCATCCAACTAATTCTTCGATCTACGTTTGAATTTTTTTAAAGCAGTACGATAAAATTTTCCACTTAACAGGTATTTGGTACATTTTCAAAAATACGCGAGTTTTAGAACATCGGATATTGCGTCGTACCAAAAAGATTTTTTGTTCACAAAGATTCCGGACATCAAAAAATTTGTTTGATGGATTATTATTTTTGTTTTAACTTTTCTACCCCCATTTTGAACATTCTGTGAGGAAAGGATTTCGTGCCATCAAGTTTTTCACATTCGGAAAATCTCGTGGTCGTGTTTTGCCTGTTTAGTTCTGCGAATCCGATTTTGTCAACTTTTTTTCTCGACGAATCGTAGCAAGTGAAAACTGAAATCTGGCTGGGTCGTTAGGAGCATTGTTTTATTTCGTAACTGCAAATTTCGGTAGTTCAAGATGCGTGACTCTTTTTTCGTTTTTTTTAAATTTATCCCGTGTTTCTTTTTGCTTTTTTATTCGTTCGTTTTTTTTCCTGGTTCATTCTAACACTCCTGTAGCTTCTCTTTGTGCTCGCAGCACACGCATCAAAAAAATCGTTTTGATTGTTCTTCTTTGTTCTTTTTTCAAGTGTGAGTGCGCATTGCTTTGATGCTCGAATTTTTTTTTTCGAATGTTTAAATCGATATTAGATTATTGAAACTCGTTAAACTCGTAACTATGTTTTATGCTATAACAATAATAGCAAAATTGTGTTGGTTTTTTTCTTCGATTGTTCTTTTTTCTTTGTTTATCCACCATGTCAACACTCTCGTTATCTTTTTTCGACTTTATCAGCTATTACAAATATATTGTTTATAAGATATCTCTATATATTATTACCTTGTCTGTTAAGTATTAATACAAAGTTAAAAATTGCGGGAAGTTTGGATGACACTTGATTACATATACGTGTACATTTTTTTTTGTTTCTTCGTTCGTTTTTTTCTCAAATTAAGCACGTATGTTGTTTATGATCAATGGATGGAGCTAAGCTGACACGATCTTTTACCACGCAAATTAGTTGCTAGATTTGACAAATTAACAAACTATTATTTTTTCACTTTATATATATATATATATATATATATAAATATATATATATATATATATATATATATATATATCTTTTATTTATTAAATGTTGTCGAAAGATGAGAATTAAAAAAAATTCAATTCATGCCAGCTCCCATCGTGAAGCCTGAAGATTTAACATCGAAGTTCTTCGGGTCACGTGAAATTGAAGGATTTCAAGCACGATAAAAATTTCGTTATATATATATAAATATATATATATATATATTTGTTTGTTTTTTATATTTAAAAATTAATTACACAAGAATTTAACGAGAAATCTTTGAATCACGTTCATACTTCGATAAAATCGTAAAGAAACGATAAATGTACAAGCAATCCTCCAAATTCACGTTGTTATAAATTTGGATTTTAGCCAATTGTTTCGTTAGGGTAATTTTTGTTAGTGTCAATTACATTCTGGGAATGGCATCGGTGTTTTTTTACCGATAAAGATAATTGCCGATTTATTTTTCGTCATAATAACAATAATAAAACTAAATGAACAATTACCAATAATATTAACAATATTAAAAATAATTATAACGACGCATCATTCATACAAGCGAATAGGGAATAAATAATGAAACATCGACGATGACAGTTTGGAAAAAAAATAAAATCTATCGCGATAATATAACAAAACCGTCGTAAACCGCAGCTTCGATTCAGGGAACAGGGAATTTTCTGATTTGCTGACGCGCTCTGAACAGGCGTGGCCTATCCCTTTTTATTGTTACTATGCCCTTTACATTGCGCAGCTGAGATCAGAACTAGTTGCTTCGTAATTGGCGGAGCGTTTCCCCCGCCACACACCGCTCTGATCGATACGCGCTGCGCACTGAAAACTCGCCGAAATAAAACTTCCCTGAATCGAGGCTCTGGTGTATCGTCTATACAATTTTTTTTAATCAATCGTTTTTTTCTTGCAGACCCACCCAGCTGATTTCCGCTCACATTATTCTCTCTCTCTCTCTCTCTCTCTCTCTCTCTCTCTCTCTCTCTCCCTCTCCCTCTCCCTCTCCCTCTCTCTCTCTCTCTCTCTCTCTCTCTCTCTCTCTCTCTCTCTTTCTTTCTCCTAACGGTTCTACGAAGGCCATACCCTTAAATTTTAGAATTATTTAATCCTTGTTTTTTGTTTTGTTTTCGCGAATAAATCGAATGAGGTTTCACAGTGTAAATTAATCGTCTTTTTATGTTATATCACACGCGTTCTTGCTCACGCATGCGCATCGTATATTACAATTATTTTACAATTGATAACAAAAATGTCCTTTTTTCTTCACAATCTCAAACAAGTTCCTTAATGTATATACGTACATAAGCAATATAAATGTAAATATATATGGAATTATGTACGTATTTATGAAGCATTCCATACGATATATACAACTATTCAATTACTAGTTATTTTTTTTCATTTTTCGACCATCCATCAATGATCGATAAACAACCAATATTGAACGATACAAAATGCGGGAGTTTTTTCACTTATGCACCTCAAATTATATTTTGGTCCACGCCTTGGGCTTTTTAAAATCAAATATCGAAAATAAAATCAAAAGTGGCAGCAATTTTTCTTATTAACCTTTTCAAGATCGTTTACACTACGATTACCGTGTAATTTCGATGACTTAAAAAGAAACATTTTCGCGCTGGAATACCTCATATATACATTCGTTCCGTTGTCTCTCTTTTAGTTGTGACTTGCGTCGTAAGAGGGTGCTATCGTCGCTCGGTGCACATTTACGTGTTGTGTTTTGCTTCGCAACAAACTTTATCGTTTTCAATTTTCATGTACATCCCTGGATAGAAATTCGTGCATTCGGCACCGTGCTGCGAACTGTCTATCGGGGTAGCTCACAATAAACTGAAAATTGAAAATATGGGTACGGCTATCGGTCCCTATATTTTCAATTATATATTATTCGTGAACCACCGAGCTCGAACGACGGTAAGAAACGACGAAGCCTTTGTTTTGTTTTTTGTTTGTTTTTTTTTTTCATACCTCTAATTGCGTCCCATTGCTAACTATTTCTCACCGTTCGAAGCTGAGTACAACTATATTGCACGGTTTGTTTTTATCACCACCGTGTTTCCCGTGTGTATGCTTTACAAGTTTTTTCTACTTTTGCATTCCCAATTTTTTCCTATTACTAGGATATTCGTTTTTATTCTTTATTAGATTTATCACGAATAATTTGGTTTTCAAGACTTCGTGGTGATGATTATCAATGTTTTTTCTCCTTCTTCCGCTAGATTTACACACGACGAAAATTGACACACGTTTATCGAAATGAATTTTTCGTTCAGAGGCTCGTTTCGTGCCGGGTTAAGGAGGGGAGGGGCGGGGCGTCCCCGAAAAAAACATTTTTTTAAATTTTTATTTGAACCCTTTTTGTACTCGGAGCGACTCGAGCTAAACGCCAAGGTGTTTGTTTTTTTCTTTCAATTTCTCTCAATCTCTATGGAAAATTTGTCTCACACATACAGTCCCAACAGTAAATACATGGATATGATAGTCATCGTAAACTCGCGACGCGAGTGTTTTTTTTATTTATTTCGAGGATAGTTTATAGTTTTGAAGTTTTTGGCCATTTGAGAGTACATCAGTGTAGTTTCGTTTCATATTTCATGGAAATAAAATGAATATTGTTCCAGTGTATAGTTTCAACTCGGTTGAAAGAAAGTGTTGTATTTATTGAAATAAAACTAATTTTTTTTTTTTATAAACAATATTATGTTTTTTGTAGTTATTGAAAATAATCAATATTATCGTTATTGTGGCACAGTAATATAGTTAACTGGTTTGATCTCTCGTCAGCACGATACAAGATAAAACCCCGTTAAGGAAGCACGACGATAAGATAGAATCGAGTATTTGATGCTTGACGTTGGGCAAAAAGAAGGGTTGAAAAGAAAAAAAATCAAACAAATTATTTCAACATTTTTCTTTTGAAGCCTGACAGCATAAGGGCCAAGCAAATGATCGATTTTGGTACATTTTTTGAAAAACGAAAAATGGGTGGACAAAAGTGGGGCAGGTCTTGACACGTAGTAAAAATACTTCAGCCCTGTAAACTTAAATTTTTGATGCCTTTGAAAACAGTAAAAAAAAAAAGAAAAGTTACAACAAAGTTAATTTTCAGCTTACGATGTAACAATTGAAAAAAAAAACAGTTTTCATCTTACACATTTTCGGGGTGATCAAAGGGTAGAATTATAGAGAAAAAAGTCCCTACCTATTTTTCAATTCACTAATTAATGAATATTTGAGCAACGGTGCACTGGAGAGAAAAATCGAGAAAGACTTTTCATAATTTCGAGTTCTATCGATCCTGGAAAATATAAGCACGACTTTTAGGACACCCTCTATATTTTTGGTAAATATTTTGTATCGCGGCATCATCTATAATGAGGCTAATTTTTTTTTTCATGCTTCATTATGACTTAAAAACATCATAACTAATCACGCTATGTTGGCGCATAACCTTTTTGAACCGATTTTTATTAAAATTTTATATTCTTTTCAATTTTATAAATTCTCAAAACTTCATGAATATATTTCTTGGTACTCACTGAGCGTCAAAATAGGAATGTGCGAGCACACGATGATGAAAAGAAAACAAAACAAAGTACCCAAACGACCTCAATGTCTCGTACAACACGAAATAAAAGAAAACAAAGCAAGCACAATACATCAATGTATGGACAAAATCGAAAGATTTCAAATATTCGTAAATCAGTATTGTTTTCACCATGGATTGCGATGGTTGCTCTATTTCATTAGGCAAAGTCTAATGAATTAGGCAAAGCCTATTTCATTAGACAAAGCCTAATGAAATAGAGATGTTATTTTTTTTTTTTTTTTTTTTTCATAATGAAGTTTTTTCATGATGTTATGATGATGAAATGTATTCATGAAGTTTATGATAACGAAATAAAAAAGAAAAAGGTACTAAAGAATCATTGTTTTATTCCAAAACCCCATAATTTTTTTTTAAGATCAACAAAGGTCATGCGCCATCATAATATGAGTAGTTATGATGTTTTGAAATCATAACACACACCTTTGGAAAAATTTACAAGCTAATTATAGGTGGTGCCACAATACTAAATATTTACCATATTTTTCTACATGTTTTTGTGACTGAACAAAATATTCGTACTTCCTCAACATTTCAGGGCGGTATATTTTTTTTCGTGGCCAAAACATCCAACCTTCAAAATTTCGTACAATTATCATCTCACTTATTGCCGTTTCTTTTTCTTTTCGATAAATGCCTGGCATGTACTTACACAAATTTTTCTTTTCTACTATAATGAGAAAAACCACTAATGAAACCACTAGTAAAATGCATGTGGTTTAATTATTCAAATTTTTGGCTTTTTTCGATAGAGAGAAAAAGATATATATATATATATATATATACAGAGAGAGTAAAGATAGTCGCAATATCGAAAGAAGCGGCTAAGGCGTGGATGTGATGGTTCTCCCTCCTGTATTGAATCGTACCTACTTTTTACTTTCTTTGTCCCAATATAAACAGGCGTTTTGTAAATATTCGACGTAGTAGACGAGCGATTTTACTGCTAATCGATGAGCAATTTCATTCCCCTTCAATTTCCTGGTTAAAAATCACTCTTCGTTTGCTAGTTTTTAAGCGTATGTTTTTTTTATTAATAGATGTGGATGAAACGTCATATAAAATTGTTACAATCAGTTATTCATTAGGAACACAATTTACTCGAACGGCAATTTCTTTTTTTCGAGGCGTAATATTACGTTGAAAACTTTTTTTTTCTGTATAGTAATCTGCATCTATTACCCGTAATTTCCGAGATATGCATTTATCGAATTAATCAATATTGGAAATAAGAAGAGCGAATATTTAACAAAATTTATTCTGTGACGAAAGAAAATGTCAAGGAACAACCACGGGATGATCATGTTTACTTTTTTGGACATTGTGCACTCGATCTTTAATGGTTCAAAAATCTGTCGTTAGAATACCCTGAATTCCAACCGTCTTCTTGTTGTTTGTTTATTTTTTGTGTTCTGTTTCTTTCAAAATAAAAAGTCCATTGTGATGAATTAAATCTTGATAGGTATAAAATTGTATTTTTCGACCCTCAACAAGTTTCTGCTCCAAGCAAATTCTATGGACGTGTCGTTCCTAATTATTGAAGGGCAAAATATTAGCAGTTTAAATTGTAGCTCAGATTCTCTAGTTTTTTAAACACTACTTACGCTTGAAATTAATCCATTTTTTTTTATCGAAGTTTACTGCGTTTTTACACACGAAACGCGTTTCTCACTTATCCACGTTTAAACGCGGAAAAGTGAGTTGGATTTCGCGGATTTTCACATTTCGGGCCAGTTTACCTGTCAAGGGTCAAAGGAATATTTGTTTTTTTTTTGTTTTTTTTTTTATTTCAAATAATTGCATAGTGGTAAATAAATAAGATCTGTCGACGTTAAATCGCTCGTCTACCCAACTTTCTGTTTCCCGATGTTTTGTTCACGTAGCGAAATAGACCGATCGTGAGGCAATCGGCATTTATTTTCAAGCGAAACAAAGAAAGTGTCGTTTATTGTAACGAATTTCATTCTTTTTTTTTGTGGCACTGTCTTTTTGGCATTAAATCGTAAATCGTCGAGGGGGGAAGAAAAATAAAATAGAATAAAAAAATACATAAACAATGCATTAAACGTCAAGAACTTCCACGCGAACCCGAAAACCGGATCTACAGAGACTAAGCGTTTTTTTTTGTTTTTTCTTGTTTTGAAATTTCAACTCCATTCGTAAAACTTTGCTCACTATTATTTATCTCTCAACAATACGAAGTCGTTTTGTTTTTGGCTTTTTTTTCGTCTTAAATGTAGAGAAGTGAAAAATGGAAATTCAGTGGATATCTTTGCTCGTCACACAAGTGTATACGTCTTTTCGTCCATATTTTTTTTTCGTTCGTGTTGTTTTTTTTGTGTTTACTCTTCTTCTTTTGTTTTTATTTATGTACATCGAGGGTTGGAACGTCTTAAGACCTAATATCTCGATCCTAATCCTACATTTCCTCCTTGTTTTTCCTTTCATAGTTCAATATATACAAATTCTAAAATGTCTCATTAATGAAAAATCGTTATTATAATTAATTGTTTAATATTATTTTGTTCTGTTTTTTATTTATTTTTCGTTCATCCCTTTCGATACTTTCTTATTCCTCATCGGCTTTTTTTTTTTTACTCCAGGTAGTTTTATCTTCTTTCCTGCCTGTTTTTTCGTTCCTCGGTCCACTGTGTGACTTTAATCAGTTTTAGTTTTTTCTTTTTCTTTATTTTCACAATTTTAATACATCGATGCAAAACGGAAACAGCTTGCGGATGTTGTTTTCGATTTTTATCGATAATCGAAAATTCGCCACGTTCCCAAACTTTGCATCCAACTGTCACTCGGTTCTTTTATTTTTTCCACAATCGTCACGAGAATGAAAATTCAAATTTTACGAGATGTAAGACACTCGTGCGTTAATGAACAGGACATTAAGCTTGAATTTGATTTATTTTTTGGTCGAATCGCCGAAAGTGGGCCAGTTGACGCGAAGAGGAATTCGCGAGCGAACCAGAAGTCAAATGTACGCGGTTTGCTGGAGGTTTTCCAACCCAAACTTATAAACACATGATAGTTTATGGGGATGGAATGCCCGATGTGTATGTACCGTATAGTTAGGAGAGAAAAATGGGGTCGATCGAGCATCGACGGGTTTTCCACCGCGTACCGATGCAATACCGTACAACATTTCGTTCTTTTCACACTCTCCTCCCATTGTTTTCCATTCTCTTCATCCGAAATCGCTCGAATATATTTTTAACTCAATTTTTTTATCACAATTCTTTTTTCTTTATACCTCACGCGCAATAATTCTCGTTCGCGGAATTCTCCTACATCGCGTACACCGTTCGATCCTTATGGGGGAAAAAATGGGCCGTACCTTGCGCAGCCCTCCTCATTTTTTTTAATACTTTTTATTTTTTCTTCCCCCTTTCCTCCTCCCCCATATTAAACAGAAGCTCGTCGAGTTTGGTACTGTAGCTCGCGCACGCGAGCTTCGGCAAATCCCTGACAGATGTCACCCGTTAGATACTCGCTCGGTGCTGATAAATCGGGGGCAATTGTAAAAGTGGCGTCAACGGTGGTGGGTGCAATTCATTGCGAAAGCTCGTTTCCGAAAATTGCTGCATCGGCAACAAGTGCGATATCTTGCCAGGCGAACGACGCACTGTGAATCTCGGTCTTCGTCGTTTTCTGTAAAAATCACTGCACCTGCAGCTACAAACCGATGCGTCGTCGTACAGCGATATCGTATCACCCTGATTGCCCATTTGGCCCGATAGTATCGAACCATTTGCCGTTATCACGTCACCTTCCAGACGTACTGCACCTTGGGCCGCCTTTAATAATAATAATAATAATAATAATAATAATAATAATAATAATAATAATAATAATAATAAGGTAAATAAATTATAGTAAATTTCTTGTATCCATTTCTCGATGATTTCATATTTAGAGATTTATTTTTGAAAAATAAGAGGGAAGAGCCTCTTATGATTAAGCAAATTTTAATTTTAATAAATCAGTCGAATTTCTCGTTGTGAATGAGAAATTTTTCCACTGACTGACTGAGAAAATATTCATGTTCAATCAAATATTTTGAACGTTAAATATAAAATTGCTCGTATAATAGTTTATGGCATCCATCCGGAAGCCATTATTGTAACAATAATGGCCGTGAAAGCCTCAAAACTAGAATTACTCGTATAGTTCATTTCAATTTTAAAATACGTATGCTGATGAGAAATTTTGATACGAGAAATTTTTTCACTGACTGATTGAAAATTTTTTTATGTTCCATCAAATATTCCGAACGTCATTAACAATACGAGCAATTTTTAAATCGCTCGTATTGTTAATTTCAATCCGAAAAAAACGTATTTCAACTTTTACCGAGCAACTTGATGAAAATTCCTGTACAGTAATTTCGCACATGATCGTAAAAATTAGGAATTGAACTTGGAAGATAATATTTTTGTTTTGAAGAAGTTGTCTCGCCAAAGCATTTTTCTAAAAAATGTTTTCTTTATACTCAGGCGATATATTCCAGACGCTACCATATGATTACGTTCCAAGTTTTAAGAGGATTGCGAAGTGGAGATATTCAAAGATTCTGATGTTTTAAATGCGTTTCTTGTAAGAATCATTTAAAAATTTCACATTTTTCGCGGTATCTGAAATTTTTCTACAGATTTTTGTTTGGAAAATTCTCAAATACGCACGAAGACATGACGAAGTTCCTCAACAAAAAACTTGGATCTTGATCGTTTAATTTCAGAAGTATAGCGATAGAAAGTAAAACTAAGTATTAGGAAATCTGGTTATTTCTGAAACTCTAAACTTTATGTTAGTTTGTTTTTAGTAATAGTTTTTAGTTAGTAATATTTTTTAAAACATTATAAATGTTTACATTCTTATAAAATGTGTCTAAAAATATTTCATACATTGACCACATAATTGACTTTTGAACGTAACTATGGCGAGACTACTTACGATAAGGGGAGCAATACCTTTAAACCGGTTAAAATAAGTCAATGTTTATGATTTTTTAAAAAGCAAACGGTGTATTTAATGTTTTTGGAATTTTGAGTATAAATGATTATGAGTCTTGACTACTACGACATATATTTTTTTTTACGATTTTTTACTTAATGGCGGAGCGATTACGCTGTTTTCCCGGGACGTCATGACGATGGAGTTAAAAAATGGCGTAAATTCCAGCCTCTGTTGTATTGACCCGACAAAAACCAACAAATTTTTTTATTATTGTTAACATTCATACATTTTCAATGAACCTCAAAAAGTGAAAAAAGAATTGATAATTCTATAAATGGGACGCCTTGAAAAAAAAAAGTTTGATTTTTATAAAAAAATTTTTCATTATTTTGCAATAAAAAATACTTTTTACATCGATTTTTGCAAACTCATAGATTCATTTAGGATAGAACATTGTTACTCAGATGTGAGCAAAATTTGAGCGAGATCGATTAAATATTTTTGGAGATATCGGTTACGCCAATTTTTTAAATACGGTTCTCTACAGATTAAAATAAAGCGTGCACTAAAAGCATATAAATCACTTTTACGGGCCTTATGACGTTAGAAACATTTCGAATGTCCCTTAAAAAAATTGTAGGCATATTCTTGACATGTATTATAAATATTTTATGGAACAAGAAAATTTTCGAATTTTTGAAGGTTCCAAAGGTATTGCCCTTCTTAAACTGAAAAAAAAATCTTTGCAATAGTCACTTAATCGCACTTTCAGCTGCAAAATCATTCGTAATGAATGTTGAACGTGCAACATTACTGGAGCTACATTTTTTAATACCCAAGCTAAATAAAAGTGTCCCAAAAAACGTATGTATTGTGTGAAAATATACCTGCAGAGCTTCGGCCTCGTCTCTTCTCTCGTCTTCGGTGTTCATCGTAACGAATCTCAGAACGAGAAGATTTAACGATGCGGCAACGATAGCGAGACCGAAAAGGATAAATATCAATGCAAATATGACGTATTCGGGCTTGTTGTCGAGTGCATTGTCCTTTTGTAGGGCAACCATATCGCCGAAGCCAATTGTCGTCAACGTTATGAAGCAATAGTAGACAGAATCGAAGTACGACCAACCCTCGTATCTCGAAAAAGCGGCCGCACCCCCAGTTATCGTTAGACTCGAGAGAAACGTCACTACGAATATTAGATTAATCTCCGAGGCCTGAAGAAATAGGAGACAAAAAAATCGTTTTACATTCATTGTTCTTTCTAAATCGAAAAAAGTTGAAGCTACCTTTGGTTTTTCGTAGTTAAAATCGTCTCAAATTTATTCTTTTCAATACATTCTTAAGCAGCTTATTTTCATGAATTTTTACGCAATAATGATTATTTTTTCAATTCCAAATTTCTGTAAAAAAAAAAGAATTCTCAAAAAATCAAGTTTTCAGTTACTTTTTCTACTTTTTTCGAATGATCGACTGGGAATTCGAATTCTTTGAAATTCTCTCCAAAAAGCTGATCGAAAAACGAAGAAAATGGTTTTAGATTTATCTCGATGTCACAATTTTTGGCTAAATGGCAGCACTATGACATTTGACTCCTTCTCCCGGGACTCTCCAGTTCTGATTTTCAAAAACCCAAAAAAGTGAATTTTATGCGCACGGTGTTGGCTTCACCCCGATATTGCAATCGAGACTAAGTTTTAACTGCAATTGGAGTTTATTTTCTCGTTGTTAGAATTATTTATCTAATGCAGCTGAGGCGAATCACAGCTACACGGAGAAAACGAATTCGTTTCATCAAGTTACATTTAAAATATTCTTTGAAAATGTCCTCTATACTTTGTACAGAATATGAGAATTTAGGTAACTGTCACAATGAAACATTGTAATTTTTGCAACTCGCACTTTTCCTTTGAGTACGATCTAATAGTTCTGTATAAACAAGAAATGATATTGTGCGCAAAACGATATTTCGATGTGGCTTCATGAAATATTTACAATGCTCTTTAGGAACTATAACTGATGAGTAAACATGCCTTGAAAATGAGAAATTTTGAAAACCAGCATAGTTAAAATTCACCTTTAATAAGAGAATAAATACCAAATACGTGTCATATTTCAGTTCAGGCATTGTATAGTGTTTCATTATAGCAGAATTAATTGTCTAACATAGGAATTTTTTGGTCTGTTGGCTACTCGATTCTCGCTTCCGCAGCTGCGTGGCGCAGAGCGCCGATACTTTTCTCACATAAGCGGTGAGCATAAATTCCGCGAGCCAAACAAGTTCGTTCGGTTATTCGAACCAATTCCATCCAAGAGTTTGGTAACGAATATTTATTTTTACCTAAAACATATATGACTTAATGCTTTCTCTATTCACGGAAAATAAATATGTCATGTAATTATCTAACAGGCTATACCAAACAAAAGAAATGATTCGTATCAACTGCATATTAATTTATCTAATGCATTTAATCCCAACGCATTTTTTACTATGCGCGCATGGTAGCATCGGCAACCCAAGCCTTGTTCAATGGATGAGTCGAATTAGCAAGGTAGATATTATGAACAATATTATGAAGTTCGGGATTTTTACTGTGTCACAATATACATTCTGATGCTACAATGACAAAGTTTATTATGTCACAAAATATAGATTCTGATACCACGATCACAAAATGTCCTTATACACATTCTAACGCTATAATGATAACATTTGCCTGGAATATATTGATTTTTTACCATGCCCATTGTGAGAAATGCATGTGTAGACCCCATAAACCAATATACCAAATACTAAATAAGGCTATATGAATCTCAGCAATTTTACTATGCCGGGTAGAACTTTTGTTTATTTGGACGTTTGAGTAAGTACTAAAATTCGGTACTATCCTCAAAATACTATGTTATTTTAGCATTAATCCTCTGTATTTCAAACACTATTTATTTGAATATTCGTCCTCGTTTTCTCCGTGTAGTAAATAAAAATTGATATCAATTTTAGTTGAATTACCTGAACGTCTTTGCAGTTAAGTAACTGTTTGACTTTTCGTATAACGACCGAGGAGAATTTGTTGAGTCGTTCTCCTATGCTTTGAAACATGACGAGGCCCAAAGGGATCCCGACTATGGCGTAGAACATTGTAAACAGTTTACCGCTTATCGTGTTGGGCGTTGAGTGTCCGTAACCTGCGATAAAGAAGAAAATTGTTTCAAAAGTTCTACTGCGTTCGTAATATTACGTGACTTTGCGGCGCTATATTTCGGTCCAGAACGTTCACACGAAATTGAGGCAAGAATTTTGATTTCGAAATTTAGAAAAGTCTGTCAAATATTCTGAACAAATTTTCAGAAGTAAAAAAAATCTCGATTACTATTTCAAGCAAATGAAAGGTTATCAAAAATCGTAGCTAAAGAAAAAACGAAATTATGGACGATAGAAATTGAATATTCGTTCTGAAAATTTCGATTTGACATTTACGTGACGTTGAAATTTTACTTAAAAGTTAAACTAACAACAGGACCTTGTTTCCTCAACTAAACGGATCAAATTTCGATTGCAATATTTTTTTTACTTAACGCGGTATTATTGACTTGAGTCTTGTCATTGTTGATCTTTGAGTATATTCGAAAAAGGGACACCCTATGAAAATAAAAATATAGACAAGTCAATACGCTTCCCGTGTAGTAAAAAAAGGGAGCGTGCTCGAGGGTCTAACCGTCGAATTATACAGGATATTATTTTTCTTTTTTTTCCCCTTCGACAAGCGAATTTTTCGATGATGTGAGCCAGCAAGTGGTTAGGGTCAGCGTGTGGTCAGACGAGACACGCGACGACGAATACGATCGTTCTAGCTGCACGCTATCTCGCTCACGATCGTGGTACATTCTTTACAAGTTTATTGCAATTTACAAGCAACGATCAGCATTGAATGAGAATAGATTTGTGAGAGACTTGTTGCTTCGCAAACTATAATCGTGACTCAATCAAGATGAATAATGTCGATAATCGATCGTTCTTCAACTACTTTTCAAAAGTTTTTCGAACATTTCCGAATGAGAATTAAGGGGCTACATATATATGGAAAGCAGTGAAAGAAAAGCAAAATTTGACATTTCTTTTCATCGAACAAATTTTTTAATTCAAATATGAATGAATGTATTTCAAAGTTGATAGTTTCAAGGGAATTCAATCAAATTTTAACAAATATTGTTTTCACTTAGAAAATAAACAAAGCTTGAAGTACAGCAAAATTTCTTTCATAGCATTTTGATTTTTGAGATAAAGTTTTCTTTTTATCAATAAGAAAACGTTGATTATTTTTATTTAAAAAACCGATTTTTACATTCAATCGGCCAGCATTGTTCGAAAAATCAATTTTTTCGAAATTGGCCATGACAATAACTTCCTTTTCTGTGTACATCAAGATTTTTTTTTAAATTCTTCTTCAGGTAAAAATGCTGAAGCTTCAAAATATATTCGTTGATTCGTGAATAAAAGGAATGTTTTCCATGGAAAAGAAGGTGTCGAACTTCGCTCTACTCCTGCTGCTGCTCCCCAGGACGATGTAGCCTCTTAATAAGGACAAATTCTTTAAACATTTAATTTGATTAACAATATTACCGATAGTAGTGAGTACAGTAGTGGCATAGTAAAAGGCTCCAGCGAATTTCCACTGTTGTCCTGCCTTGTGGGGCTCTGTCTTGAGCACCACCGTTTCCATGATCTTGAAGTCGTCCTCGCTAATGTTGTATTTTCGAATAACCATTCTCTCAACGTCTAAAGAAGAAAAAAGAATTGTAGTTTTTTATCATTTTTTTTATTGCTCGATTTGTTCCTCGGAGAAAGAATATTTAATTTTTGGTGACTAATATTTCGTTCTACGTTTTCGTAGTCAATAAATTCGTATTTATCTTGAAAAAATTGCATTCATATAATCACACAGAAATGAATATCTGTCTTTGTTTAGTCTTGTTGAAAGTACCGTAATAACTTTAAACTGGAGGAAACGAACTCGAAGGAAAATGCAATAAAAACGAGTTAAGAAAAGTTTCGAGCAACATGTACCTGCTTTATGTCGAATAATTGAATAACAAATTAATAAAATTACCATCCAACGCTTCTTTGCGTCGTTTCTCCGTCTCGGACTCGAGGACGTCGAATATTGCAGCGCCAACGAGGAGGTAGGTGAACGTGCAGACGATCAACGATAGGGTCCGGACGTTTTGCTTCTTCATTCTCTAGTGAGCCACATGCTCACTAGCAGGGCCTCGGCCCTAACTACTTGCATCGCTCAATGGGGTACGGGATGATTAGACGGGCCCATCATGCCCCGTTCTTTCACTCTTATTTGTTTCTCCCTCAATTTTCTTTCATTCTATCCGTTTTTATTTTGTTTAAATTCGAATTCTTTGGTTTTCTCTTTTTCTTTTCTTCTTTTATTTACTTGTGCTCCTTAACTCTTATTCCCCAATTTATTTGTATCTCGCGTACGTGCTTTATTTACAAACTCGTCTCGAACCATTATTTTCCTTCCCTCCATTTTTTTTCTTCTCCCTTCCCTCAAATTTGTTATCCTACAATTTTTATTTTTAATCGTCCTTTTATCTTCTTCTTTCGGGAATTCCAATCCTAACTCGTGCTTTCCACGTCTCGTTTCACTCCCCCTATTTTTCTTATCTTCTCTTCGGCATTCTCTTTTTCTCTTTATCGCTCCCTCTTTATCTCTCTTTCTCTCTATCCCCGATGCTCAATTTTTTTTTCAAATTCACCGACACTCACTCTCGCTCAGGCACTCTCAACTTTTCGCCACTTCTTCGTCAAGCAATCGCTACAGTCCCGGCTCACGACTCCTCTTCTTCAGGCTCTCTTCATTCCGATCACTTCCGATTATTCGCTTTCGTTTACCTGCAGAGTAAACAAACATCAAAAATTAGCATTATATAAATAATAGTTTTGATAATTATACATAAAGATCGAGACAGAAACAAATCACGGTTAAGATTGATTGGGGCCGAACATTCGCGAATGCCGACGTTTTCTCATTTCGAAATTTTTTTGATATATATATATATATATCAAAATCAGTGTCACACGCGTGTTTGAGTTTTAATAACTTTTAGTAAACGATATTGCAAACAGAAAAGATCATTAGCAGTTTTAAGATAACGTATTACTATCACAAAGTTACTTTATTTAGGATTCTTTAATAATTTTGTATGAATATTCTTGACACCAAAACTAACAAATTTCTCCTATGAAGAAAAATTTGCTGACGTCAAGAATTTGAGATATTCAATTTCCAATTTTTAACTTTTCCCATCTAAACGCGTGTAAATTCAAGTCGCGTATCGTTTATGAGTTGCAAAAAAATGTGTTTAGGATTTTTCTTTAAAAATTTCGGCTCATGGCCTTTCTGGCTATCTGCAACAAAAATCTTAAATACATTTTTTTTTGCAACTCGATTTTTGCATCTTTTTAACGAAATGTGACTTTAATTTACATGCATTTAGATGAAGAAAATAAAAAATTGCAAATTAAATATCTCAAATTTTAAACGTCAAAAAATTTTCCTTCATAGGAGAAAACTGTTAGTTTTGGTGCCAAGAACGTTTATGCAAAATTTTGCAAGGACCCTAAATGAAGTCGTTTTGTGATAGTAATTGAAAATAATTTATCTTATGATTCAATTTTTGAGAATCCTTGAAGATAAATATTTATGAAACCAATGAATAAAACCATTTGCAACTTTGCACAGGTATAGAGGGGAAATCTTGTACAAATCATATTCAAAATTAATGATTTTGTGACTATTTTTTAATTTCTTCTCTCGCTCCCCCTTTTTTCTCTTTTTTGTTTGGATGATCGTCACAATGTTGGTAATTTTCCTGTCAAATAGTTTCGTTTGTACCTGGTACAAAAAAAAAGATTGTATTCATTTGTAAAAGTCCCTTCCCTATTCCGAGTTGTATTTCTTTTATAAATGAAAAGAAAGTCGGCTACAGAATTCACCGAACAATCAGCTTCGACAATGTCGCGAGACTTATATGTATAGAAGTGGGATGAATGAAGGTGATTTTTTTTCTCCACGTTAACCACAGGCTTGGTGATAAAATGGAAGGAAAAGAGATGGATGAATTCGCGCAGTCATCTAAGAGATACGATAAAGATTTGACTGTATGCAGCATCGCGTTTTTTTTCTCATTTCTTCCCCTTCTTTTTTCTCTCGATAACATTCTTTTTCTCTTTCCCTTGGCCTTCTCCCTCTCCGTCGCTGTCGCCCTTTTACAGTTTTTATTCTGCTTTCCCTCGCGCGCCTTTTCCCTTCACGAGCAAGCAAATTGTAGGACAAGGTCAAGACGTTGTTTCTGTTCCTTCCACTTCCGTCGAATGAATGGGAACCGATTACGAATGATAACAGCGCAATTTCAAGAATTTATACGAGGCGAAGAGGGAAAAATGAAGTAAAAAACATCAAAAGATGATTTTTCTCATCTCGACACTTTTTCAAGATGAAGCGCAAGAAAGTAAAAAGAAAATAACGATATTCGTAACTTTTTTTTTCGAACTGTGGAACGAGAAAAAGACGAATCAAAGATAATTAGTGGAGCTTGTATGTTTGCATGCCAATGTGCTATTCAGGTTTTCAATGTGAATGATAAAAGTACGAATCGATTCTCTGCTGAGGCAAAAATACAGGGGTCGAGGCAAATATATCGAAAATCGTTCAAAGGGAGCTTTTGAATTTTTTGAGGGATCAAGAAAGCTCGGAAGGATCACAAATGTTACAGAGCTTTTGGGGAGAAAAGAGAAAACATCAAGAAAAACCGCAGCAGCTGAGAGTCTAAAAAGAAAGACAATATAGAGATAGAAAAGAGGATATATATGTATACAAACCTGCAACCTTTTTCGTGTTTTCCTTTGTATACGACAAAGGCTCGGGATGAGTTATATGGCAGTGCTTTCGCTGCTCCCAACGCCATGTTGCCGCCATTCCTTGACCCAGCAGGCCGCACTTTCAGCGAAAACTAAAATTCACGCAGAAACATATATATTTGTAATGTATAGACGTATATATTTATATAATACGAAGAAGATATAATTAAACTAAGACGAAACAATGGGACTGAAATGTGACTACATATATATCTATGATTTCAGTGAATTCATTTCCAACAAAAGTATTTTTAATTAAGAGTAAAGCACAAGGGCTGCAGCATTTGAGTAAATAGAAATACAACCAAGTTTTAATGCACGTTTACTTTTATTTATATATATCTTTTTTTTCTTTATACACTCTGAAGTAAGTTTCGCGTCTTCAGGAAGTTCCCTCGTTTCAAAATAGCGGTTAAACGTATATCAAGTGTTCGGAATGTTTTTAACCAAGTTTTCGTCTTGTCCTCGAAACTTCTCAAACACTAAATCCTCCAATCATTAACTCCACCGGGTGACACTTCCTGCGCAATATAAATAACGTCTTAAGTCAAATCTTTGATGCTCCCTTCGTAAATTATTCGCTCTCTCTATTTTCAAAGTTTTAGCTTTGTTGAAGCCTCTAATGAATATTACTTCAAAAGACTCTATTTCCTGTGCGAATCGTAAGATAAGGTCGATTGAATTCAACTCTCATTCCTAGGACATTTTTTAATTAAACTTAAAAAAAAAGCAAAAACGTATCATACGTTTTTCTGGACAAAAGTAACTTAGCTCCAAAAATAATTATACAGCACCGTAAAAAAAAAACCACTGCAAAAGTAGAACGAAAAAAGTATAAAAGACAAAATAACTTTAATAATATATCGTGAGAGTGCTGAAGCAAAAATAATTTGCCGATATATGGAAATGCTGAAAGGATTCAGTTGAATAAATAAGAGTATAAAAAAATACGTGAAAAAATGAGGTAAAACATCGGTTTTGTATGTTAAAAAAAATAAAAGAAAAAAATTTAATCGTATTTATACAATTCGATTAAATTGGGGAACAAGGAAACTTAAAATGTTCCAAATTGTACGATCCATATGGATGCCTATTTCGCAGAATTGAGGAAATCATTTCAAAATCCCAGAACTCGATATATTCTGATCTACTTTTGCATGCATTTGCACAATATACATTTACACACATACATTATATATATGTGTACATATCGTTATTATATAATGCACGTGTTTATATATCCATCGCTATATATCATGTCTGCAATCTTATATATTGTATATAACGGTATACATCTGTCATGTATATGTATATATATGAAAACATGTTGGGAATATGACGTGTACCCGAACGAAAAGGAAGTGTAGGTCTATGAGCATGTGCACGTGTTGCAGATATTAGATGGGAATAATCGTACCCCAGCCTTGTATCATCTACTTTCGAATTCCATTTGGAATGGGTACTGTTCGGTGATACGAATGCGAACACAACCAACCAGGAAGCAAAAAGTTTCATATATCATGCGACACCATTCACGTTCAAACTTTGGTAAAAATAAAATATATAGGACAAGTGCAAATAAAAATGATGAAAAGATACAACGGAAAGAATCGGGAATTCTTCAAGGCAGGGATCTAGTTTAGGGGCTCAAAAAAATCGATTTTTTTTGCTTGAATCGATAGTTTAAGTATCGAAGAATATGTTCCCAAAGTTTTAAAGATGATTAGCCGCACCGGGTATGTACAAATGCAACAAACTTTAAACCGCGTTTTCTCGAAATATCATTATTATGAATTTTCCAATTTGGCGAGAGTAATAGCAAAAAAACTATTTGACCTATCGACTTAAACCAAAGCTTATTGTTTAGAGCATTGCCAACCATCCTAAATGAACTACAAAAATGGTTAAAAACTTTATTTTAAACAATATTTATTGCAAAAAAAGTTATACAGCTTTTGCTGAAAATCGTCACTTTTACGTTCAAGCTCGTAATTTTTTACTGTTTTACAGTTTCCTGAATTTTTCTTAGTTCATCGACTATAAAAAAGTGTCTAAACTGAAAATCTTTGTGGTTTTTTTCTTATTTCAGGTAAGAATTACAGGCTCCACAGCTCTCGCGAATTTGAACCTCCAATGACGAGGAGCTTTGTTCATGTACCTTAAAATACATCATTTCTTTGTTATATTTCCATAAAAATTTTGTTATGTGTTGTTGAAATGTACAATAAAATGTGTGCAAAAGTTCAGAAAGATTGATTTTTTTTTTCACTTAAGAAAAAATTCCAGCATTCACCTTTCTTTAAACCCTCTAAACTGAATCAAAAATTTAATAAATTTAATGCCTTAGTAATTCTTAGTTCATCGACTATAAAAAAGTGTCTGAACTGAAAATCTTTGTGGTTTTTTTTTATTTCAGGTAAGAATTACAGGCTCCACAGCTCTCGCGAATTTGAACCTCCAATGGCGAGTAGCTTTGTTCATGTACCTTAAAATACATCATTTCTTTGTTATATTTCCATAAAAATTTTGTTATGTGTTGTTGAAATGTACAATAAAATGTGTGCAAAAGTTCAGAAAGATTGATTTTTTTTTCACTCAAGAAAAAATTCCAGCATTCACCTTTCTTTAGACCCTCTAAACTGAATCAAAAATTTAATAAATTTAATGCCTTAGTAAATAAAAAAGTAGAAATGTGTGCCAGCGTATTTTTTACAATTCGGTCTCTTTTTATTTGTTGTTAGTTATAAATTCATGGGCAAGGGTCAATTATTTTTTCACTCTATTAAGAAGGTTTGATCATTTTTATTGACGGAAACAATATCGGGAAGAGTTTGTAACCGAATATGTAAAATTTATTTTCAAATACATTAACGGCGGGGTATCGTTTTTAAACTTTTTTTTTCATTTTTTTTATTTGATTTTCTGAATGGAGAACCCTTCAAGAATATTGTGTGCAAATTTTAGATGAATCGGAGCAAAACTAACGAAGATACAGCGGTTTAAGGGGTCTCGGTGGTCTAGAATTTTCAAAAAATCGATTTTTTTTTAAATATATTTCGATAGTATAGTATTTCGAGAATATACTGTGAAATTTTCGTAAGGATATTCACAATATTCTTGCTTCTACAGCCGGTTTAGCAGGTAGAGAGCGGTCCGCTCGCTCCGTTAATAGATGTATTGTAAAACTTTAAACTCATTTATCTCAAAACTACTTTTTTTGGCATGATGTTATAGAAAAAAAAAATTTTCAACCGAATCACCTGAAATTTGGATATGTTATTCACAACATGAATGGCTATCGACGGGACTAGAATCATGTTTTTATTCCAATAATTTCCTATTTTTTAAATTAAATAAATGGTAAAAAAACCCCGATTTTTAGAACTTCACTTTCAAAAGCGCGCCATTTTGTCAATTTTCAATTTTTTTTTTTTTTTTAGTCCCGTCCGCAACTGCACTCATACTGAATGACAATTTTTCTGGTTTTTATTTTTCAGATAAATAACAGATCCAAAATGACTAACATTGTCCAGGTCCAATTTTTCGAGAGGGTCAACTTCAGCGGCATTTCTACTATAATAAATTTTTTTTTTTAATTTCAAAATAAATTTTTTTGTATTCACAATTGATGTTATAATAATCCTGTAAAGTTGAAGTATCAATTTTCTTAATTTTTATGATTAAAAAAAATTCCGCAATATACCTACAATTTTCGAGCTCTAGACCACCGGGACCCCTTAAGCAACCACGCCTCATACATAACTCAGCGCATCAGAAAACACCTGCCGCATTTTTCCCACAATTCACGTTTTCAAAGTCGGTGCCCCTCATAACTTCAAAACTAATGCACCGATCCTTTTGAAATTTTGAACACTATTTTTGTACATAATTTACGAGGTAACGCTGGAGAGTTTTTTTCAAATTTCTTAATATTTTTTATTTTACAATAACGAATTAGCTGATTATTTTCGCAAAAATCGCGTTTTTTACTTCAAAGTGTTTCCAAAAAGTGAAAAATTGAAATTTCGAAAAACCCTCCCAGTGTTACCTGGGGAAAGCAATTATCTAACGAAAGAATTTTGATTTTTTGATTTCAGATGATCCAGCACCGAGTTATGAGGGGCACCGCAATTCTACTTTTTTTCCGAATAATTGCTGCCGTTGCCGTATTTTTTAATATTTCTTCATGAAAATTTTACACAATATTCTTCGAATGTTATACTTTAATGTACCATTGATTTTAATAAATAGATTTTAACTGTGTCGTCAAAAAAAATTCACAAAAATGTGTCTTTTTTGCACGAATTAACGTTACCCCGCCCTTAATACGTTGTGGCGTTTGACGTAGCTAGAAAATGACTTAATTTTTTTTTTTTTAGTTTTGATTAGTATATAACTCCTTATTACGTATTCCATGTTGTTATTCAAATTTTATTTAGTTATTCAATACATTAAGGGGACCGTATGGTCTAGAAATTTGAAAAAATCGATTTTTTTTTTTTTCGATATGTCGAAAGTATAGTATCTCAAGAATATACTGTGAAATTTTCATGCGGAAATTCTCAATATTACAGCTTCTACAGCCCATAACGCAGGTAGAGAGCGGTCCGCGCGCTCCTAACGGGTCTAGCGCTAACCGGTAACCTAATCGGAGCGCAGCAGCTGTCCCAATCCTTCTCCGAAAATATATACCTGTATATAGTACATACTATATACCTATATATACTTTTCCCTTCCCCGAAATATACCTATTGTCGAACATTTGTGAGGGAAACGGTCATTTCGCTTTCCCCTGACTTGATCAGTACAACGTTACGTTTTGACGAACCAACATCGAAAATTTTGAAATAAAATATCAGAAAATATGGATAGAAAGCAAGGCCGTGACTCTTCTAGACGACCATCTTCTGTAGGTCGCAAAAGATATTTCAAGGGCAATCGATTCACTATCGAAAATACTAGCTGCGAGTATCGAGCGCCAACCGTAGGAGCACGGACAACTCCAAAGAGGCTCGGACAGCTCGAAGAAATGAAAGGAGTGAGGAAATCTTGAATTATGAACGTTCCGAAGGAATCCTATATGGTGCCGGAATCGCGGATTAACTGTAAGTATTCAAAATTTGCTCAATTTTTGAAAATATCTGTACCTCAAACTTTAAACTCATTTATCTCGAAACGACTTTTTTCGGCACTGCGCAGGTGAAAACAAAAAAACTATTCAACCGAATCACTTGAAATTTGGATATGTTGTTCACAACATGTATGGCTATCGTCGGAACTACAATCATAATTTTATTTAAATAATTTCTTATTGTTTATACTAAAAAACTAGTGAAAAAAAAACCCGATTTTACGAATTTTTTTTCAAAAGCGCGCCATTTTGTCAATTTTTAATTTTTTCGATTTGTTCTAGTCCCGACCATAACTGCACTCTTTCTGATTAAGAATCTTCTTGAATTTTGTGTTTCAGATGAGTAGAAGTCTCGGATCGATCTTCACCGTCCGGGTCGGATTTTTCGAGAGGGTCGTCTTCAATGCCAATTATATGATAATAAACACTGTTTTTAAAATTAAAAAAAAATTTTTTTGTATACTTAATAAAGGTAGTAATAAACCCGAAAAGTTAAAACATCGATTTTTAAATTTTTTATGGCAAAAAAAAAATCGTGAAAATAGGTGAAATTTTCGTGCTCTAGACCATACGGTCCCCTTAACATGCTAGAGTAGTTAATAAATTTAAAAAAAGCGAGTGTTATCATTCAGTTTATTAATATTCTAATTGACGGATTACAAGTTTTTTGATTGATCAGATTTTCATGGAAATTCTAGTAATTAAGGGGTTATGTTTCCCTGCATATTCACCAGTGCTTACACAACATATCGACTCGTTCTTGGATTGTTGTTTTTAATTACAATGATTTGAATTTCATAAAAAAAAAAAAAAATTTGTCTGAATTATTTAATAATTAACTTAATAACAACTTAAAAACTTTTCTCAAAGTGTCTAGACTTGAATATTAGTTTTTCAATGACTGAATATCCAACTCAATATTCACTAAATTGTTGTTACAACGATTTATTTAACAAAATCGAATATTGTTTTTTTGGCACTTAACGCTTTTCCAGATCACAATGTAATCAATAATCGAGATTGTAAAAAAAGTTTTAGGCGTGTCAAAATAAAATTGGCACATATGTATAGGATCTAGTGATTGAACACGTATGATAGAGTTACACAAAACAATGATATTTATTGACATATGCAAAACGATGCTGGATGTATCATCTTGCTAAATGGGCGAGTACACACAATTTGAGAATGTTCTAGTTTCATAGCTATTCGCATATTTCGAAGTCACACGTGTCGTGCGATCTGAGAATGCAAAATGATGAATTCTCGTTTATTGATGATCAATTTTGTTATTGTGAATTGTAAATAAATAAATTCCCATCATAGCGACTCCCTACAAACTATTCACTAACATTTCATTGATAAATTTAATACACGATTTGACTGCTTTGATTAAAATTCATTTATGAAAAAAATCGTCGATATCACAGATGATAATGGATCTGCAAATTACCCATCCATTTCGATCATAAAATGTCAGAATTACAATATTAATCAAATCACTACGAAATTTCCAATGATTTACACCAAAAATTAACCTAAATATTGTTGAAGAAAGTTGTTTTTTTCGACAATATTAAGGAGACGTTACACTTTCTCAGGTCGGAAAAATCGACTTTTTAGAAAGTATCCTATATTGACACTTTTGAACGAGACGTATGAGGAGTCGGAAGGAATTTTGTATGCAACAGGCATAGCTGATTGAACGTAAGTAGATTTTATATGTGAAAATTCGTTTGTCAAAACTTTAAACGCGTTTTTCTCAAAATAACGTTTTTGTAATCGGCGTACATGATAACTTAAAAACCATTTAACCGATCAGTCTGAAATTTGAATATATTCTTCTACACAATAACAGCCCCAGTATAGACTGGAATAAATAAGATTGGTTAATTTTTTCCTCAATTTTTAACGTTTTTTTACAAAAAAAATGCTATTTTTGAGACCACCAACTTTGGAGGTCCACCATTTTGTGAATTTTTGCGCAAACAGAATAATCTTTTTTTCAGATGTTCCAGTGAACCACAATCATCGTGTACGCCAGTAGATCAAAATTTTCAAAATGACTTCCACGAGGCTGCAAAAAACCCATATAAAAAATCATTAAAAAAATTATATAAATTTTTTTTATTGTATTTGAAGACTTAAAATATATGTCAGAAAAATTACGGACTCGAAATTTTTTTTTTTTTTATTAATTGATCAGTCCCATTCAAATTTTCAACCGAGAAAGTGTTATGCCCCGTTAGAAAAATGAAGTAATATAAAAATTGGAATTAGAAAAAAAGGAATTATATGTGAAAATTTAAAAAGATGACGAGAAGTGGTTTGTGTATATATAAATATGTTAATATTCTATATTACCGTGAATTGTCATCGAATCGGTGCCTCTATCAATTTATCGTTCAACCACTATTTTCTCACTATCGCAATTCTCTTCGTTGCAGCTTTTCGCTATGAATTATTCACAAGATCCACATGTTACATAACATACTGCAAACTCTCGGTTTGTTACTCATTTTCAAACGTATGCCGTTCCGCATATATTCGATATTTTATGGTTACATGTATTTCGACGTGATGCTACACTCATTTTCGGTTATCCAAAACATATGTAACAGATATACCGCTTGAAATTAGATTTATTCTCATTGGACACGCTCGTAATACCATAAAAAGTGCAATCTTCGTAGATTACTCAATTTTTCTATGCTCGCAGAAGTAAAACGTATAAAAGATTTAAAAAATGAAAATTCATCCTTATATTTGACGACAGAATGGGATCCAAAAAACTTGATTTATTATTGGGTGACGTTAGTATATAAAACAATGTTATAAAAAGTAAAAACTTTTATAGATTACTTCATTTTTTGATATTGAAAAAATCAATAAATTCCTCCAACATTTTGCACAAAATAAACAAATTACAATACTGTAAAAAAATTGTGATTAAATTAAAAAATATACAAAAATTGCAAGGACCATTGGCCTTGTTAAAAAAATAAGAAACTCCAATTCCAATTTCTCACTTAATACAATAAATAATTGCTTTGTTATTTAGAATTTGCATGGCTTGGCTTTGTGTTGAAATTTCTCAAGTAATATAAGAACCTTGATCATACGAATTTCTTATAAAAAAATTTAGACATTGCACATTAATTATACATTATTCAGTCTTGCTGAATTAAAAACTCGGAATTTGGTGTTGAAAACGAATTAGCCAATTTTCCATGAGGATGAGAAGATTTCATTGCGACTTGAGCAGCAGCTTTAACAAAAGACTTTTTTTTAAAGTTAGTCCAAACTAAAGTTTCCCAACTACACAGTACATAAACGTGTAGCTATATTTTGTCTGTTTATCTACATACATGTAAACCCCAAGTGCGCAGAAGCCAATTATGGACTAGCCGTTAGATTTATACACGTAAATATCTCCGATACTTCAAGGATTGAACTCGTAATTTTCTATCCAGTTTCGTTTCCATTGTAAAGAAAGAATTGAGAAAAAAGGAGATCGGAAGAAAGGAAGACAGATAAATAGAGAAGATTCGTACCGTCGCCACAGCTCCAGGATTCAATTAACAGCGTTAATTGCTCGTTTCCTTCGAGCATCAAGTAACACACTATAATACTAATAGCCTCCCTGAGATCTCTGTGCGCACACTCTCCTGTTTTTTGTTTGTAGCTCTTTCATAGTTCTGTAAACTTGATTTTTGTTACTGCCCTCCTTCTATTTTTATTCGCTTTTCCAGTGATTGGCAGACCGAAAGCGATTTTAATGAAATAAGATCAAATAGGAATTAGATCGACGATTCAAATCGAAACTAGTTCACTAACTTCTACCTTTCAATAGCTGCATTCATTACTCATTTACTCATTATTTATCGTCGTAGCTCATCCTCTTTACTGATCTAAAATTGAACACGAATCGGGTTTGACGTCATTTTTTATTCGCATAGTCGTGCGTCACGATAAATGATTCTAATGTGCTTTTTTCTAACTTAGGTATTTCTCGAAGCGCAATGTTATGCTTGATGGTATTTTGATGAGAACATCAATATTTTTATCCTGAAATCTGCTCCCATCAATTAAATTTATGATTATTTATCTAATTACAAATTCTGATTGAATTGAAATCAGTGAATTTTTCCAATCGTAATCAAATTTCTGTACTAATTTTATTTGTTTAATACGTAAATACATGTTCAAATATAATTAAATTAATGGAAATTTGCGTAAATAATTTTTCATATTCAGTACTCAATTGCCTGTTACCTTCAATCTTAAAAGTCTTATGAAAAAAAATTAAAAACACAAATGCCGATCTATCCCAGGCACAAAGTTTTTAGCTAAATGTGAATCGGTGAAAAACAAATGAGTTGAAAATCCCCGATTTATTTTCGGCCTACTTTAAGAAAGTAATGCTCGGGAAGAAGTACTGCAAAAGATTGCAAATTTCTTATCGAAAATTTCAAGGAAGCATTCGTGTTGGTTGGGAAACAAGTGACTTTTATCCAAGTTTCTATAGCACAAAAACAACGAAAAATGGGCTACGTGAGCGATAATCCTCTACTCTCGAAGACGGCGTAAATGGAAATGTAGAAAAAAAAACAAAATTGTTGGCTCTTGGCCCACGAATAATGCTGGTATGAAAGGTGAGCTGGTGATGGAAATCCTCTCTAATCCTGAAGTAACCGAGAAATGTTGATCCCCAACAATTCCTTTCATTCTCTCCCTTTTTGTCCCTCTTTCTTTGTCACTCTTTTACTTTTTCTTTTACTGTCCCTATCACTCTTTTTTCGCTTTACCGCGAGATGCAAATGTTCATTGTCGTTGAAATTACAGCGACCAAGCTCTACCATGTCTTCTTCTTTCTCTACTCTTTCCCTTCCTCATTGTTTTTTTTCTTGGCGATAATTATGCAGAGGTTAAGTCGTAAATCTTCTAACGTGGGCCTTAAAGTTAAACGAATCTGGAAACTGATGGGATAAATAATCAGATGAGGAATAGGGAAAAGAAAAAATAAAACTTCACTATGTATCCATTTTTCCAACCTCTTTTTATTTTTTGTGCTTATATGCGTGTTCCTATCCCCTGCGTGAGGTTAAAGGTTAAAGTAACGATCTACACACAAAGAAGCATTTAGGCAATATTAAAAAAAAATGATTATTGCATTATTCTTTGAATATTTTTTTTTATTACTACTAGTTGGGCATAGTTATATAAATACAGAAGTCCCGAGTAGATTTTTGTTTATTTTTTATTTGATACTAAAAAAAAGCAGGTAACTACTAAAAAAACCGACATTTTTAATTAATTATTGTTTCAAATATTATTTGAAAAGTTTGAGTGGCAAAAACGGTACTAAACGAGCTGAGTAATTGACAAAATGATTACTAATTACTTCATTTAATTATCCTATCTTGTTAACGAACAACACCACTGTGACGGCTTCAAAAAATCGATTTTTTGAAAACCATTTTAAAAAATCTAAAATACTTTTAAGATTGAAATGCCGTTGGACCCAGGTCGAAAAAATAATTATTTTTGTAGATATTGAATATTTTGTGGAGCGGTGCAGCAGTCCGCGACGCTCGGGGTCCCAACTTTGAACGCGTTTTTCTCAAAACCACTTTTTTGAGTGCGGCACGCAGCAGAACTCGAGCAATTTTTATCCGATCGACTTCAAATTTTTACTGTATCAATAAAAGTAGATTATCTAGAGAAGTACATAAGATTTTTTCGATATCTCAATAATTATAAAAGTTATAGCCTATTTTCGACGAGAAATTTTGCTCAAAAATCATTCTTTAATTTCAAAGGCGTACCTATTTTTTAAAAATCAATATTTTTTCAAATCCCTATGTACTTCTCTTCAAAATATCATATTATTAACGAAAACATTCGGTATTTTTTTTCAGATCGACGTTGAAGAGAGTTCTGCTGCGTGCCGCGAACCACTGCGGAGATGACGCGAGAGCTTCCCCAGCGCCACCATGCGGCGTGAAAAATGTGAAAAAAATGTTTTTTGATACATTAATAAATAAGGAACAAAACCCAAAAAAAATTTTTCGAACATCTCTTTTTTTCCCCACAAAAAAAAATTCTTGAAAAATGGGAAAAAAATAGGGGGTCACAGTGGTGTTGTCCGTTAAATTATTTTTTCCCGCAATCTTGAACATTAATTACTAAATTAGAACTTGTTAGAGAATGATTAATGCTTAGAGACCATCAATGCCTACATTAGTATCGAAATAGTGTAAAAATGAAGAAAAAATTTAGAAAAGTCTAAAATCCAAACTGCAGCCTTAAACATTTTTGTGAGTCAAGCTTTTCTCGTAGGTGAGGCAATTTTTTTTACATATTCAGTGCAAAGGATCGAAAACGAAATGTCTTGGAATGTACGAATGTGAATGATATCGAGACGGAGCGAGAAACACAAAAATAAAATGTCTAGAAGTACAATAAACGTTCTTTTCATCGGCTTGATTCTCTCTCGCTCTCTCTCTCTGTTGTTTTTCGTGATCATGAATTGGCGCTGTAAAATTCATGACTCACAAATCCTATATATATAAGTCATAAATGTAATAATTAATTGTAAATTTTTATATCTTCAAACTATGTCATTTTGCCCCATAGAATTCTAGGGCATAAATAAATCAATCAATCAAATCAATCTCTCTCTCTCTCTCTCTCTCTCTCTCTCTCTTGCATCGTCATCATGCAAGGCAACGATCCTTAGAACTAAGGATCAAGTGTAGTACGGTATGTAGACGAAGATAACTGGTGAACGAGTCGGTGTTTAAACACGAGTCAAGCAACATAGATGTACCTTCGCAAAATAGATGTATGTACATAAAGGTGTATATACATCTCTGTTCTTTGACACGAGGTCGAGGATGTACCTCTCACCAAAGCCAAGAGCATACACAGTACCCATTGTATCGGTTAAACATTATACCTACCCATATGTAGGATAAGTAAACTCTACAGAGATTGACTGTCTAAGCGAGCAAAGAAAAAAGCAAAGACCACTCGAAATACCACAATTTTTTTATGCACCCATGACACATTTCGTTGTGCAATTAATTTTAATGATTAATTCACCGGTGTTAAATATTTTTTGCACGATTTAATTTTGTATTATTGATCCCAATTAGTTCTATACGTTAAATCTCAAAAGTCAGCCAATAAGAAAAAGAGGTAAAGGGTGACAATGTATTGGGAAATATGTGCGAAAATTGAACGCCAGTTTTAAAAATTCGCCACAAAAGTCGAAAAATAAACGTAAGTCAATAATTAAAGCGCTGTTTCGAACCGAATTAGAATAAGACGAAAATGACGATTCTCTACCATCAATTTACATTGTTTATTACGTATTCCAAAATGTAGGTTATGAAATATCAATGGAAATGTATTCATTTGTTATTAATATCGTACTTTCATTGAAATAGGATTGTTATAAAATTCAGACTTTGTAATGGTAATGCACAGCTATATATAACTTTACATAAATTAATATTGTATAAATATAATGTGGATAAGGGTATACGAGAAACGCTCATCTATACTTTGGACCAATGTAGAGATACAAATTGACGAAATTTTTCGATATATGTATGACCACTGTGCGAAATTCAGGCTTGTTTAATATATCGTGGAGGAAACTGCTGACCTCCGAGAAACCGTCCGTTCAATGACAAATTACTCTGCGACTGAGCGTGAAAAAAAAACACCCACTAAAAAGAAATAAGTTCGATACCACGTCGCGTCATTTGCAGGCCGAAATATCCTCGAGAGGATGGACGATGAATAAGAGACTGAGGGAAAGAGAAAAAGAAATAACGATCGATGTAGGAAAAAGGGTTGGTTATAATCTTTCACTGTCTGAGTTTGTCCTCGATGAAAAAGTTTTATAAATCATTGTAGAGTGTATTAAAGTTATTGAAGCGCTCGAGAGTATTCACATTTTTAGGGTAAACTTAATTTTTTAAGGTAACAAATTATCACTACAGTTTTAAATGCTGTACATGGTTTTCTAAGTTGTCTCTCAAGTGTTTCTAATATTGGTATATTTAACCCTAGAACATAGGTGAGGTCCATTGCGATCCCAGATGAATTTCGAAAAAATGAGGTTTTAGTCGATTTTCTGAATTCTCCAGTCTGTAAATGAGTTTTTCGTCAACTCTCCTTCGATACAATTAAATTTATCGCATATTTCTATCTATTCGTTATTAAAAAACGAAGAGATTCATATGGTGGCAAGTCTCTTTATCTCTGTAAAAACGATTTTACGGTTAAAAATACCATCGGGTCGAAAATGACCGCGGTTATGCATTAGAAGATAAAAAAAAGAGATATGAGTTCTAGGGTTAAATAAAAGCCGGTTTATTTAACCCTCTCTATTGAATTTTCTCTCTATTGATTTGTCTCTATTGAATCTTCTGTGTTACATAACCCTTCTTTCGTTCATCGTGGGCATAGGGTAACTGTGAAAAACCAATGTCGATAAACTCGAAGTGTACCTTATTGACTAACGGTGTCGCGTAGTTTTCGATAATGTTGAAATTCATACGTCAATTCAGCCATTGAGATATGATTATTAATTAGGGATTAACTACCGCTGTTCTTGAAAGAAAACTTGAAAATTCCAAACATTTAATTGCTGCAGAAAACATTTTGAATAAATAATTAGGAACAGAGGTGAACAAAAAAGATTGAAAGTGCTGAATATTTTCGGCAGTTTCATGATTCTAAAGTACAGAAAAGTACAATGAAGAAAATGTTGAAGGTTGGGATTGAATCTTAGCTGAAGTGCGGTGGAATGTCTTTAATGGACTCCGGAAACAGAAAGAGACGGAAGAGAGGCGAGGGGGAGAAGGAAGAAGAAAATAAAGAAATAAGAAGGAAGAGTGACGATGGGCGATTCCGGATGTTGGATATACACCGGAAACTTAGTGAGAATTCTGTCTGACCCTCTTCCTCTCTCTTATAATTCTCCCTCTCTCACTCTCTCTCTTTCTCTGTTTTTTTTCTGTTTTATTCCACACGCTGGAACGATTCCAAAACTCATCGACGTGGCCGGGCTGCTAGGACCATTATCGCCCTCTATACACCCTGATACCCGTTAAACCAACCACCACATCAACGGACATCCCGGCTAGTTAATTATCTCGTGTTCATTCACGTGAGCAAAGAAAAACTTCCGCCTTTGCTCGCTTTTACAATTCTCAGGCACATAAAGAGCGTAAGGTCGAGGGTTTTCCTTCTTATTATTGGAAATGTTGACTTGTGTGCTTTCTATTGTTTAATTTGTTATTATGTTGAAATATGATACGATTTTTCCTGCCAAAAAATATGACAACTAAACCAAACTAAAGTTTCTAAACTCAAACAAAAAGTTTGACTAATCAGTTGATTTTTATGACGAATCTATAACCATACATTCTTTACAATGCTTCTGATAAACACAGCAATTTTATCAGTATTTTTTTTAACAGAATTCATGTCTCATATATTTGATAGAGAAAAAATTAGAAAAATGTTGAATTGGATGGTATTTGCCACTTTAAAAAAGATCACCACGTCGTTTGATCCAAGATAGGATTGACTGAAAATGAACGTGCACCGATTATCGGTGCACTTTTTTAACGGATCCCATTTATATTGCAATGTTTTTGTTTGTCCATTGCAGTGCTGAAAAACTCGTGTTTTTTCAATCCATTATACGACTTGAATCGATATGTATAATAATAGAAAAGCCTGTTAGGCAAAGAGTTCTTCCCCGGCGCTGGACCAGTGTTGAATAAAAATGAAATTCACATTCACATTTGTCTATTTCGAATGCACGCGAAAGCATGGTTATCGGACGCATCCATATGGAGTTGCATTCTGCTTTTATGTAGTGATAAAAATTTGTGGTTGAACCATGTCGTCATTCTCGATATCGTTGTCTCTCAACCTCGTTTATCACTCGAGAAAAAAAATGATAAAAATATTGTTGGATTTTCAGCGTACCTTGAGGCATTTTATACCTATGTGCGTTATGTAAATAAAAAGTTAAATAAATATACAAATAAATAGATTAAAACTAAATAATACAAATATTGAAAATAAATATTCCGGAATTTACGCATCCAACTTTCAGAAACGTAGAAAAATCTTGGCCCACTTCCAGAACGGGCTCAAAGCCCAGAGAGGAAGATTGAAAGATATTTCCCAGTTGATTTCATTCAGTTTTGTCCAATTTTTTTCTTTTAACGTAGCATGCAAATTCAATAAAGACGTAACACACGTTTGGATCGATAGAAAATATTCTATCGATCCAAACGTGTATTAGATCTTTATTTTTAACTCAGCATGCAAATTCAATAAAGACCTAACACACGTTTGGATCGATAGAAGATATTCTATCGATCGAAACGTGTATTACGTCTTTATTGAATTTGCATGCTGCATTAAAAGAAAAAAATTGGACAAAATTGAATGAATATGAGAAAATAATCAGAAAGTTTTCGGAGAAAGTTCAATAATATGAAAAGTCGTGGATTAAGGCCTTACATACGTCCAGCAGCGCCTAAAACGTGCTAAAAGAAAAACTGTTTTTAGAAGAGATAGCAATAGAAATTAATAAAAATAATTTTTACACATTGTTTATTAGTATTTAAACTTTATAAAAAAATTTATTTTATTTTTTTTTTTCAAAAATTACAACATAAAAAATCACGTTTCCCGAAGCACTATGAAAAAAAAGTTGCTCCACGGTCTGCATCATTTCTTCTTGAAATGCTGATGGATCTGCAAAACGTAAAAAAATTCTTGTAAAATAAAGTTGTAGTTATAGTCTGTCGAGCCGGATTTTTGAAATTCGAAAAATTTTGGCAATTTACGGCAGTTTAAAAGAAGTGTGCATTTTGTGTCATAAATGTCACACTTTAATTATGTTTATAAAATTTTTTAATCACAATATCAAAAATCCGACTCGACAGACTATAGAGAAAACAATTTCGAATATTTAAAAAAAAAGCATCAAAAAATATTAACAACTGTATGAGTTATCATGCAGACCGTGCCAGAAAAAGTAGTTTTGAGAAAAATGCATTTAAAGTTTCAAGTGCGTTTCGCTCGAGACATCTACCTGTGCGCATCAGACTATCGTTGGGCAGTCACGTTTTCTATAATAACTTTCGATCTATGGGGAATTTGTACAATCGACTTACACAGAGATACGCCTAAAACTATAGAGAATAATAATCTGTAAAAAAAAATCGATTTTTTGAAAATTCTGGACGTATGTAAGGCCTTAAATGAAAAGACGTTGAGGTTGAAAGTTGTCTCGTTTTGTCGAGTATTTCTTATAAATAACTACATATTCAGATGTATACGTTTATATTATAAAGTAGATTATCGTTGTTGCTTATCCGTCGTTTGTTTTCAAGAAATTGCGTAATACTAAACTCTCCGGGTACTTCAGCCCCGAGATAGATGAACTGTGCAAGCGAACGATGTACACGGTATACCCAGCACGTTAAGTACTCTCCATATACTACACAAACTATATATCGGTATACTCGAGTATAAGAGCACTTTGGGATCACTCTCATCGTTATCGCATGATCTGGAACAGTAAAGGCCGCCAGTTTATCCGCCATTTGCTTTATCCGAGGAAAAAAACCTTACCAAATTAGTCATAATAAATTGCTGTCGCAAAATCGTTCTCGCGACGTTGAAACTTTATATTCAAATTTGATTAATGATTTCAATTATACAACAAGAAGCCAGAAATAAACGTCTACTTGAAATCGCCACCGACTTTTTTAAGGTATTTTGAAGCTATTTTTATTTGTTCGGGTTTGTTTCGTACGAAAATTTAGTTTTTACTGGATTTTGTTAAAAATTTAAGAGGGAACGCCACTGTGAAGGGTCAAATAATTCTATATTTTGTTTTTTGCGGTTTCTTGCATATACATGTTCGAAATTATGTAAACCAAATTTTCAAGTCAAAAGTAAGTATCGATATTCAAGTCAACACCTTATTTCTTGTCAAGAAAAAAGCAATGAAAAATTCAAACGAGTTTTCCTCGAAACAACTGTTTTCAACCTTATCCCAGGGAATGCTCAAAGACTAATGGACCGATTTTTTTTCCCCCAAATATTCGTTATTGTAGTGGCGAAGATTATACGTGGTGGATTTTTGAAATTTCGATAATTACTATTTTTAAGACCGCTTAAACAAAAAAAAGATCGAAAAAATGACAAAAAAAATTTTCAAACAGCCGCCATTTAGCGAACATTTTTTTTTTAAACAGCCACGTACAACCATAGCTATATTCATATAGACATTGAAATTTTTTAATTTTTGTTTGTCAGGTAACCCATTACCAAGATTTCCTTGGGACAATGAAGAGGATTTTTTTTTATCATCACATGGAAGCTCATAACGTTGTTAATGTTTTATATTTTTTAATAAAAATTGGTAGTGAAATAGTTGAATATATACTCAATCAGCAGACGACAGAGCTGTCAATGTACTTGTCCCGAAACTCTACCGAGTCTCTTGATAAAGTATCCTCTACCCGATTCTCAACTAATTATTTATACTTGGGTAAAATAATTCCCGAAAAATAATTTTTTGGCCTGTCAACAGTGGGCCCTTAACATTCGTAGGAAATTTGACATTCACTTGGCATTTTTTTGTGTTGATTATCTCAAAGGATGCTTCGAATAGCACTTGGTTGATTGTTGTCGATTGGTTTGAGGTTCGTGCACTATGGAAAACAGTCAAACTTGGAATGTAAGAAAAAAAGAAAAAATAACTGTCACTTGATTACTCGAAAAAATGTTCACGGAATGTTACCGTTAAATTAAGCAGGTGGAGATTGACTAAGAAATACAAATGGATTTTAAAGCTCGAGAAGTTGTGACAATTATTTTCAGAAGAAAGCACAAAGAGCGATCGAGAGAGAGATAGAGAGAGAGAAGTTAAAGCCTTGGTGCTTTTTGTAACGCAGTCATCGCTCCAACGAGACATATTCTTGATGGTAATTCGTCATACATTGTCCTCGACCGACTTGGCCGCACATAATAATGTGGTTTTCGAGGATTTTTCCTTTTCTTATTTCACTTCTTCTGTCTCTCATCACATTTTTCGATAATGACTTCAACCGCCACGACTTCTCTTAAGTGGAAATGTTTCGTATTTTTTTACATAATCCGAGTGATCCTCCCCGAGTCGAAATTTTCAGCCTATTTTGACCCTGCAGCTTCTTACTGTGGTAAGAGAAAAAGGGAGAAAAGGAGCCTCAAATTTAATGGAAAGTGAACTCTTACGTAACGCCTAAAAGAGGAACAAATTTCCGTTTTCTGCACTTTTAAGCGCTAAGTAGGATGTCGAATTTTGCCGTTCTTTGAATGCTATACGCTACATGTATATCATACGTGGGAAATATAGCCAGCGTAAGCAGCGTACGGGAGTATCATAAATAAAACAAAAAAATATAAATAAAAAAAATGTATAAGTATAATCATTTAAATATATGTGCTTACCTGCGTCATATATTCTTTTGTCCTGAATGATTTTTTTCCATTGATATTCAAAGGATTAATTTCAAAAATATCATGAATGTCGACAGACAATATGATTCCCCGGCTATTTGGGGACGTCTAGTATTTTTCGCTAGACTGCGATGCATAGTACAAAAGGTGCGCTACTAAATTCTTGGACAGAATCAATTGGAACGATGAAATTGATGCGACTCTCGAAATTTATGTCCTCCGTAGCGTAGTGCGTATGTAAGAAAGCCTTAGCGTTCTTCGCCACGTAGTGGTCGGAAAAAGAAACTTGCTCGTTAGGTTAAATGGGATTCAAAAGAGGCGTTAAATCTAACTTCACTTGATAGACAGGAATATCGGGTTCTATGAAGGTTTGGTGATATTTGGAGAACTTTATTCAAGATTATCCTTTATTTAGATCAAAAGGATCGATATCTATTTATTCCGAACTACTTAGCGAAAAAAGTACAAGTCTCGTAAAAGGTCGTAAGGTTAAAGTTTATAAAAACATGAACCCTCCGCTCAGTTTTCATCCAGACAAGTTATAAAATGAACTGGTTTCGTTAAGCCAACAGCGTATTAATTTCAAACCCAAACCACCATGAGAAAGACTTTCAAAGTTTCCAAACATTCCAAGCTCTGATGCGTCAAATTATGAGAATTTCTTCTTTGTAACCTAAGAGACAAAGAAATCTCGTAAAACCCCTGTTCGAGAGTCCTTAAGATGAAGAAGTTCATCAAATCCAAGTGGCTCCTCTTGCTAGTCAAAATATATGAAGAACTAAAACAAACGAATGGTGGATCATTGGGGTCGTAGAAAATGACCCGAACAAAATGACCTACATATTTATGAAACTGCGTATAGGAAGATCCGGAGGAGGAGGATGAGTAGAGAGTGTGCGCGAACAAGAAAACACGAGGTAACTTTACTATGGTTTCCTATCGATTGGCATGGACGCTATAGTGAGAAGAAGATGGAACAAAAGAACGAAGAATCTACGGAGCACGTAAGAGTAACAGCGGGAGCCTTCCGACGCCTTCCAGACAACAACAGCCAACCCAAATATATACATATATAAATATATTCATCTAAACAGTTGACAATCAAAAGGCCTCAAGTAAGACTAGTCGTGACTCAAAATGATCAAATTTCGGCCTATCTCTACGACAGTCCATTGTTAGTTAGTCTTTATCTCGTTTCACATTAGCCCCTTAATCGTGTTCTCGTCCTCTCTCACATGAGAGTCCAGGAAATGAATCAATTATCCATGATAGGCCCTTGTGCGCCCTCCTGCTGTTGCATATACACTCAAGCTGGGCCCGATTAAGTTCAAGACTTATGTGAGTTTGCCACGAAAGCAAACTGTACGATTTTATTCCATCTCCTTCTCTCCCTCTCTTTTTTCTCTTTTTAGCTCTCTTATACTCATTCTCCAGGCTTCTTTGTAGCAGCTTGTCCTTCTTTTTCAAACTTTCTGTATGTATGTGCATAGAACACGTGAGTAAATGGATAAATGTATATAAGATGTGAGTAATACGCGTATGATATACGAGAGGGTGGTTAACCGGACTTCGCAATTTCCAGGGAACATGGTTTTCGCGACAAGCACACGAAAAAGATATACATGGAGACTGGGGAAGCTCGCAGTGTCATCGTTCAATGTCACTACAGTATAATTAACTTTATTTTGTTAAATATATAGTGGACATTTAAAAATGCTACATTTCGGATTTATTTTTATTTATTTAAGCGATCATAAGTGAAGGTTACTTGATTTAGAGGAAAGTGGTGCTTTTTCAATTGAATTCACGATCTTTTACCTGTTAACATTTATTTTCCTGTTCGATGAAACTTAAGGTGGATGATTTTGTGGTAAACTTGCATTGTTGCTTTATAAAAAATGTTCGTTTCAAATTGGACCTGTTTCTTTTGAAGAAATGTTTATTTTCTCAGCTTTGAAGAAAATGCAAAATAATATATTTTTATATTTGCGGTTAAACGCAATTTCGTTTTATGAAAAAGAATTATATTTTAACGATGTTCAAACAATAAATTTAATAATTCGACTAGAGTTATTTTTGCGATAAATCGCAAAACGTTAATCCGTGGATTTGAGTTATTTAGCACGGTAAGAAATAATGGATGTTTTATTGTCTACGATTTACTTTTAATCCCCAGCTTCATCCTAAATTCTCATTTACTAGAGTTTCGAGATCGAAGATATTATGACGCCCAATCTCCTGTTAATAGAGGTTTTTTAACTCTATTTCTTTCTCTGTTCTATCGACTTAAGCGATCAATTGCAATTTGATTCGTTTCCGGTAGGTCTTAAGGGGACCGTATGGTCTAGAAATTTGAAAAAATCGATTTTTTTTTTTTTCGATATGTCGAAAGTATAGTATCTCAAGAATATACTGTGAAATTTTCATGCGGAAATTCTCAATATTACAGCTTCTACAGCCCATAACGCAGGTAGAGAGCGGTCCGCGCGCTCCTAACGGGTCTAGCGCTAACCGGTAACCTAATCGGAGCGCAGCAGCTGTCCCAATCCTTCTCCGAAAATATATACCTGTATATAGTACATACTATATACCTATATATACTTTTTCCTTCCCCGAAATATACCTATTGTCGAACATTTGTGAGGGAAACGGTCATTTCGCTTTCCCCTGACTTGATCAGTACAACGTTACGTTTTGACGAACCAACATCGAAAATTTTGAAATAAAATATCAGAAAATATGGATAGAAAGCAAGGCCGTGACTCTTCTAGACGACCATCTTCTGTAGGTCGCAAAAGATATTTCAAGGGCAATCGATTCACTATCGAAAATACTACTGATTTTACGAGCACGTCTGCGAAAAAATTAAAAGGCAATGAGGAATTGGAAGTAAACGTTAATCCTACTTTCAATTATTGCATCATCGAATTCAGCATGATATTTTTAACGTTGCAACAGTTGTTGAAGTGTAAAGATTGTAACGGTGCGGTCACTTTTAGCAAAAACGGACAACGTGGTCTAGGATTCAAACTCTCTGTGAAGTGTGAGTGTAAAGAAACTTTTATTTTGTCTTCGCCGTTAATTGATAAGGCATTTGAAATCAACCGTCGACTTGTTCTCGCCCTGAGAATGCTTGGAGTAGGATTTGAAGGCTTGAAAAATTTCTGCGGTCTCATGGATCTTGGACAAGGAATTTGTAAGAGTACATATTACGGCATCGTGGACAATATAAAAATTGCAGCTGAAGCCGTCGCGAAAATCGTTTTCCAAAGAGCATTGAAAGAAGAAGTCGAGTTGAATGTAAAAGCTGGGCGTCCCGCGGATGAACTTTCTGTGTCTGGTGATGGATCGTGGGCGAAACGTGGATTCTCATCGCTTCTCGGTATTGCCTCGTTAATAGGGAAATACAGTAATAAAATTTTAGATGTTGTCGTCAAATGCAGTATATGTCAAGCCTGCTCTCAATGGAAAGGCCAAGAGGATACGATTGAATATGAAGCGTGGTATCGAGAGCATGAAGATCACTGTGACGCAAATCATACCGGAAGTGCTGGCAAAATGGAGGTAGACGGCATCGTGGAAATGTTCAAGAGATCGGAAGAGTTGTACAACGTAAAATACGCGAACTATATCGGAGACGGCGACACGAAAACGTTCAAAGCCTTATTGGACACAAAGCCTTACGGGGATGATTTTTTAGTTTGCAAAAAAGAATGTGTTTTGCATGTTAAAAAACGTTTGTACAAACGTGCTGTTGATGCGAAAAAAAAACATGCACAAATAAAGAAAGCAACAAAGAAATTGACAGAAAAAGAAGAGGGAAAAAAGACACAGCGGAAATCGATAAATAAAACACCGAAGCGTCAACAATTGACGAATAAATTATTGCAAGAGCTGTCAACTTATTACGGTCTAGCAATTAGACGTAATTCAGATTCGACTGAAGGGATGAGAAGTGAAATATGGGCAGCATATTATCACAAAATTTCAACAGATGAAAATCCGCAACACTCGTACTGTCCTCCAGGTTCCGAATCGTGGTGCAAGTGGCGTCAAAGTGAGGCTGCAGGTACTTTAGACACCTACGAGCACCCACCTGCTCTGTGCGATGAAGCACAAGAGATATTAAAACCAATTTATGAAGAATTGACAGCAGAGACTTTATTGGAAAGGTGTATTGGCAGTAATACGCAGAACAATAACGAAAGTTTCAATGCTTGCGTGTGGCACCTTGCGCCGAAACATCTGTTTGCCGGAAAAAAAATCATTGATATTGCCACTCACATTTCCGCTTGCATATTCAATGAAGGATTTGCATCCCTATTGAAAATAATGGAGACCATGGGCATAACAATCGGGCCACAAGCGGAGCAACTAGCGCAAAACCGAGACGAGCTGCGAGTATCGAGCGCCAACCGTAGGAGCACGGACAACTCCAAAGAGGCTCGGACAGCTCGAAGAAATGAAAGGAGTGAGGAAATCTTGAATTATGAACGTTCCGAAGGAATCCTATATGGTGCCGGAATCGCGGATTAACTGTAAGTATTCAAAATTTGCTCAATTTTTGAAAATATCTGTACCTCAAACTTTAAACTCATTTATCTCGAAACGACTTTTTTCGGCACTGCGCAGGTGAAAACAAAAAAACTATTCAACCGAATCCCTTGAAATTTGGATATGTTGTTCACAACATGTATGGCTATCGTCGGAACTACAATCATAATTTTATTTAAATAATTTCTTATTGTTTATACTAAAAAACTAGTGAAAAAAAAACCCGATTTTACGAATTTTTTTTCAAAAGCGCGCCATTTTGTCAATTTTTAATTTTTTCGATTTGTTCTAGTCCCGACCATAACTGCACTCTTTCTGATTAAGAATCTTCTTGAATTTTGTGTTTCAGATGAGTAGAAGTCTCGGATCGATCTTCACCGTCCGGGTCGGATTTTTCGAGAGGGTCGTCTTCAATGCCAATTATATGATAATAAACACTGTTTTTAAAATAAAAAAAAATTTTTTTTGTATACTTAATAAAGGTAGTAATAAACCCGAAAAGTTAAAACATCGATTTTTAAATTTTTTATGGCAAAAAAAAAATCGTGAAAATAGGTGAAATTTTCGTGCTCTAGACCATACGGTCCCCTTAATAATAGAACGAAGCATTCTTGTCGCCCCTCGAACAACTTGGTGAATTTCGAACTCCAAGTATTTCATCATCCCGTTAATAGAGCTCTATATGGGTTGTAGTGACTTAATTCACCTTTTTGGCAAATGGATTATGCTGGCTATAATTTTTTTTTTATATAACATACAATTTGATTGAAAGTATTATTTTGAAAATATCATCAGTTCAGCAAGTCTTTCGTGAATAATCGAAGCTGGTTTCTTCTGGAAAAATAGGGGTTTCTTCATGTTGATACGACTCCACATAATACCGAGCTATTTTCATCTTTTAATCTTCGCTGCGACGTAAAGAATCGTTCAACAGTTCGACTGTCGCTTTTTTTTTAAACATATATTAACCCCATATCAACTATACTAGTCATGAAAAAATATAGTGAGCACAAAAGTGGATAGACGTAAGATTCGATTCGATCGACATTAGGATCCGTAGTACGTACCCAGGATACGTAGGGCGAGTGGCTGAAACACGAGGGCTCAGCTGTAATTCTCCTCGTAACTTTTCTAAGAGGTTCCTATCAGTTAGCCGGAGTTGGTGTCGTAATGGGAATATCGTGTCAAGCTAACCGAACTGTTGGCGGTCTTGGCGCCTAGACAGCCATCTAAGAGCCTCTCGCATACGAGGAGAACGTGAGTGACTCCCTCTTGCTCCCTCTTGCCGCTCTCAAATGAGAAACACCATCGATGCTTCACACCCTCAAACATGATACACAATAATATTATCTCTAACAGTTTAAAGGCTGTTCCAAAGATCCAGCTACCCGAAGAGAACAGAGTGCGGAATTCTGAAAAGAAAAGTACTCAGTCATTTTTTCTCCGGTGCATTGTTCGCGAGTTTTTAATTAAGCAGTGAAATAAAGAAAAAAAAGCTGGATGAGTTACCTCTAAATATTGATCAATTGAGCTCATTCTTTAACAAACTTTTTTTTTATCAATTGAGTGTTGAGCGATAACTCTTCGCTATTCGTTAATTAATATCTCAGCAACAGTGCATTGCAAAAAAAAATGGAAAACCACTTTTCGTTTCGGAATTTCGCCATTTATTTGATTTGCAAAATTTAGACTCGCGGTAAAAAATTCACTTTTATTGTAATGTTTTTTCTTACTTTGCAATACCATTCGGTGTAAGGAATTGAGGGAAAAAATGAAAAGAGGAATTCTATTAAGGGCTTACATACACCTAGATGTGTCAAAAAAGAGGTCAATCTAAAAAAATATTTTAATGCTGAAAAAATGTATCTGTTAAAACGAATTTTTGTTTATTAAAAAAGACATATTGTTGTTGATGATATTAAAAAACTTCATTAAAAAAAATTATATGAGTTGTGGTTGTAGTTTCTGTAAAACAGTTTTTTTTTTCAAAAATGCGGTTTGCTATAACCACGATTTCAACTGTACACTTCAACTTAAAAATAAAACAACATTTTTTTCTAATAAGGTAGTACTGTCGGTTTTAGAATTACCGTTCAGAATTTAATCAAATTTGGTACAGCAATAGATTATGATAAGAAAAAGATCCAGTTAAATTTTCAAGAGGCTACAGAGAACCAGAAAAAAGACATTGGTATTGGTAATTTTATACAGTTAACATTGAGTCTTATGAGAAATTACAGTTTTCATTGTATTTTACAAAAAGTACCGTTCAGATTTCAATAAAAGAGGGTAGAATAAGAGAAAATATTATAAGGAACATTTTAAATCCTTAAAAATACAGGTTGAGAGCATGTGATAATAGTAATTAGCAAATAAATATCCCAAATGTACGTTTATATCGTAGTTCAGTATAGACGTGGCAACGTCGCGAAGAGGTTACAACGAACTTGCCACTAGTTCCCTTCAATTTGTTTGCCACTTCAATTTGTTGCAATCTCTTCCGGTACATTTTTTCTGTTACTCTGCGGCCCTTCCAGTGGTAGATTTTTTTTTCCTCTCATGGTTTTGACATTTTAAAGATGTTTTATTTCGAGTTGACACACAGAACCGAATAATGATGCGCTCGTCACCTGTCAGTCTTTACGCATAGCTTTTGCACACCTCTCGAGTGAAACAGACCATTTCTGTCTCTCTCACTCTATCGCGACGTTGCCTGTTCTAAATACTACGTAAGTCAAACATGACGGTGTATACATTTGGCTCTTGCAGTATCGACAGTTCTACCTTAAAGATGATAAACGGGACTAGTCTTTGTCGAGACCGATTTTTTTAAATCCATTTTTCGCAAAATGGCAAAGGTTTGAATAAAGTTAGGATTTTGCCTAACTTTTTTTTTTTACTTATAAAAAAAACTATGATGTTTAAAAAAAATCCTTCGACAAAGACTAGATAATTGTGTAAAGATTCTCTGTACCAATTTTCAGACAAATCGGTTGTTTAGCTTAAAAGATAAAATGGTTACGGTTTTCAAAAACACCATTTTGAGAGAAAGGCTTTTTAAGGTTTAAGCACCTTTCACATTGACATACATTTTTTTCTCATGCTTGCAAGATTTGAGCGATTCCTGGAATTTTTTTTATAATTCATGTATCAAGGGTAATAAATACCTAGTAAATACTATGGAGTAAAAATATTTTTGAATGATCGATTTTTTTGTCCACTCTAGGTGTATGTAAGCCCTTAATTTAGATTACATTGATCAATATCTGTGTTTTTTAAACAATTCAAACCATAAAATTATATGCGCTTAAAAAAAATGGTGGCAATCTTGGATTGTAATATGTTCATGTTACTCAAATTTCTCTTCATCCCGTTGTTTCTTTTAGCATGAAATTTCGCAATTAAAACTTTTACAGTTTGTCCTTGTCCCGAATTTGAATAATTACATTTGTTGAATAAATTTCACCGCAAAGCTTCTTTTTCATTACAATGTTGAATATTATCTCCGGTCACCGGACATCTAAGTCCTTGAAATTCCCTCCAGGTGTTCGGTAACTCTGTAATCTCGTTCCAATCTTCATTGAGAGAGGGAGAGGGAGAGAGAAAGAGTGGAGGAGATTAAGAGAATAAGTACGTGGGGAACTCGAGGGCGAAGAAAAAACTAGTAAGGAGAAAAACCCTGCAATTTGAAGAAATTCCCATTTTTTTAAATCCTTGATACTTAGTAAAAAGAATTTAAATTGAATTGTTGTAAACAAAATACATTTTCGTATCGGGTGGTTATAATTTTGATCGATAAATAATATTAATAATTATGAAGGACATTGAAAAAATTATTACGTTATTATAGTACAATAACAATTGTTTTTCACCCCATTATTTCCATAAAAGACATCCGAAAACGTAATGCTGCTGTATTATAATTATATTTTTACGTAACACGACTAATTGCTTTTCGGAAGAACATAAGTGAATTAAAATGAAAACAAAAAACAACAAGAAAAAGTCAATAACCTTGTTATCTCGAAGAGAACACCTCACATATATTTCCCAGCGTATTAAGCAACAATAATTAATTGCCTTAAGGCCCTGGATAATTTTCTTGTCCTTCATAAATCGACTTCCAATTTATTTTTGTTTTTATTTTTTTTTTTTATACAGTAAGAAATCCAATTTTTCCTTTCGTGTGTACGATTTACCACCTCGTCACGCAGCTGCTCGATCGGCATAGAGAAACAAGGAGACGAGACAGAAACAAGGTCGATTTCAATAAGATTTAAAATAAATATATCGATGACAAGAAAAAACAATAATAAATAAAACTAACAACACGCGTCGACACACGTCAATTACACGTATCCATACAAATAAACAGAAACAAAAAAACTAAACCACATGACGTAGATATGTCACTGGACGATATCAAATACCCACGACCCTTGTAAATACATCTCAATTACTTATTGCCAGGTAACATAAATGACAGATTGTAATTTATCAATTAATAAATTTAAAAAAATATATGCAATTTTCTATTCACAATAAAAATAATTCGTCCGGTTAATTGATTTTAAAGTAAGTCTTACAACAGTTTCACACAATCAATGTGGTTATTGATATATGTTTGCAGATATAGTATATGATGTCTGTTGACAAATCTTCATTTAGAAAAGAAAAGCAAAAAAGCAGAATCCCCGCAGAATTAAGACATAGGGGTGTAAGGAAAAAAGGTCTTGAAGACACGTCGATCTATCGAGTATATAAATTGATCGTGGTCTTTGCGTTAATGTAATCTTGGGAAACCCGAAGGGCCACAATGGAGTCGAAGAGCTCTCGGAAATTAATGGATGTCTAATGATCTTCGAGCTTGTCATGCGAAAGTATTCAAGGTTCGAATTCATTGGATAAATCGATGCATCCTGCCAAAATATATACATTTATCCAAACTTTTTTAATGGGCGTAATATAACACCTAAGTATTCGATCACTATATGTCAAATTACAAAAGAAATAATCTCATTTATTTTTATTTAAATTCATTACCCCCAATGTAATTATTTTTCTATCCAATCATTTTTTTCCCATTACTAACTGCAGAAAGAAATATTGAGGGACAAAAAAGCGTGTTAGAATACAATAGTAAAAAATAACATGCATATAAATGAGGGATGTGGTCAGTAATAGAATAACAATAGAACAGTATACATAAAAATTTGAACAATAAATCAAAATTGGAAAATATTTACGGTTATAGAATTTTTCACGAGTTATCGTGCGATTTAGATGGTGTTGTATTGTCATCAAATTGAGGGGATACTTAAAACCAGTCGAACTGGCAAATACAGAGGGAATGATAATGCAGAGGGAGAAAAAATGGTCCGATCTTCTACGCCTTCTCCCTCTAATCTGACTTGACGTCACTGCGTGGAAAATGGGCCATGGCCCTTGGATATCCTCGAGATCATATCATACACTAACACACACACACACACACACGCGCGCACGCGCGCGCGCGGCACGCTCTTTCGTATGAGGGCGTCCATCAACACTAAAGTGCACACATTCGACCCTCCTCTTTGACAGCTTATTCGTAACACACACTTAAGGATCACCCGTTAGCTCCAGGATATTAGAATATATTTATATCCTAGGGACCGAAATCGTTGGAAAGCTCACACTGCTGACAATATGCCGTGTAGCAGGATATCATCGCCCTCGGCCATGAACACGAGCTCAATCCTTTTCATCGACAGAATCTCTCCATCAGCACATAAATATAGGCAGGAAACACGAAAGTAAAAATGTCTGAATCATTCCTACCATTCCTCCATTCCTCTATATTATTCACATTTTTTTCTTCATCTTTTCGTCAAATTCCTTTTCAGAAATTTTCCATGTTTTCCTCAAACGAATGTGGCAGCAGGAAATTAGCACGGATTCTGCACGAAAAGAATTATAAAGTTCATTTTCTTATAAAATTAACGGTATATAGATCATTTTCGAAAAGTGTACGTAACCAAAAATATTACAAATATGTCATATAATTGTTGTCACAGAGTTGTAAATTTTCCCTTATAATCATAAATGAGAGTTCATACATCCAATCAATACATGTTAACTACTTCACTAAAAGATGTAAGTATTATGTAGTCAAGCAGTCCTCTATGCTACCTCCGTCTATGTAATGAAGATAATACGGAAAATGACTGACATCACAAATATGCCATATTGCTACGTACAAATTTCGTAACAAGGGTACGAAAAATTTATATACAATAAGACACCCTGAGAAAAGAAATTTGTTGAATCAACAACATTTTTGTTGGATCAACAAATTGTGGTGAACAAAATGAAATTCGTTAACTCAACAAAAATTTGCTTGATTCAACCACTTAATTTGCTGTCTCAAATAAATATTGCTCTCTACAACGAAAATATTGTTGAATCAACAAAATGTTTGTGCAATTAATAAATTTCATTTTGTTCGCCACAATTTGTTGATTCAACAAAATTTTTGTTGAAACAATAAATTTATTTTCTCAGTGCATGTAAAATTGTTACGAATCGACACGGTAACAATTACGGAACATTGTGATATCACCATCCAAAATGATAGAAAACGTAAAAAATACATAGCTTTTGTCCGTACATAACCAAGAAATACGGAAACATATATAGCTTTTGACAATTGTAAGTATTTACTATCTTTTCGATCCCACTGGACAGTGAGACTTTCAATTGACGATCCACACTACCGATGGCGGCGCTCGCGTCACTTGAAAAAATGGCGCTATTGGAGTGGAGGTTATGACAGCTGTTTACATTTAGCAGTGATAGTTGCTCATTCGACAATTATTCTACTGTTACTTGTTATAACATTATTTATTCTATCATTATTTATCTGATTCTCACTCATTTTCATCGATTATCGTTAAAAATGTTCATCGTGTTTACAGAAAAAATAGCTGTTTTGCACTCCAACAGCAGTTTTTGAAAAATCCACTAGTCTCGCGTGCTTAGTGTGGATCGCCAATATCTCGCATAAATATAACGAGATTTTTAGGAAATGAAATCCCGACTCCCTTCAATAAAGTCCAGTGTACAGACAGAGTGTAGTGTAGTGTAGTGCAGGGATTCTGAAATTTCCGAATCTTATAACTTTATAAAAAAAAATATATAAAATTTTTGAGATAATTATATAACCATCAATCGATTCTTGCGTTGTTAATTAATGAATTCGTGATAAATCTATATATTATTTAACATACATATATATTGCATGTTGGATTTACAGTAATATTCACATTAGTGAAATAAAAGTTATCTAGAAGATGATAGTGTAGTATGTAGCGTGCGTGTTCGTTAGGCTAGGAATAATCAGGTAGGTAGGTCGGTTCAAATCCCCCCGATCAAGTAGGAAATTTTTTCCGCAAAAATTAATGTTAGCAATAGTGGGAACAATGAATATAATAACCTAAGATGAAAAACTGAATCAAAGAAAATTTAAAAAAAAAATTTTTAAGCTTTTACATGTATGCAACAAAGCAAAGGGCGTCCGTTCTCATATCATTGGTTGTGAAAGATTTACATAAAAAATACAAAATTACGTTTCCAATTCATGATGTGCTGGGTATGTAAAAAGTATGTAACATTGAAATCACACTGACTTCATTGTTACTAATACTATATATAAGCATTATAAGTTTCGTAGCAATCATATTTTTGAGCTGAATATGTTACATGATTTTTACTCGTAGCTTTTTCATAACTGTGATTTGGTAAAAGGATGACAAATTTGAGAACAAGTACTGTTTCATTCACGAAGCATGTGATATCAATGTTATATCTAATATAACACGCGGTACATAAAATTTGCGTAAATGTACTGGAACTGTTTTTGTTGGGATCATAATCACCGTGATACATTAGAACGTGGGGACGAGTATAAAAAATGCGAAGTTTTATTTCAGTTCGACATTTCAAAGTCCAAGTGCAATACGTCTATGTGACGTTTGATAAAATATTTTTGAGCACGTACTGAAAGTTTTTTAAAAATACGCTGTTATTATGTTCAACAATTTTATCAATTAAGGGACAACACCACTGTGACGGCTTCAAAAAATCGATTTTTTGAAAACCATTTTAAAAAATCTAAAATACTTTTAAGATTGAAATGCCGTTGGACCCAGGTCGAAAAAATAATTATTTTCGTAGATATTGAATATTTTGTGGAGCGGTGCAGCGGTCCGCGACGCTCGGGGTCCCACGCAGCTGGGCGCTGGTGACGGCGATTCTAAAACGTTTCTGGGCATATCGAATAGCGATCCATACGACGGTTTCGAGATATAAAAAAAAGAGTGCATCGATCATGTCCAAAAACGTATGGGGACGCACCTCCGCGAAATCGTGAAAAAAAAGGATTGTCTGGCAGAGGAAAGCTCACCGGAAAATTGATTGACGAGTTGAGCACATATTACGGCTTGGCTATTCGGAGGAACAGCGATGATGTTGACAAAATGAGGAAGGCAATTTGGGCAACTATCAAACATAAAATGTTCACAGACAGTGAGCCACAACATGACGATTGCCCGGAAGGAGCCGAGTCGTGGTGTTCGTGGCAGCGCGCGGTCGCAAATGGTGATATTTCTAAATATCGCCATAAACCGCCTCTTCCTCAGGAAATATTGGAGGCAATTCAGGCAATCTTCGAAAATTTGAGCAGGGACGATTTGCTGTAGCGTTGTTTGGGCGGTTATACGCAAAACAATAACGAAAGCTACAATAAATCAGTTTGGGCAATAGCCCCCAAGTGCCAGTCCGGAAGCAAAAAAATCTTTGATATTGCAACTGATATCGCGGTATTAGTGTTCAATGATGGCCTGAGAAGTCTCATGAAAGTACTGGAGACGTTGGGGATAACCATCGGCCCAAATTGTTTCAACTTTTGCGTTGAGACCGACGCAGCGCGGATCCAGCTCGCGGAGCGCTCGCTCACAGACGCTGCAAAAGAAGCGAGAAAAGCCTTAACAAGTTCGAGGAAAGAATCAGGAGACAACAATTTGCTTCTTGAAGGCCAGCTATATGGTGCCGGCATCGCTGATTGAAGGTAAATAATTTTTTTTTCAATTTATAACATAAATTAACAAACCTAAAACTTTGAACGCGTTTTTCTCAAAACCACTTTTTTGAGTGCGGCACGCAGCAGAACTCAAGCAATTTTTATCCGATCGACTTCAAATTTTTACTGTATCAATAAAAGTAGATTATCTAGAGAAGTACATAGGATTTTTTCGATATCTCAATAATTATAAAAGTTATAGCCTATTTTCGACGAGAAATTTTGCTCAAAAATCATTCTTTAATTTAAAAGGCGTGCCTATTTTTTAAAAATCAATATTTTTCCAAATCCCTATGTACTTCTCTTCAAAATATCATATTATTAACGAAAACACTCGGTATTTTTTTTTCAGATCGTCGTTGAAGAGAGTTTTGCTGCGTGCCGCGAACCACTGCGGAGATGACAGTACCTGACGCGAGAGCTTCCCCAGCGCCACCATGCGGCGTGAAAAATGTGAAAAAAATGTTTTTTGATACATTAATAAACAAGGAACAAAACCCAAAAAAAATTTTTCGAATATCTCTTTTTTCCCACAAAAAAAAATTCTTGAAAAATGTGAAAAATATAGGGGGTCACAGTGGTGTTGTCCGTTAAAAATAGTTAATTACACAGTCAAATTTCATTTGTATTATGCAATTGTTTAATTTATGTTCGAAGTATTTCATTGCACATCGAAATGTACAAGTCAGTCCAGCATAATTTCTAACAATAAATAAGAAAATTTATTTAACTTTCAATAAAATTTGAATTTATTTCAATGATAATGAAAGTTACGTGTTATTCCTTCGGTCCCAAGGTTTTTACGATATTTTTAAAAATACAATTCATCCAGAGTTATATGCTGAATAAATTTTACTTTTTTAACTTCTACGTACACGCAGTTTGAAGTTATATAATCTCGTGTGACGCAAATATAATGCCAATCTACTCAAACTCCAGAATTAACCTTGGTCTCAAGAGATTAGCGGAATTAAAGTTTCCAACGATCCACCATCATTTGCTCCCACGTAACACGTGGATAACTTTCGTACGAGGAGAAGAGAGCTAAAAATAGCTTGCCATAATATAGTGTCTCTCCGGAAAAAAAGTTGCAGCGAAATAGGGTTTTCGTTGCTATTAAAAAGTTGAAGGATTTCGCAAGTGATCGTGAAAACAATTTTGAGAACGAAAATAAATTTAGTAAAATTCGTATCGACATGATCCTGTTGTTCTAAATCTTTTCAAAATGTTGGGAAATCAAGTAGAATTTTACGAAAAACTTTAAATATAACTTCCTCCATGAAGCCTCCATAAACCTGATCACACAAGTTGGACTACGATTCGTAAGATAAAAAATGGTCAGAGAATAAAAAATGTGGATTGGTTCGGACGTCGTACTATATGATTTGATTTATAGATGTAAATATGCTTCGAAAAAGGAGCCTAGTATGGAAATTTATAAATATCGCAATAGAGGAAAGTCACTTTATGAGTATCGACTTTATAAATTTATGGAGGCTGCGAGAGTTTAAATCACAAACCATTGGAACCGGGCCAAAGGGTCAATGAGACGAAAACGACGACGAGAAGAACCAATGACGACAAACCGATTCAAACGAATATATATATCAGACGTAAAACATACCGAAAAACTATAGATATTAGGTCGTTCGGTCACTCGTGAAAATCCTGTTCGAAGTTGTAACGTAAGAGCGAGTTATCTGCTGAAAATGCATTATAGTAGTATATATATATATCTAGACACGCGGCAGAGTCTTTATATATATTCATTCGTCGATCGATGAACTCTGCGGATATTCAGTTATCTTCTGTCGTCGGAAAATTTTCGTGAAATAAGGAAGAGACACTTCAAAATAAACTCAAAATTCATTTTTCGGCGAACTATGACAGTAATTTTGCATACAAAAAATCGAAGAATTTTTATAAATAATATTGAGGAAGATATTTGTAACCAAAAGTAAAATTGCTAATTAATTAAATTGTCAAAATTGAACATAGTAAAATCCTATCGAATTTCTTCAAAACGAAGAGTTCAGATCGAAAATTAAATCGAATATCAAGTTTTCAATATGAATTGTGTAATAATTTTTATAAGGGGACTACGATGAACGAACAAATTGCAGGCATTGGAACGTTATAAATGAATCATTGAAAAACAAGACGATGTCGTGTTCTTTTTTATGAGAAGCATCAGGATGTTATTATTTTCTTCAAGATAATAAATTACGTGTGTTGGGTTAAACGGTGAACGGGAGCGAGTGTCGAATTGATAACAACCGTGCACGGTGATCATGACTAAGGGGGCATAGATAGAAAATAACTATCATCAGTTCCGAGAGAGAGAAAGCCAGAGTAAGAGAGAGAGAGAGACAGAGAGAGAGAGAGAGAGAGATGGAAAGAGAGAAAGATGTACCAAGCGATAAAGTAGCCGCATTGCGGTACACCGTGCTTCGCAACCCCGCACGTCGGCCATTCGCCGCCACCTCTATGGAATGGACCACGAGGAAGAACAGCAGCCGAGTTCCGTCTCTCCGTTAGTGTGAAGCGTAAGCTTTTCTTTCTCTCTCCGCGCTCCAATTGTGTATAATTAATTTACTGTGTCACATATATATTAAAATTAATGATCACGATATTTCCTTCTTATTCTCCCAAATTTCTTGAGATAGAAATAAATTATATAATTGTACACCTACATACATATATTTATATATATCGTTTATTTTTATCATTTTTTTGCTATGAAAACCCAATTTATAAAATGATGAAGGGGATTCTCGTGAAAGGTTATAAATAATATTATTTTGCAGGACATATTTATAAATAAATGAATAAATAGAATACAGATGAAATATATATTATAACGATTGTTAATAATCCTGAGAAATAATCGTAAAATTTTGGTTACTTACGAAAATCAGCGTTTTCAATCTGGAACAAAACAAACATATGTGTAAAAAATTAATTAACAAATTTGTATAATTGTTTTATGAACATTTATTTCGGTTGTAATTTTCTAAACATCTTTATTTTCTTAAACCTCTCAGTAAAATCATTCTGCTGTTTTGAACATTAAGGATCGTTTTCGTTTGGGTTTGTTTGGGGTGAGCGACTTGAAATAATCATACCCGCAAATTAGCTAGGACAATTGTATTATATTTAATATTTAATAATCAGTAGCGTGTGTAATAGTAAATATCTAACGAGGGTAAGAAATTTTCCCAAGAGAGTAATAATTTGTTTTGTTTATTATGGCGGGGAATGGTGCACTTTTTTTTGAAACAACAGACGTCCCCTTTCGCCCCGGGACGGTCCAGTCATTAATTTGACAAACCGTTATTGCTGCTGAAATATGTTTATAATATTAGGTGTAGATTCTTCATTATTCACACGTAATTTTCACGAAATATGCATTATTTATTATTAATTTGTTTGTAATCAATTTGTTTGTAATTAATTTGTTTGTATCAAAATTTGTTTGTAATGATTAATTAAGGGGGGTTATGCTTTTAGGCCGGTTAAAATAAATCAATTTTTATGATTTTTTAAAAAGCAAACGATCCATTTAATGTTTTTCGAATTTTGAGTATATTTGATTATGAGTCTTGACAACTACGATATATATATATTTTTTATAATTTTTTACATAATGGCGAAGCGATAACGCTGTTTCCCCGGAACGTCATGATGCGCGTTCAAAAATTGCGTAATTTCCAATTTCCGTTGACTTGATAGAAATCAACTAATTTTTTTATTATTATTAACATTCATACATTGTCAATGAACATCAAAAAGTGAAAAAAGAATTGATAATTCCATAAATGGGACGCCTTGAAAAAAAAAATTTGATTTTTACAACAAATTTTTTCATCATTTTGCAATAAAAAAAATACTTTTTTACATCGATTTTTGCAAATTCATAGGTTCATTTAGGATGGGACATTGTTATTCAGATGTGAGCAAAATTTAAACGAGATCGATCAAATATTTTTGGAGATATCGGTTACACCAATTTTTTAAATCCAGTTCTGTACAGATTAAAATAAAGTGTGTACTAACAGCATATAGGCCACTTTTACGGGCCTTATGTCGTTAGAAGCATTTCGAATTTCGCTTAAACAAATTGTAGGCATATTCTTGACATGTATTATAAATATTTTATGGAACAAGAAAATTTTCGAATTTTTGAAGATTCCAAAGGTATCGCCCCCCTTAAACACATCGTAAACAATATGCAAATTTTGGTCTCATTATGGGCACAATTGCGAAAATTCAATTTCAAATTAAGGTATATACTGTACTGCATGCTAGTCAAATGAGTGCTAAATTTTCACAATTGTTTTATACCAAGCTTAACGCACTAATTGAACGTATTGTTAGTGGATTTGTATCACAGCATGTCTTATTAACGTAGAAAAATATTAAAAACGATAGATTTGGGAAACCATCAACTGATAAATGCAAATTTTCATGATGGCACATTATCATTGGAATTCGTCAAAGAATAATCCGTAATTTTTAACCGATTGCAATGTACCACGTCTTATTTTGTTCCTCAAGAGATTCTTTACGAATTCACCACGTGGATTTCTTCTAGGCCTTATCGTTCCACTATTACAGCCAATTGTTTATTTAGCAACAAAAAATCTTTCATAAACAAATTGCTATAATTTCCAAACAAATAAACTTCAAAAAAAACTACATGTCAAATTCGTAGAGAATCTCTTGAGGAACAAAATAAGACATGGTGCATTAAAATCGGTTAAAAAATACAGATTATTCTTTGAAAAGTCCCAATGAAAATATGTCATAATGGAAATTTGCCACTATCAATTAATGGTTTCGCAAATGTATCGTTATCAATATTTTTCTAGGTTAATTAGACATGTCATCTTACAAATTCACCTTCACCATGTATAATTAGTGCATTAAACTTGCTATAAAAACATTGTGAAGTTTTAGTACTCATTTGACTAGTATGCAGTACAGTATTTACCTTAAGTGGGAAGACAATAGCACCCATGCTTACTGTACATCTCAATGCATTCAATTCGAGGGCTGCGAACCGAAAACAACACAATGCATGGTCCAAAAGAATGCAGCATCCCAGGAGATGGTTTTATCCATACTCGCTCGGCACCAGCATTCGGCGAGCCTCTAAGTTCTGCACACATCCCTCGAGGTTTAACTGCGCGATTAAACATATCTCATAAAGGGGTACACACACAAATTTTATAATATTCCTAACTGTACTAGCCACCCCGAAAAAGGAACAAGAGTTGTAACCAAGCACATATTATAATACGCAAAAGCATGACTCTGCTATCTGACTTTCGGAGTTTAAACAAGGGACCCAAAACTTTGCTTTTAAAGGCTGAATTTAAAGTATAAGTTTTGTTTAAATTCTCCTTTTAAAAAAGACGAGTGTTTTTTTCCGCAGGGACGTTCGGCATGAAGTTTTTAGCATAAGCTTTTTTTTAATTCTTAAAGTATTTACGAAATTCCAATTTAATTTTAAATTGAGGGTGACGAAAGATTTTCCAACGAAACAAATTACTTTTTTTTCTTCTAATCTTAATGGTGTAACGAATTATTCTTATTACTGATTTTCTTGTATTGTCTCAAAAATTATCCAGCATTCGATGTATTATTTTGCGTTATGAGCTCGTAGGAGGAGTATTTCGATTTTTCTTTGTCTTTTGGGGGACAAAACTTTACCGATATACCAATAAGATTTTACATGCCCAATAATTAGTTGGTTACGCCAGTCCTTTTTAAAAATTCATTTTAGGGCCACCCGTGAACCAAGTTTTTCAACTTTTTGCAATGCAGGAAGGTGCAACGTTTATTTCTTGTTGTGTTGAACCTCTACGTTGAAATAACGTCCGGTTTTCCCGTTATAATGGTTTGTACGGCATGAAAAAATTTATAAGAGTCAACTTGAATATTTCGACGTTGTACTGCACCTTTTACTTTCAGACTATTTGGGTGCAAACTGTACCTCCTAAATGAATTCGTTTTTTATGAACGTGTTTCTTAAAGTCTATACTTTCGATTCATGTACAATTAATAACAACAAAACAATTTCTTTTTATAATGATAGCTGGAAAAGTGGTTGGAGTTGGCGTGACCCCATTTGAAAGTCTTTGAAATTCGAAAGGCTTTTTATAATGTACATTTGAAATGAATATTTGAAGCATTGTGATATATTTTTGCGTCGAATGTGCGTTATATTTTTTTTTCACAACTTTGTCAATAAGGTGGTAAAATAAAGGAGGTGAATTTTCAACTTTGTTAGAATGTTTCGAGGTAAAATGGTGTTCTGAGTGGCTTGACTGTTTTTTTAATAGCTCGAAGCTATTTCGCTATCTCTCGGCAAGGTTTCTCGAGAAACGGTCTCGTTTTTACGGCTGCTGGTTGCAAGAGCAAAGTTGCAACGAATAATAGGTCTTACGTTATGACGTCTTTAACTTCGAGATGTTAAAACGTCCGTTTACGAGTGAATCCCTTCTTGCTCTCTCCTTCTCTCTCTCTTCATGTCTGACTTCGACCTCGTTTTTTCTACTTCGGGCCCAGCACGCCATTTCCCGCTTCGACTCACTCGTACGCCTCTCCAAAATGAATATTTCAGAAAGGAGAACGGAAAGTGCGATTATTTAGTTTCCTGTCTCGCTCTCTCTCACTCTCTCTATCTTTATCCTTCTAAAATTTTGCGCCTCAAGGCAACTCTTTTTCACTCCAAATTTACCACCTGGACCCTTTTCGTATTTTCATTTCACTTACTCTGACATACAAATTTCAAGTATACGTCCCTTTAAAATTCTCCACAAATATATGTAAAAAATAAAACAATTAAATTCTATGTACGAAATAATATTTAGGATTTCGAATTGGAAATTTAACAAGCTTCAATTTTCGGGAGGACACTTTGCAGTTAAAAACGTTTCGCATAAATACTTTTGTTTATGAAACAGCAAAAAGTTGGGAATTCATTAAAAAAATGTTTGATTTTTTCATAGATATTAGAAAAATACGAAATTTTCTATCCCTTTGCTCTGACAAACAAATTTCAAGTACATGTTCCTTTAAAATTATTCACAAATACATTTTGAAGCTCAATATGAAAAAAAATAAATAAATTCTATGCACGAAAAAATAATTACGTTATCAAAATTAAAATTTAGCGAGCTTCTATTTTCGAAAGGGCACGTTATAGTGAAAAATTTTTCGCATGAAATTGTTTAGTCTCTGAGAAAGCAAGAAATTGGGAATTTATTGGAGAATTGTTTTTTTTTCTTTTTTTTCATAGATATTAGAAGTATAATATTTTCGTTGATAGTTTAAGGAATCATGAACATGTTTGATAAGGAAAACAAATCATATTTTCTAGGATTCATGTATTTCACATAAAAAGTTTTCTGATGCATTTTAAAAATCTCTCAAAATGTAGCATATTAGATTTTAAAGTTTAACGTATCTAAATTTCACATCTGACGCTTTTTTTGTGCTCTTAAATAAAATGTGTGATAATTTCACATAATTGACAAATTTTCCATATCAATCGAAGCAAATTTTCCATCCTGTTTATAAAAAAAAAATATATTCGCAATCATCCTGAAACTTGGATTATTTTTTTCACTACTTATGTCTAACAACCCAACCTTTTTAAATGAAACACTCTTGAAATTCGTCACCTGCAAGAACGATATTCTTGGTTGTACCAGCAGGTAGGATAATCTTTCTAATAACTCTGCAAGATTCTCTAAAATGTCTTCATGAAAAAACTCTCTAGAATGTCCTTCGGGACGTCCTTTATCAAATTCTTGAGGATACTCTTGACCGTATCCTTCAACTTCTCTCTCCCCGTCAGCCGCTCTACTCCTGTTCATCCGAGACTCCTATGACTTTATACCTAAGTCTGAAGTTGAACCACCCAAAAATTCAATAGCACATCGCGAACAAGCACAATTTTGGGAAAATTCCTACTGCCCAAAAGTTACGAACTTCATATTTGTCAAATAGTTCTCAACTTCGGGGATTTTTATTTCCCTCGGCATTTTCTTATCTGTAAATAAAAAAATGAGCTCTCAATGAACACGTAAAAATTTCTTAGTTACTCTGAAAAATCCAAATCAAATTCAGTCATTTCTTCATAGCAAGTTAAATAATATAGGAAACTGTGGATTCCAAGGTGTTAATAATTCTTACAGCCAAGATTAAGAAATGAGAAATATTACACCATATGGACCTAAAAAAAAATATAAATAACGATGAAAATAAAAATTTAAAGTAAATTATTTTTTTTATCACAAATTTTTTATATTTTTGATTAATGAAAAATTTAATATATGGATTAAAAAAGGAGATATTTTTATCTTAAAAATTCAATGCATATGAAAGTTGAAATAAAAATAATATTTATAATATTAATTATACCATATTCAATTATGATATTATTTAATAATATTTTCATGAATCTGCGATCTTGGGTAGGTACAAGAATTCACGTTCGTATTATGTATTAAAATAATAGATATTTTTATCTTAAAAATTCAACGAATATGAAAGTTGAAATAAAAATAATCTTTATATGATTATTTATAATATTTATAATATTAATTATACCATATTCAATTATGATATTATTTAATAATATTTTCATGAATCTGCGACCCTGGGTAGGTACAAGAATTCACGTTCCTCTTCCTAGACATATAGTCAGTCAGAATAATAGTACTACTTTGGTTCCCACAATTTATGCACATATAGAGCGCAATTCGTATGTGAGAAATGCCTCGACGCTTTGCGCCACGTGATGGCCGGAGCGAGAAGCTTCAACGTGGATACTGGAATAAACGGACCCAAGTAGCATTATCTATTTGATTTAAATACAGCTCTCTAGTTGAAACGAACATAAATTTAGTTGATTCAAATGAAACAAATTTCGAATAAACGATCCTAATAGATCTAAATAGAACTTTTTTCTGTGTGTATGTATACATATAAATATTGAAGTACCGCTCGAAGGCGATGGCTGTACATCCGGTTTCGTTACCGCAGGCAACGCCCCTCGGTTCGCCACCAAGTCGCGGGCGAAAACTCCTTCCCTACACTGTATTTGGGTCTAGTCGTCAATTTGGCGAGCTTTGCGATCGATATCGGTCCATGTGAATCCCTACCTTCTTCTCTCTCTCTCTCTCTCTCTCTCTCTCTCTCTCTCTCTCTCTCTTTCGCGAGCATACCATCGACTTCGATCAATTACGTGAGAGTGATAACATTTCTCTCGCACGCTCGATCTCTCTTTCTCTTATTTTCATCTTCCCGTACACTGTTTCGCTCTTCTTTCCTCCAAACGTCGTACTGAAGTGTCTATATACGTAGTATACATTATGTATGTACTGCAGGAAAACGTATACAAGGCTAGGGGTATATTTACTTGGAAGCAACGCTCACGGAGCCACAAGCTTACGTGTTCAGGGTGTTCGATTCCTCACGAAGCATTCACGACAATTCGTTCCTTTCTAGAACCAGAATTGTCACTGTGCTAATTCGATTTATTTAATTATTGGCTTCTCGAACTAATTTTCATGGAGTCACTAGCGGGGTTTAATATTGCTCATTATTGTGAAACGAAACAAATGGCATTATCGGAAAGACGATATATATCTTCAGTAGAATATACGTCCTTTTTGTATTTTTCGTATTCGATGTATTCCAACCTTTGAATTTTTTATACTCCACCGCTCGGCAACTCGAAATAAAAACTCGAATAATTTATGATCTCGGATGTACCGGTGATCGTAATACCTGATCCAAAATGAAACTTCTTTCACTGTATCCTTAGGGTGACCTATTTTTATCAACGTTTCTTCCAGTATGAAAAATCAATTAAAAAAGCACAAAGTCAGAAAAGATTTTTTTTTTTAAGTCTCCTTCGTACTGAGCCTAATTTATGGCAGTCGAATTGAATCCATTTACTTCTGTGAAAATCCTGCATCGTACCCATTTCATTTTTTTAATCAAACATGACAGGATATGAATAAATCGTTGCAGATTTAAATAAAAAATGTCATAGTCAATCATTCGTTGCTGTAATCGATTAAAATTAGAGGAACAATCGTATAATATAGGAGAACGACAATATGCGGTTCACATAATATAATGAGATTAACGAACTATATATAAACGCTAATGAATAATGAGTAAGACGAGATAGAAATAGATTGACGGATTTCGCAGGCTCTTCCTTTCGCTTGCATATGTAACGAACGCGTCTCGTGATCTCCGCGACCGGAATTTAATGCATCTACCCTGTACGTATATTACTTACACACAAACTTGCACATTAACGTATTCGTGATGTCACTGAATATCTCAAGATGACTTTACATTTGCTCTAGCAAACTCTTGGCTAGTCAATAACTTCATTATTAAGTTGTGGGTTCGAAAAAATGTATATCTGCGATTAAACTAAGCAAGCTAGAACAACAAAGGCTGTTGAAATTTCCACTTTTTATTCAAATGCATAAGCATTTTCAAGTTTTTTCCGTGTTTTATAGGCTGTAGAATTTTGTTGACGAAGAAGAAGACTTACAAACAAAATAGATCAAATTTAAAATAAGTTGACGTATTTATTTAACGGGAAAACAGTGGTGGTAAACAAAATTATCGTCTTTTACGCGATATCCAGCTTTCGATAACTGTTTACAAATTATTTTTTGGCGACATGATATAAAAATATAATGGATTCAACGATTGCGAGGAATTCAGACTGAAAGTACTCTTCTAAATGGAGCAATACGATTAACTAATTTTTATTTTTATTTTTATTCTGCTTGCGTATATACCCTCGTGGGTTTTTACGATCCCATTCCATCACTTTAACCCCACTTCATTAAGTTTCCAATTTCCTAATTTCCATGTTCCTGAGAGACTCTCCAAGAGTGTTATCCACACTCACCCTTTCTTAATGTACTACTGTATCGCATTTGCATGAGGGCCAAGGGAAACTGTGAAAAACCCGGCCGATACAGGCGGTTATATTTTTACTGAGCTTCAATTGATTAGCACCATCGGAATCTCAGAAAAACTGCCTCCCGCTCAGCGATTGATGCACGAGCCAGTGCATGGCTAAACGGTCATACAACCGAGTATTGGCCCTCACCCGAGGCTTCTTAACTTGGGAGATCGCCGAAGCCACATACGGATCGCGTACCCATCGCTGTCGGTAACAGGTAAAGTAACTATTATTCGTTGCAATTATCTTAAGAAATGGGTGCTTTGGTTCCCTCATCTAAGTGAATCAATCTCGTAGCACATTACAATCATAATGCGGATTACCATTCTCAATAATTCTATGTCAAGAAAGTTAGAATATTTCTTGTTTTGTATATATTTGTAATTGAAAGATTCAAAAGAAGAGATGCGTTAACTTTTTTCCCTAACGCGTGAAAATCATTAAATAATAACAAAGTCTACATATTTAATTCGACTTAACAATCATCGATGAAAAATTGTACAGATTATCAATAAAAATTTCAGTAAATAAGACTTCAAAAATCAATATATAAAAAGATACAACATACAAGTACATAAATGCAGGTTATTGTTATTTTATTTGTTAATTGTGATTATTGTTTTCCGATAATTCTTTTTATATTTGTTCTTTTCGATTAAGGTAAATTTAAATCCATGTGAATAAATAATGAAATGAAAACGTAGTTTCGAAAAAAAAAAATTATTTTAAATTCATCGGAAAAAATGTTATTAGTAAAATCTTTATTGCATATAATGATAAATATGCAAACAAAATTGTAATATTTCTTAATATATAATACCACGAATATTACAGTTATTATATAATATTATATAAATATTAAGATATTAAAGTTCAAACAAATGTACAATTCATGCCTTTCATTCGCACACACTGGTCGTTAAAGTTTTGGTATGTCGATGCTTGTGTGCACTCACGGTGCATATATGCATGCTGACGAGATTAATTCGGCACCCATCAACTTGCGCCTACGTATTTCAGTCTTACAACAAAAGCCAGTCACTCACTCACTGAACTGATCGCGGCGTACTCTCTGAGCTTGATTTACGGAGTCTGATCCGTGAGAGATCCGAAAAGTCATATTTGATCTCATAGCAAACAAGATTTGGGCTAGTCCCCGATACAACAAGCGATCCACAGTTTAAAGCGATCACAGTATATTGACGTCATCATGTTCACAAGCCAATTATACGTGAAAGTTGATCATATATTTACTAGGACGTACACTCTTGACTACAAAGAATGCTGAAGAAAAAATGAAGTCGTTGATCAATTTTTAATACAGAAATTAAAAATTATGCTATTTTAAAGATTTTTATATATTTTTTATTATTCAAGAGTATCCTGAAAACTTATAGGTCTTTTGTACTTAAAATGACAAGCTCCAAATTGGGCAATGTTACTACTTAATAGTGACAGTTAATTATAATTTGTTTTCGTCGAATTAGGGATTGAATGATTACCCACGATATTGATGATCATAGCGACTCGATGACATTAATCGTTTTACATTTTCTCGATTCGGCTGTATGCAAATTCACCTCGAGCTTTAAATAGAGACACATATATATGTTGATTATATCCACGGAATGTGTCAATGTGATATCGATATGTATACTATTAGTCGAACGAGGTCGTGTCAATACGTCTCTTTGTCTCTTTCTCTCTCTCTGTTTTTCTCTCTCACTCTCTCCAAATGTAAACTTATACAGGGTGTCCAAGATTGGATGGTCAATACTACAAAGTGATGTAATTTCGGGTAGGAAAGTACAGCACCGTTTCTGAATCGGACCCTTTCCTGATGAATTAGGTATTAATTATTAAAAAGTCGACGAATTCGTACCCAGTGCCGAAACCATTGGAGAAAGAGTAAAAATACCGTAAACCAATTCCGTAGAGCATACAATTTCCTAAAAAAAAGTTTCAGAGAACACTTTTCAATCTTCAATAGCCTAGTCCGGAGAGCGGTTAGAAAAACAAACTAGTATTCGTGAGTTCCGCATAAAGCGAGCGTGTTTTTCAATTCGCTTTCCACACTGATCTATTAAGGCTGCCTGTATATATTTTCCTCTCCCACTTTTCCTCGTTCTATGTCTCTATATACACCCGTAAAAGCGTTAAAATACCGGTATACCATAAATTACAAAGCCTCCGAATATATCAATGGAATGCATAAGCTCATTGGCTTGTCTAACAGCAATTATATGCCTGAACGATCCTCAAATTAAGCCTATTTCGTATCCTGATGTGTACTCGATCTCTGGCGTCGGTTTTCACCACTGTAAATTTACAATCGCGTAATCACATACACACACACACGCACACGTTTCGCACATAATCCGTATTCCGTGTGAATTACTGGTTTAACGTCGTAAACGGATCCTCGTCCTTTACCAGAAAACTATAATTATTGTTCAATGATTTTTTCAATCACAATTCTGTTAGGAGATTCTTTGTCACAGGGTTATCAATTGTTTCGATGTTGGGTTGTCAAACGATGACATTTATTCTGTTGAAAACCATTGGAATAATGATTATAGATTAAATTAAAAGATTTCTTAATAATAATTAATAAACTAGGCCTTGATAAGAATATCGTACGTTGAATTATTCTCGAATTATTGGACACCTACGAAAGCACAGGGAAGTTGCAAAACAACCTACATCGATAAAGGAGTCTTCATATTTCCTGAAATTTTGACATTCAAACGTGAGAAAGTGTTACGTAATTAAATTAATAATACGATTGGTAATGTTTGATCAATTGCTAATTATTCGCTGAATACTGTCGAATATGCGAACATTTTTATACGTGGCAAAGTATATACGTATATTTTGTATAACTATATAACATATACATATATATAATATTGCGACGATATTAAATTTCACGTCATCATGGACCACTCTCCGTAGATCGTTTGTGATGCGTCCGAGGGGAAGATTACGTCTAAGCTCGTTTCGTCAGGATAACCACCAAGACGCCATTTTTTTTCTGCTCCACATTTTCGCGTTTATTATCCTATTATATCCAAGTCGACGTCGAACACTGGCACATGAGCGTTTTTATTTTCCATGGATACGAGATGTGCGGTGAGTATCAATGATGACGTCGTGTCCTCGAGGATGTTGTCGCCATTATCATGCCCATCAAATAACAAACTGGCTAGCTTGAATTTATACGAGTTGCAATATTGAATTTATCACACAGCGTGTTTGCTGGATTTGAAAGCCTTCACTCAGTTCGCCTCGATAAAACGACCGTAAAATGAGGGTCCCTTTTGTAACCTGATATTCGAAGGACACGATTTCCTTTGTATTTTTTATTTTGGTGCTACGACCACATGTTGGAAGAACTCTTTTTTTTTAGCTTGACCTTTTTTAAGGACTTTCAACCATCAAGACCCAAATCCTATTCCAACTCTTTTTAACTCCCTGGCAATTCGCAACATTGACTGAATTGTATTAAAGAGTATTGACTCATTTTGCTCTTTGATACGTGTCTTTTCCTACATTCTGCATTCATCCTTGATTACTTTGAATTTACTTCGAAAATTCCGTTAGAAGCGTACTTTTAAAACTCGGCATTTATTCAGCTCACTCGAATCACGACGGTTGCTTTAACTATTTATTAATGAACCTCGACTCGGTTTACTTTTCTCAAGCAGTTTTAATTAACCAAAAAACACAACACCTATAAATAACTTCATTGATTGAAAGTCATTCGAAATGAAACTTACGAGACTACTTGCACTCTAAACTATCAGAGCTCAGGTGGCTTTTACGTCAGGATTACCTTAATGTATAAAGTGTACGAACACACGTCAATCTTAGGAGATTCATGCAAAGTTTCAATTTGGTAGCAATGAGATTATCCTTTCCTCCGACAAAATCGAGTCCGATATCGAAACCAAATTCTAGCATATACACGGATGTTTACAACATATAAACATACATTCGTGTATGGCTGCGTGTATGTGTGGTAGAAGTCTATCGTTCTTGGATCGAGGCCAGGACCGCAATCGCATTAACGTAGTCTGCACTAATTATGGTGGGACACACATTCGCGCGATCGTAATCGATCCTCATATACGCGGCTGGACATTACGTGAATGTGTGGCTATTAGGCAACGATGTAAATTCGATCCAGAAACCTTCATTTGACAGCCTTCATAAGTAATACCTCTGTTGCGGTGTATTCATTTTGTATAAACGCACATACTTCCACAGGCAGAGTGTAAAATTCTACAAATTTTCTCCAAAATATCCAAAATCATGTTTAAAAAAGAAAAAAAAATATCCTGAATGTGAATCGCTAAGTTTTAACCCTTAAATATCTCACGATAATCTCGCATAATCTCGCGAAATGTTTCTACACACAAATTCTGTTTGTTTTGTTCAATGCTTCTGCTTACACACTTTTGGAGTTTTTCTAGTTCACCCCATCACCTTAATTCCATCTTACTAACTTCCATATTCCTGTGAGATCTCCAAGAGTGTTACTCACAGCTACTCTTTCCTGATACACTACTGTATCACATTTGCACGAGGGCCCAGAAAAACTGTGAAAAACTCAGTCGATACAGACTATATTTTTACCGAGTTTCCGTTGGTTAGCATCATCAGAAATTCAGAAAAACTGCCTCCCGCTCAACGATCGATGTGCAAGTATGACTAGGCGATCCCCCATCCAAGTACAGGCTTAGCCCGAAGCAGCTTAGCTTAGGAAATCGTCAAAGCCACACACCGACCGCGCACTCATCGATATAGATCGCAAAATTAATTTCCACAAGAAAAAAATGTCTCGGTGCTGGAGTCACAAAAAGTAAGAATAAAAAAAAATTGGAAAATAACAAGAAAAAATATGAAGATTTTCCAGTATACATATTAAGGTGATTAAAAAAAAATCGCCTTTTTTCTTAAAGTCGCAAGTGATTGTGATAATACTTCACGAAAAAGTAATTCTCTCACAATTTGGACCTTCTAAAACAATTTTTAGAGGTCGCACTAGCGACGTTTGGATGTTTTTTTTTTCAATTTTAGCGAAAAATCATGATATATAAAAGTATCGATTTTTCGATGTCGCAATAAAAATTATTAGTACCTAATGAAAGTTGATTCTCTCGAAATTAGAGTTTAAAAGAGATAAAATTGGAGGTCGCCCCAGCAGATTTTCTATTTTTTTTTTCAATTTCTTGTAAACATCGTGATATAAAAAAATGGTTTGTGTCGCAAGTTGATATGTTAGTATTTCATGGAAAAGATATTCTCCCAAAATTTGAATCTTCTAAAAAATTTTTTAGAGGTACCTCCGGTGGCTTTTAGATATTTTTTTTATAATTTCGGGTAAAAATCGTGATGTCAAAAAGAAAATTTCTGCGTTTGGAAGTTTATATGCTAGAATTTCATGAAAAAGGAATTCTCCCAAAAAAAGTTGAAAAAAAACTTATTAGAGATTACACCCAGCGACTATGATTTTCTTTTTCTAAATTCGTTTTCGGTAGTGTTAACGCATTTACTTGCGACACGAAAACATCCACATTTTTATATTACGGTTTTTAGTTGTGAAATTAGAAAAAAATATCTCAAAGTCACTGGGGTTTCCTCTAAAAATTTTTTTAGAAGACCGAAATTTTGCAAAAATTACTTTTTCACATAGTATTAGTATCTTTAGTTGCCATACAAATAAAACCACATTTAAACATCATGATTTTCAGCCAAAATTATGAAAAAATATCTGAATGTCACTGGAGGCACATCTAAAAATTTTTTTACAAGATCATGTTTTGGGAGAATAACTTTTTCATGAAATGCTAACATTGAAAAAAATTGAAAAAAAATTTTTAGAAAAGCCGCTGGGACGACCTCTAAATTTGTTTTCTTTTAAACTCAAATTTTGAGAGAATCAACTTTTTATTAAGTAACTAACAAATTTTGTTGTGACACCGAAAAATCGATACTTTTATATCATGATTTTTCGCTAAAATTGAAAAAAAATATTTGAACGTTGTTGGTGCGACCTCTTAACATTTTTTTAGAAGGTCCAAATTATGAGAGAATTACTTTTTCATGAAGTATTGACATAATAATCACTTGCGACTTTAAGAAGAAAAAAAGTCAATTTTTTTTTAATCACCTTAATACATATGCATATTTACCGAGTAGATGTAACACGACGAGAGTTATATGTCGAGGGTTTGCGTCTTGAATTCAAGTCACGAACGGTCCACGAGAAGCTTGGAGGGGTAAGAGAGTAAAATTTCTGCCGCTTGAATGGGACCACATTTTATCCTTAGTACAAGGAGGAGAAGGGGAGGGGGGGGGGGGAGGCGCAGAAGAAATGAGACGTGGAAAGAGGACAGCGACCTCGTTTCGTTGAACCTGATACTGTGTTGGAAAGCAGAAATTCTCATCCCTCCTTATCGTTGTCCAGCATTAATGTCATTAAATAAGAAACGTATTCGATATCCAGCATCAAACACATATAAATATGTCTGTTCGTAACTAATATCTAATAATCCGTGGTGGAAAGTTGAAGCCGAGTAAAGTCGAACAAATAATTTCATAAAATGAAAAACTTTTCGATCCCCAGAGCGAACAGGGTAGAAATAAGAATACAAATAACCACCGCAAGCGATAACAGATACTTAACTCTTTTTCTCGAACCGTCTGACTATACGTTTCGTTTCTACTTACAAGTAGTTCAGTCATTAGTATACAGACTATAACTGCACTTTAAAATTGCTTCGATCGTTCGACAAAAAGCTTCCCATTCAATTTCAATTTTTCTATCTTTAAATTAAGTTTTGCATTTATGGATAGATATAAGGATGATGTGGAAGATGACGTCATACGGATGTATAATAACATTTTCGTTATATACATTAAATTATATATTAAATGCTCAAGTACCCTGGGGCTTGAGCATAGCTTGAATGGTCGATGCATTTTCAGGTTTACGAGAAAGAGAGAGGGAGAAAGGAAAAGAGTGTATGAGAGAGAGAGAGAGAGAGGCTGTGACTGATCGAGTGGTGCTGAGTGCAACGTTGGGGGATCGAATTACAGAGAGAGAAAGAGAGGGAGGGGGAAATTGTATGTATATATGGAAGAGACTGAGGAAGTGAAAGACAGAGAGATGGAACGAGACGATGACGTCAGTGGCCCGGTTTCATTGAACCTGCGTTGCGCCAGGATAATCCTGCGGCACTATATACGCTGAGCGCATTATTTGCATTAACCTCCTTCTCCTGCCGGGTATCCTATTTCCCCTTCCGACTCTTCACGAAGCTCTGTCGTCATTGAGCCAGTATTCACACGTATATGTAAATTTCACGCTTTGTACTCGATTGGAATTCCAAGGTATTTAGATCGATTCGATCTCGTCGTTTTCGATCAATCACTAAAGCATATATCTTCAAATTATTTAATTCTACATCCAATTTATTGAATAGAAAACGGCTTTCGTGAAAAAACATGAAGCTTTTTATGCCAAAATGCTTCAAAGCAAAAGTTTTGAAGAGAAAAAGAGAGGGTTGTTTCTTCGTCAAAGGAAGATCGCGAGTAAATCGTTTTCGAAACATATACGGTATGTAGATAAAACTACAACCTGCTGAAGAATTTCTTTAGAAGGTCAAAGCTTTCAGGTACGATGTATATAGACTCTGCACGAATGTAGTACATCGTCCACTAGTGCTGGATTCGTGAATGGGAAGAATATTACGTGAAAGCGATTTACATATGTGTGTATCTGTGTTCGTAAAGCCATGTGATGGCCTGGTTTCATTGAAACTTGCAGCACTTCAGGTTTAATCTACAGGGTATCCTGAAAGTGACGTCTGAGATTTGAAGGATCAATAGGCCCCAAAGTTTCGAAGAAAAAATTCTTTTGATATTTTTCTCACTGATGCGTATTTTTTTATATAATTAAATGATGGCTAATCTGGTGCTTTAATGAATAAACACTCGATGGGCAGGGCGTAGTTATCTCTCCAAAATTGATACATCATCAACTTCGTGGCGGAGAGAAAAATGTAAACGAACTTTTCTCTCTAAAATTTGATATTCTATCGAATTTTTTTAATTGATGCAAATAAATCATATTATACCTTTTCGTCATTGAGAATTTCATTATGACACGTACAAAACAAAAAAAAACGTTTACTTGAAGTCTCATGAATGACATTGTCATTCGTGTCTAGCGATGATGTTTTTGAATTTGAACTCGGTCATGTTGACGGAACAAATAAAACTAGTACAGTCAAAGGACTTTTTGAATTTACTGCCGATTTTATCATATCCATTCGGTAACAAAAAAATGAAACTGAAATAAAATGATGTGTAAATGAATTATGAAGATATGATGAAATGAACCATGCTTGGAAATGTATTTTTTTTTTTTTGCAAATTATTATCATCTTATCGTATTCATTGATATTTTTTTTTGCAAATTGTTATTATCTTATCGTATTCATTGACCCTCATAACAGTAAATGTATAACTTCCCATTTATTCCTCCTTCTCAATGACTCGGTATAGAAAAAAAAGAAGGGGATGTGTTTGCGATAATCGAAGCCCTACACGTTGAGGACTGCGAGGATTGATCGTGACAGTGGTGGTCGGAATGGGGATATATATTTTTGTCTCCAGAGGAGAAAAAAACCAAGGACATAACGAAACCGATAGAGGCTTTAACGAGAAAGAGATGGAGTGGAGAGAAAAAATAAGCAGAATGAGATGTAGAGAGGGAATAAGAGAAAAAAGGGAGAGGGAGGGAAAAAGGAGTCTGATAGTGCTCTGCGTGGCCTGGTTTCATTGAACCTGCAGCTCCGCCGCATGGAACGTGTGCGTCGTGGTCCTGCAGCTTTTCACCACTACTACGCGATATACCGATGTTTACAAGAGACTTTATACAGGGTGTTGAAAAAAATCACGTCCAATATGGAAATAAAGCAGTTTGATTGAATTTTACTGACGAATAAACTTTTATTTTTTCTCAGTTGTAATTGACTGCCTTTGATTGGTATTTGACTAATTAAAAACAGCAGATCTGGTGAATCGACATGAAGAAAAAACATTCAGATTGATCATCATTGATTGATTAACATCTCGTTACGAGCACATCGGAAAAATAAAAATATAAGACCTTACTTTTTCACACATTCACGATCCGCTCACCCTGCTGGATACGACTTTTAGGACACTGTATATATTTCGATACAGCAAACACTAATATATCTCGATGATCCTTACATTTTTCGTATTTCTCACTCACAAACGTATATTACATGGTGGAAATATGTTTGGATGTGTGTATATGTATTTTTATCTGTTTCTGGCATCTTTAACCAAGGAGCAGTTAATGCAGAATTTGAAAAGGGAGGAATAGAAAAAGAAGTAGATAGAGGAAGAAAGATAGAATAAAGGAAGGGGTGCAGCGCAGCAGCAACAGCAACGAGCAAGGTCTATGCATAGCTCGTCCCAGCTATGTATAGGTCCGGACGTTCTATAAATAGAATCCAAGTGCTCTCCCCTGCCAACAAACCCTCCCTCATGTTCGCAGTAGCTGCCGCCCCGCCATCACCCGCTGTTCTCTTCAACTCCCATTTCTCTTCCATACGTATACCGAGAAAGTTCGAGAGAGCGAGCGAGCGAGAGAGAGAGAGAGAGAGAGAGAGAGAGAGAGAGAGAGAGAGAGAGAGAGAGTGAGAAGGAGGGAGGGAGGGAGAGGGAGAGGGAGGGGAGGGAGAGAGAGAGAGAGAGAGAGAGAGGAGCGGATATACCGCATCAAGCCAGCATCCCTTCCGACCTCGCTGCCAACATCCCCTCTCTTTTCTTTCTCACCGCCCAACGACCGCGACGAATACAACGCCACCCCGTGTGTTCGCCCACTTTGAAACTTTGTACCTGAGCGAGCTTTTGTCTAAATATATATAAACACCCTCGGTTTCAACAAGACGATTGAGTTTTGTTGCTCGCAAAAATAAACCCCAAAGTATTTTTTCGACTTAATGAATCCCTCTCGCTCGCTACCCTCGAACGCAATGCCAATTTTTACAATGTGGCGTAAAATAATTTACAGATTTTTCGGGGGACCAGAAGAAAAATAACCGAGCTTGCTTTCTCTCCTCAACTCCGAAAAAAGTTGATTGAATTTTTATTTCAGTAATTACAATAAAAGTTATAAGAAACATATGAAAAGAAAAAAGAAAATTTGGTGAGTATTCGTTACTCCGATGTAAATTTGAATAAAATAACATTCAGATTTCGGACTAAACGACATTTTATTATTTGAAGATGACGTCAGGCCAACTTTATTGAATATTCATATTTACACTGCATGCTGTGAATTCTCTTCGACCGCCGTTCCCGTCGAGTGTCCATCCATTTAGATTTGTCATATATATATGTATAACTAAATCTGAGTTTATTACGAGCTGCAGGAAGTGAAAATTGAAATTCCAATACATAACGCGGTCGTAGACACTCTAAACGATTATATCTAAATATAGTGAGTCTTGAAATATGGAGCGTCCTTGTTTTGAGGAGTAGAAAAAAAAAAGAAAGCATCCTACTGGACCGAAGAACATGCCTGCGATTTATAAGGATATAATCATAAAATAAAACATGCGTTCATAAAGATAAGCAATTCATTAAGATGATCTCAAGATAAATCAACAACTACCATTACTCTTTTCATATTGAAATTCTTTTGCTTTGAAGAGTTTTAAAAAATAGACAAAAATATAGAATACACGGCCTGCTTCAATATGCGTGTATACACTTCGCTGAGAGTGAGACTAAAAAAGTGTCCTGGACACGTATCCAATTTTCTTCCCAATTCGGATTGGCAGTATACCCGGCTTCAAACATTTTTCCAATATTCAACACGTTCGAATGAAAATTGACTCGAGTAGATGTGCGACTGTATTCACATGTATATATACACATATAAATATGTATATATGTGTATATATAATACATCGATATTACCATGATAGTGTGCATAAGAGGGAGAAAGAGAAAGGGCGAGAGAGAGGAACTTTTAAAGGCTCGAATGACCGTCCTTCGTCCCGGAAAACGGTCCTCTTGTCCGCTGTATACACACCCTCTTTCCCTTTCTCGTACCCTTGCAAAACCCTCATCTCCACGTGAGCATCGATATTCAATCGGAAATACACTCTATCGATACGCTATTTCTATATATATATATATACGAGTCGTTCCATCAAATATTGATCAGCTATATTTGCATCTTAACCTTCCCAATTTAGATGTAACTTTGTCAACTGTTACAAATCACTGTTCAAAAAGCACGCAAATGTTCTGAATGTTTGTTCATAGCGTGTTTCACGTTTCGTTCACGACTCAAAATATCTATCTATTTTCATTGCGAGTCTAGATAGTTTTATTGGAAAAGTCGAAAGTGAATATTTATTCACTTTGCATGTATTTTTTTATCTAAAAAAATAAAATTCTCTAATAATTATCGTTTAAATCGTTTATATTTATCGTTATTTCATAATACTATTTTATTTATTATTTAGTGATTCTGTTATTTAAAAACATAGTCTTTTTTGATATATGCAATAAAATTTTTTCAAGCCTCTTGGAGATGTCTTTTTATAGATGATTTTTTGTTTCTTACGAAAAATGGGTTGAAAAGTTCGTATAAAAAAAAATTAAAGTATTGCCAACTACGCGATGAGGTTGGATGGATTTCGTTGCGCCAATAGTCATATTACGTTTAGTTAATCATCCGGTGGTTGATCCATTGAAAGTCATGTCGTTGAGACAACTACGCCACGATTTTGCCGCTACATTTTTATTTATTTGAGTTGAGTGTATTTTATGTGATACAATCGCAATAAATAGTTACATTAAAAAAAAAAAACAAAACTTGAGACACAGAATCGATTGAATTTGAAATAATCACACGGAGGTTGAGTTGTATACGGTTCGTCCATGACTTGATAAAATAATAGCATCGAATAAACTTCTCTGCGAGAATTGAATTCAATGACACCATAGATCAACGGAATGTAATTTGTGATTAAGCTAATTACGTAGTAGTCATTTGGATGAAATCTTTTGTTACTATTGAAACAAATAATCTCTTTGCTAAAGCTACTAAAATTTCGTTGCGCAAACAATAAGTTTTGTTTAACACGAATTACATATATTGTAACCGGACAGACTTATTCCTTGGCTGGATTTCTGGTGTGGCAGAAATCCGCTAGAGGGCCACGGGCGGAGCGCCCTCGCGTGAGCGTTGCACAGTCGGTATGCCCATAAGACTTCGACATTGAATCATTAAATAACGATCACTCCGACCGATAATCGTAGAGAAAACTTGAACCCTTGTTTTACGAACTAAACCGGTCTAAGGCCTTATAGTACAATTAAAGTACGCTGATATAAAAAGGTTATGCCACCTAACTATGCCGCGATTGAGGTGCTCTTACGAGTAAAAAATCGATTAATTGTATTTACTATTGAAAGTTGCAAAATATAAAATCAAAAATATCAAATAAAAAATATATATATCAAAAAAAATTTCAAATATTTCTTACGGTCATTTCAAAATCATAATTCTTCGGTACAATCACTATACGTTTTAATTACAGAATCAAATTCATTCAATCCAAACATGATTGATACAATTGACTAAAATACTTTTCCCCATTTCCCGATCAATGCGATGATACTATTTCAAATATTTATTCAATTTTATGCAAAAAATGTTTTGGTTCTATTAAATATTTGAAGTTTTACCTCAAATTGCGGGTGTAGTTGGCTCAACAAAACACCTTCAACTACGCCCGGAGGTTGCGTCAACTACGCCATTGTTTTCGCTGTATCCAACCTCAAGGTATAGTTGAGCCAACTGCACCTCCGTTCTCAGCACTATGCCTCTTTTTTCTATTTAGAAGAGTGATTAGTTTGAAGTTAGGATAATAAAAAATGTATGTAGGATTTCTGAAAGTCAAAGGCCAAAAAAAAGACGATTACATTTTTTGTACAAAGGATGCTAAAAAATCAGAAAATTGTAGTCAAATCTGAAAGTACGAGAGACAAAGTCTGGTCCATATTTGGTGGAGTGATTCATATACATGTAAATGAGTGAGAGGAAGCTTGACCGTCTGTTCACGTTGTGGAAGCTGGTGAAAAGAGAGAGGGAAAGAAAAAGATAAAAAATGAGAGAGGAAGAGAGTGTACAGATAGAAATATCGATCAGAACGCGAACTATGAACTTTGAAATGTCACGCCGGTGGTGTGTTCTTTCAGTCTGAAGGGTTTGGTGAAAACGTGCTCCCCGATGACTCTGCGTGGGACATTAATACGTGCACTATCCGTATCGATTATCGTTCGATGTGAAGTTATAAAAAAATAAAAGAGATAAAACAGCTTTGTCTCGAACACATGTCAGTATATTTCATATTATTTATATTTCCTTGTCAAACATACGTAATGATGAAAATCCCGAAATAATGAGATTTATCATGAATTATTCAGGAGTGATTATACGAGCTTTCGAAAATTCAGTAGAAAAATCCGCATAGGTCAGACCATTGATATTGCAATAAAATGCTGTGAGATTTTTTCGTCCAGGACACACAAGAGATCCTCGCTAACTCGTTTTTTTGTTTCACTTAACATTTCAATGTTATTCATGAGTAATAAATAGATACACAGGTTTTTTTGAGTCTTTTTTGTATAAAAATACGAATGCATATATTCCTCGCCTATTTCGAGTAGTTTTCTGACCTACATACGAACCGAAAAATATATGCAAATGTGGTTAAAGCCCCTTGGTTAGCTCAGAATTCTCAGATGAACTGTGAACTTTTGACGCTTCCAGAATAAACGATCCTTCTTCATTTTTATTTTTTATCCTGTTTATCTTCCAGCCGAGGATAGCAGGCTTTTTTAAAAATATGTATAGGTAGCGAATAAATGTACTTCGAAGCCTTTCAGAAACAGGCTAGTGTTATGTATGTAACTCTATCGAAAAGCGTGGGACGATCGATCGCTTAGTAAAAGTGAAAAGATGTCCCGAAGACGGATGTGGAAAATTCACGTTTCGAGTGACTTACACACATGAATAAATAAATCGAAGAAAAGAGAGATTTGGAAGTACTATAACTACTAGCAAATTTTCAATTCCACCCTACATTTCTTCTCTTTTTACTCACACATTATTAATCCATCCGCGACTTTATATAATACGCTCTATTTAATTTTACGTCCATATTTATTAAGCATGAATGAGGAAATTTGGAGGAAATCTGATCTGCAATAAAATCGGGTCAAAAGGGGAGAACTTTGACACGTTGAGCAAATAAATTGCTCGCTCTTTTTATAACAGTTGAATAAAAAATCGTGATTTTTATTTGTTTTTTTGATACACCCAAAACTCATCGAATTATTCATTAATCTTTCAGTATTTCATTTTTATTCGTCGTTGATTGATGATTGGTTATTTCGAAAGGGTATTTTTAAATTATAAAAACAATAAATTACATCTTTTGATGAAAAATATCAATAGACTCGATTTCAAAATTATGAAAAACTTTAAAATAATTAAAAAATATTTTTTAAAAATTGAATAGTGACAATTACTAATAAAATGAATCACACATATTTGTTGTAAATTTTTCATTTCGTAATTAAACGTTAGAAACTTTCGAATAAGGTTAAAATTGGATTTTTATACACCCGACTGAAGTTGAATATTTTCACGTTGAAAGTTGGATGTTTTTTACAGGTTATTAAGAAAGAAAGAAAGATTTACAGTAATGCAGAATGACGGGGGGCGGTTTTCCCGTGGTCAAACTAATTCTCCAACTTTGCCGACAAATTACCAAACCTCTGTCAGCCTCGATAATCTATTTCGCAAAAGGTCGTCCCACCTTCAGGCAACATTTTCTAATAACACCGGGACAATATTATCACTGGTGGGATAACACGATGAAAATATATTTTCGATCCGATAAATTTAATAATGTTCGAACCGATTTCGAAATAACACAAATCAAGAATATCGACGAAGCTAAAGCTATGGAAGTTGGAGCACAACTCATGATCGAGGTGAACATTTCTTAATCTTTAATCGACCTTCTTTTTAATGTGTCAAATTCAAAAGAGGCCAATAATCGTTTTGAACAGAAAGCATTAAAAATATCAATTTTATCGCATTTTTTCTGCATAAAAATTATGCTAAACGTATTAATATATTTTTGCCCATTTTTATTCAACGAAAAGATATTGGAAACACGGTTTTTACATCCTGCTCTCATAAAATTCACAAATAAATAGTAAAATGAAAAATACGTTTAAAATAGTAAAAACGTCGAAGAAAATTAAACACACAATCGTATTAAACAAACAAAAAAATTTCTAAGTAATCGTTGATTTCAAATCATCTTTTAACAATCGAATAATTGATTGTGTAAGTTCTGAAACCCATGACTGAAATAAGCTCTTTCATATTAGACTTTGATATTTTTGATATTGGCGACATTCGTTATTTACGAGTCGAGCAAGTCAGCTGCGATCTCACAACTGTTGGAAGAAATCAAGGAGCAGGAATTAACGACACTGAACGAACGTAAGAACGATCTGTCGCGTCGTCTTGAGCACCAAGCAGCATTAATTCAAGAGCTACGCTCCACAATCCACAATTACTCTAAAGAAGTCGGCTACTCGTTACTGCAACTTCCAGAGGGTCTAGAAAACCCAGATTTACCACTCCCAAACTCTGACAATCCATCGTGAAAATCTATAAATGGAAAAAGAACAACATTTCCACGATCGAAATAATTTTGTTTACGTGAGCCACAAACTTATTCGTATAAAATAGAGTTCAATAACTCACACTTTTAATTTCATTGACAACTTCGTAAAATTATATTTGTAAATAATTTTCCTCAGATTTGTACTTCAATGGAAAGATTTAAATATCATAGTGAATCGCAATTTTGAATTAAATCAAAGCTTGCCAAAATTTGTATGAAATTATCGCAAAGTGTAAAAAAATACCGAACGATACAATTATAATCTCATCACTCGTATCAAAACTATATTGTACTGTGGTAAATCAGGTGACTCGCTTCGACAATAATTTAACGTTGAAGCGTGAAAACATTAAGCACACTCATGGCGGACTTTCAATGGCTGTGAGCTTCGTCATGGCGTGTCTAATATATCGAGACACAAATCGATGAAAATTTAACTTATGGCAAAAGTGAAGAATTGTTGTGAACAATCGAGGCAAAGGGCGAGGGCATGAACAAAAGATGAATGAAACGATGGTTGACGGTCCAAGGGCGGTCTTATGTCGAGCCATGTTTTTCGATGGCTCATCGCTACTCGTGTCTAGCGCTATTCATTTCTGACTGAAAATTAATGATACGAAGGCGCAAAAGATATTTCAACGTCAAATTATAAAAAAAATAATCTTTAGACTGTGTTTTTTCTTAGATAACTTGACATTCAGATAATTAGAATCTAATTAAATTTGAAATCAAACATCACTCGATATAATATATCGAATATTTCGAAAACTGGAATGATTTTTCTTGAATTTCAATTATGCGACTCATTTCTTCATGAAAATTCAACGAATAAAAAAAATTTAATAAAATTATAACTTCTAAATATTCTGTCAATCCCTTAAGCCTTCTCAATCTTTTCTCCACTTATCGATTGACTTCCTTCGTAAAAAATGGTGTAAACATTTTTTTCTGAATATCGCCTGAACGACGTGGAATATTTTATCAAGATGTGATATTTACCCATATTTCATTCGCTTCAAATAATCACATCCTTTATTTGTTTCTGTCGAAGAGAAACGATGTCAGTCGGGAGCCGAGGGGAGAGCTAAAAGAGATCATAATAGGAAAAGGTAGACATGCGATATAAGCGGTCAACAGAGGATAACAGAGAGACCTGGGTCACTACACAATAAATCAAGCCAAAAATAAGGACAAGTTGTGGGATTTCAGTAGGCAGAGAAGCGGGTGAAAAGAGAAAAAATCGACCGCAGAAGTTGATTGTTCGGAGGCGAGGAAGAGTAAAAGCTCCGCAGCAGTCTGGTCTCGTCTCGGGGGTGTGCTTGCACCACTTGAGACGTGTCTTCTCGCGTCCTCGACAGGAAACATTCCTTTTTTAACAAATAACTTCTACATCCTTGCACATTTAAGTAACTATAAAAAACTAAGAGCTATTAAAAAGTAAACAAGAGCGATGGGTACGTGAATGGTGTCTGGCTTTGGCGATCTCCCAAGCTGAGCAGCTTTGAGAGCGACCATTACTTGAATAGGTGACCGCTGGGCCATGCAGCAGCTCATGGATCGAACGCTGACAAGGTGACCGTTTTTCTGAGCTTCTTCTGGAGTTAACCAACGAAACCTTCATAAGCTGCATATATCGGCGTAGGTTTTTCACAGTTTCCTTGAGCCCTTGTACAATTGTGATACAGTCGTGTACCAGGATGAAGTGGTTGTGGGCAATTACTCTTGAAAGTTTTTGCAGGAACGTAAAAATCAGAGATGCGGATTAAAGTGATGGAATGGGGTCATAAAACCCCGAAAAGGATTTACGCAGGAACATTGAATAATAAATTTGAAAAATAGTTCTAAATATATGAAATATTAGTATAAACATACATATGAAAACATTTATTGCAATGTTTGGTGAAAAGATGATTGTTTTTTTTTTTTATTCTGGTATCGTTTGGAATACTTGAAATGGAAAAAAATGTTTATTGCGAATGTTAACCAAATCGAAGTGACGTGAAATGGCCGTATTACGAATATTTCGTATTACGAATAAATATGTGCCGGTACATTATCTCTTTGTACGCTTTTACGTTCAACTAGACGTGCGATATATAAGTATTTTTTTCTTTTCCACTCGTTGTGTGGTGACCTTGTTTCATGAGAGAGCTTTTTCTATTTTTGAAGCACCTTTATCGCATCCCGAAGTCACACTTAAACACAGCTTTTCATCCCTTTTCGTCTTTTCCCTTTTCTGTTCGCATTATTTGATCCCTTCTCCTCAAAACTTACGTGGCAACAATATGCGCTGTCTGTGACGATTCACGCAAATGAAATTAGAACATTGAACATCGTTTCCTCATTATTTTACTCCCCTCACAAAGCTTTTATGAGCGAGCCGCCATAGAATAAAATTACCTCGCTGACAGTGCTGTAAGCTTTTCGTCAAATTATTTCGTGTCACAATTTCGATTTACTTAGTAAAAAAATGTTTAAATGTAAATGAGCATTTGCTGATGCAATACCACATCGAGTTGCTGAAGTAACGTGGCCGCATTTTAATTATAGTATTCTAGAAGCTTGTGTAAAGAAAATTTAACATAAAAATGGAAAGACAAGAACACTCTGTTTTGTATTTCACCGAAATAAAAATTTCGTTGGCCTACCCAGTTCCGGGGTAACTTGACGATGTATAGAACGCTTGACCTAGTCGTCTGACGAGTACATGCTTTTTCTACTAGTCATGTAACGAGACTCGTGAGGACTTCATCATTCGTCCTTTGCCACTTCCCTCGAAGAACCGAACGACTTTTCGAGCGAAGCCGCAAGCGATTTTCAACTCTAATAAGGTCTGAATTCTTCGCCGAATACTTTGTCAAGTTGTACCCACATTATTAACCATCGAGAAGATGAATCGTCGATGATAGAGAAGCTTATTTCTGAATAGTTGCTGAAACGTCATTGATATCTGTTTTGATGTACTTTTTGAACTTGTTATTCTTCCCGCAGTCATCACTTTCATTGTGAACATGTTTACAGCGGGAATTAGGCAATACTTTGTTTATTAATTTTCAACAAAGCTTTCGATATGAAAGCTTAAGGTAAACGAACTATGAGAGAACAAACAAATAAAAATTGACAGGATCTAGGTTGCCAAAATCCACGGAACGAAAAGTCTGACAGCCAGTATTTAAAAATATTCGAGGTCAAATTTGTGAGACTCGATGCTGCTAAAATACAAATAGCTACAACAGAAGTTGCCAGAATCGGGGTTGATCCAAACGCAATCGTCAGAGGGACGAGATCAGACCAAGAAAATTTGATAATCTATTTGATTATACTTTGTAACGGTACGCTTTGTTACCCACAACGAGAATATATGCGAGGATACAAGAATAACTTACGAGATCCCAAATCTCTTGTGTACAAGTCTCGAGCTATTTCGAGCCGAGTCCTAACAGCGACTCTAGCTTTCCGTATTGGCTGGTCATGCCTGGGTCGATATCGAGGCAGGCTCGGAACAGAGTATAGAGCCAGCATCCCTCGTTTTCTCGCGTCGTTTATTTGTTCGCTTTCGCAACACGCTCTCTCTCCCTCCCTCCTTCCCTCCCTCCCTCTCTCTCTCTCCCTCTCTCCTTTTTCTGTGTATATATTATATTTATATATCTATTTATATGTATAAGGTATCCAGACTGTAAGTGCTCTAGGGTCAAAAATAGGTTGTAGGGTTTATTTGATGAAAAAAATTCTCGTAAACATAGGGGTCTTTTTTGTCCTACCTTTCGAGACATCATAGTTTCTATTTTCTTTTTATTTATTTTTTTCAATTACTCTGACTGTACCTTGTAAAAACATATTCACTCAAGATTTTTTGTAACTCGAATAAATATCAACAACTGTTGCCAAATTACTAAATAAACAACTACATTTACAAGTGTTTATTATAGTATAATTTAATTATAAAAAAATTCGGAAAATTCAATACGAGATTCGATATACGATACGATTTTTGTGTATTTTCTCTTCGTAATGGATTTTTTATATTCCTTGTGATTATTTAGGCTGCATAGAATTCTATCAATAGCTTAAATACAAAAATTTTGTAAGACGATATATATTTTTTTTTTGAAATCCGAAATTTTGAGTATTTTCAAACGGTTTTTCAGTCTGAACACCCGGTATATCGGTACCCTTTTTTTGAAACACAGTAGCACACAAATCTCGAGTGCTTCGCTAGTTCTGGCAAATGTACAATGTACATCTTTTCTTTTGCAACATTCTATCGCTACCTGTACATCCTCTCTAAGCAAATGTGACCGCACTTCTCACGAAAATCCCCAGAGAGTAAAATACTAAAGCCAATGCGGAGGAAACATGGCACAAAAAAGGAGACAAAGCGAGCGTAGAGAAAATCCAAAGAGAAAAGTAAAACTTAGCCTACTTTTGTATGCGGTATAACCCAATCGAGAAAAAAGACATTTTGTGAAAAAAAGTAGCACAAGTATCGAGCTTATATTATAGTGACGAAATACTCAACATTTTTGAATGAAATCATTGATTCTATTCTAAATTGAAGCATTTTGCAACTTACGTTTGAACAGAAAAATTGTTTTATTTTACGTTTGAAAAATTGTTTTAGTTTACGTTTGAACAGAAAAAATGTTTTATTGAAAATCATAATTTCAAAATTGAGACTGATATGGTTTGAAAAAGTATACCAAATTATTGGGATACGTATTTATACTAAATTTTTCTATATTTTCAACACGATTTTTGAGAATCCGAAAAATACATAAATCGTACAAATTCCAAAACACTTGAGATATCTCTATTTCAAAATTGCTGTTAATTACTTCTTATTTTCTTTCTGATAAAAGTGTATGTCATATGTAGAAGAGAAACAGCTGTAGTAAGAGGTTGCTTGCACGAGTTGGCGTTAAGAGAGTACGCGTTTAGACGAGGTGTGTACAAGAAGAGGCAAGAAGAAATATTGCTGTTAAGAGTCATCTGTATAGAAATAATAAAGAAAAAAGACTGAGAAAGATCCCGGAGAGAACAGAGAAAGAGAGAGAGTTAAAGAAGGCGAGAGATCCGGATGAGAGAGCGTTTCCACTTCGACACTTTAGACGAAAGGGCGTGAGAGAAGGCTGGATCTACTTAAAATTCCTTGAGTTCATGTACCAGAGATGAAGTGAAGAAAAGAGAGAAGTGGAAGGACTCGCTTTCGTCGTACCCGAGACGAAGGCCAACCCCGGAAAAAAATGCAAATGTACGCATTGCGACGCGACGAGGCAAAAGCTCTAACGACGTTATAAAACCCTCTCGTCTTGGTTAAACATATACTTAGGTATGTGCTCATATACATATATACCGGCTGTTTCAATATTCACGTTTGAGAAGTAAAGAATAGGATACGTCTCGAGATCCTGCGGAAAATAGACTTTAGTCATTTTTCTCTCCGACCAAACGTTAATGAGATATTCACTAATTAAGTTTAACTAATCCGGCGTGTTGATAAGGAGAATAAGAAGTGCCCAACGCGGAGTGACTCCGCTTGAGCTCATCCACTTTGGCTTGGAGTATGGCACGCGCTACTCTACGTCTTCCATTGGCGCGAACCGGATTGACTATTACTGAAGAATTAATATCTCGTCGACAGTGAATCGAGAAGAAGAATAAATTTAAATTTTTCTGTCTTTTAAGATCGTCTCCATCTATATGTAGCTTATGACTTTTGGCACGCAACTTTTGAGACACTCTGTATATGTACGGGTTTTTGTATAATTTCACTGTAGAATATAGATATAAACAATTTGGGACGTTATTATTTTACTTCATGATAGACATAATATATAACATAGCGTACTATATTTCTCAAAGAAAAAACAGCTTTTGTCCTTTACCAAATAAAAATTCTTTATGGACGACGTATAGTTCTAAGATTTAAACTTGAAGATGAACGAATAAATATGAAATATTCAAGAGGCTTCAAACACTCTGAAAATCTTGAAGAAGCATCAAATATCAATAATCAAAATTCTTTGAGCAACGAATATATCGAATAAATTAGAAATAATATTAACTGATTAAATATGGGTCAGTCATTTTCGAATTGCTATTTTTATAAAATCCTGTGCTTATTTTTGCTTCCGCCGAATCATGGAAAAATTCAAAGGATACATTAATATCAGTGAAAACTTTCAGCGCTTTTGAGCCCTCAAAGGGAAAGATCTGATTTCACAGAAACTGGCAGTGCTCAAATTCAATTTTATGCCAATGAATAAAAAACCAATCACGTTTATGCTACAGAAAGTAATTAATTTTCGAGATTCTTAAGAGAATAGCACTTTTTTTATTTTGTTTTTTGCGAAAGACCGTTTAAAAAAATGGGAAGTAATTTGTGAAGACTGATCCGCTGCACCGATAAGAAGTGGGAGTGGCATATATAGAGCGATAATGGTTCAACCTATCTGTTGCGAAAGAAATCGTGAGATGGCGTTCTTCCTCCACTACGCTGTCTTCTCAACGCAGCGGATTGGTAATCGCTAATCAATGAATATCTCATACTGAATGAACTTTTCTCTCCAAAATTTCGCGATACACCAACCCTTTTAATCTCAAACTGAGCATTTGGGGTAATGTATATTTTTCGTTGTTTCACAGAGCTGTATGAAAATAAGTTACAGCCAAGCATTTTCGTCCCGGTGCTTAAGTACACGAAATATATATAGAACGATGGTGCTGATGAACGAAGATTAATCGTTGAGGCTAAACTTCTGTGCAGAGGATCGATGATGGCCCTTGATATGCTTTGAAAAGCCTCTTTGGTGACCTTACGATGGCATCTCTGTCTTTTATTCAGCAAAGATATTTACGTTGCGCTTCTTTTTTACTTTGCTCATCTTTACTCCTACGATCACCTTTATTCTTCGTCACTTTCGATGCCCCTTTACTTATTTCCTCCTTAGCGGTAGCAACGAGCTAACCCCTCCCTTCATCTCTCTCTCTCTCTCTCTCTCTCTCTCTCTCTCTCTCTCTCTCTCTCTCTCTCTCTCTCTCTCTCTCTCTCTCTCTCTCTCTCTCTCTCTCCCTCCCTCCCTCCCTCCCTCCCTCCCTCCCTCCCTCCCTCCCTCCCTCCCTCTCCCCCCTCTCTCACTCCCTCCCTCTCCCCCCTCTCTCTCTTTCTCGGAAAATGCAACCATCTCGAGGGTATTGTGTCTATACAATATAAGAGAGGCGACGAGCATATCTCGCCCCATCTAACTCTTGCGCTTTCTCTCTCTCTCTCTCTCTCTCTCTCTCTCTCTCTCTCTCTCTCTCTCTCTCTGTTTCTCTCGGTTCCACTATCTGGTAGATTGTCGAGGGTCTCGACAGTAACCATCAACGCCAAGCCTTGTTTACCCGTTCACAACGAGCTGTGACAGTGCAGCGAGACAATTAGCCCTGGACGCGCGTTTTCCCATGTGCTGGTCTCAGAGCTTATATTAGTTTCGTATTCCCTCCACGTGTTTCTTATACAGACTCACTGGCTGTGCGAGTAAAATAGAGTTAAGGAGAGTGAAAAAATAAAGACACTTTGCAGAAAATCAACTAGTTTGCTGTGAAATGAAATAACAAAAAATCATTTCTTGTTTTATCCTTTATTCATTCGACTTTGAGTGCAACTGGAAAAAATTAAGAAGATGTAAAAAAATAAACATGGCATGAATGAAAAAGTATATTAAGAGGGCACCCCCACTGTGACGGGTTAAAAAATGGCAGTAGAACAAATCTATTCTTTATTTCTCTATTCTTAAATAACTCTATGGTTAATTAAACTCTATTCATAAAAAACTATTCTTAAATATATATCCATATGCCCAATTATCTCTGTTCCAAGACATCTCTATGCTTAAATTTCTCAGTTCGTAAATATGTATTATCCCAGACATCTCTATTCTTATATATCTTTATTCGTAAATATGGTCGAAGACAACTCTGTTTCAAGACATCCCTGTGCTTGTTAAAAATCATAATGCACTATGTAGCTTGATTGTGAATTATTTTTGACAAGCATAGAGATGTCTTGGAATAGAATTATCTTCGACCATATTTACGAATAGAGATATATAAGAACAGAGATGTCTGGGATAAGACATATTTACGAATAGAGATATTTAAGCATATAAATGTGTTGGAATAGAGATAATTTGGCATATAGATATTTAAGAATACATTTTCTTACGAATAGAGTCTAATTGAGGTATTACTGAATAGACCATCGGGCAAAAAGTTAGTCCAAAATGGGCGAATCGTGGATTTACAAGTCTAGATCATGTCGTACATGTTTAGCCTGAAAAATCGCTAATTTAATGATAAATTAACACTTAGAAATGTTAATTTTCCACTTTTAATAATAATTGAAGTCAAATTTGACGATATTGACGTTGGCCTGACTGAGGTTCTGTCAGTGACTGTATACATCTGTTCCAACTGTTCAACAAAAAAATTTCTCAATTTGTAAATTTAATTAATACGTTCAGATCATCTTATTATTATCAATAACTACCTAAAAGCTTAATATATACTGAGTTTCCCAATGATTGCTAATTAATTCATCGTTAAAATAATTTTTTTTACTATTTTATAAATTGACTGCTAAACGCGATAATGCAGCAATCTGAAAATTTTTTTTTCATCGAAGGTAGCACTGCTTGACCTGTTTACGCATGCGTTGTGCTCTCTGCATTGACGCTGCTTCGTAAGTAGCAGTAAGTCAGTCTAACCTCAAAATAGCGTGAACAAGCGTGGCTTTAGTGCGTCTACTGACTCGAGAAAAAGTGTCTACTATACCGACAGAATAATCATCATATTATTCTACAACGTTGCCACCTTTACACAGCGCAATTCATAAAAAGGCGATACTCCTCATTACGTTAATTAATTTCTCGACAATTACTCAGTCGATTCATTTGAAACTTAGCATAATCAATTGCTTGATCCTAAATCTTGGTGATATAATATTTTTAGAATTTACGGCGATTTAGTTCCATTCGTTTTGCAACCATTAATAACGTCTGCAAACGTTGTTTTCCCATAAGTGACCGTGTTAAATTTATATGTTTATAACTACTAAATTATTTAGTGAAAAATTCTGAAATAATTCATGTATTATTATTCTATCAACAACTGTCATCCCTTAAATTTGCAAGAATTTTGGCGATTTTTTAATATCCATCCAGTAATACCTTAACCACAGAGTTATTCAGAATAGAGATATTGAAGAATAGAGATATCTCGGAATAGAAATTTTCACCATAAAGTTAATTAAGAATAGAGAAAAAAAATTAAGTTGTTCCACTGCCCAAAAAATTCCATATCTTTTTGTACTTTCTTGTAGTATACATGTTCAAAATTACGGAAACTTAATTTTAAAGTCAAAATTATTCAATTAAATTGAAATTAATCAAATCAAATCAATCATCAATTAAATTAATCAAATAAAATTAAAAAAAAATTAAAGTAAAAAATTAAAGTCGAAATAAAAAAAAATATAAAGCCAATATTCGAGTGAACACTTTATTTTATATCAAGAAAAAGGCAATAAAAAATTTCAACGCGTTTTCCTCAAAATAATGACTGTTTTCAACCTCGTCCCAACGAATACTTGGAGACCAATGAACCGATTAAATTTTTTTTTTTAATATTCGTTATCACAGTGAGGAAGTCTGTACGTGGCCGATTCAAAAAATGTTGATAATTACTTTTTTTTAAGACCGCTTAAAGAAAAAAAGTCTGAAAATCAAGAAAATGAATAAATATATTTCAAACCGCCGCCATTTCGTGAAAAAAATTTTTTTTTAAATGGCCACGTACGACGATAGCTATATTTATACAGATATTGAAATTTTTTATTTTTTATTGTTAAATAACGCTTCACCAAGATTTCGATGGGGCAACGAAGATTTTTTTTTATCCTTACGTGAAAGTTTATAACGTTGTAATTTTGTAATATTTTTCAATAAAAATTAGTATTGAAATAGTTGAATATATACTTAATAAACTAACCTTTATCCTATCCTTAAATAATTAGTTATACCTGTGAAAAAAAATTCCCAAAAATAGACAACTTTTTGGCTCCTCATAGTGGCATTCTTCCTTAAAACAATTATTTTGTGTTCAAACCTTCCTAAGTTTGGGCTTCAGCAAAGCAGAGTAATATTTAAAAAATGTGCAAAGATGCACACGACGGAACCAATGAAAATGTATATGAATGTATCGTAAAAATGCATACTTCTCTTTCATTCAACTTAATCGGTTTGGAATAAGAAACGAATAACCCCAAGTACAAAATCCAACCTTGTTAAGACAGTATTGAAGCCCTCAACAACTCTGACACAACCTTATTCGCATGTGACGCTGAACCATTTCCACTCGGGAAAATTCACTGCCATGACATTTCGCCTGTACCCATAAATCGAGCTCATTGTCAATTTTATGCTGCGTACTACATTTTGAGTCCTTCAGCGAAATTAGATCGGGGACTTTTTCAAAGTCGCTCAAGTTTCTTTCTTCTTCGTGTACAGTGAAGAACGTGCAAAGACCCTACGTCAATCTATTTAAAAAAGACATGGAAATCCCCTCATCGATTCTTCTCGTACCCAGGCTCATGAAAACTAATTTACCTTCTATGTTATATCAACTTTTTCTTCGGCTAAGTAACCTCGATAAATATATACAACCCACTTTCTAATGACATCATAGGTCCTGGTTTTTTTCTACCATGCTCGAGTTTTACACTCGATACATAATCCATTTAAAATTTCATTAGTGATGGACCAGTAATATTTTTCGAAATAATCAATTGATAACAAATTTCAAAGATGAAAATTCTGTAAATAAAATTACGTACATTGTTATATCGATTTATATACACGTAATATTGTTATCAATATGAAATTCTGCAAATGGAAAATTCCATAAATAAATAAACGTTTATGTGTACAAAATTTATTACTCCGATTTCTGCTTATTCGGATGAATATATTTCCAACAGGATTATCGTTTTCTCTGTTTTATTCAGCATCGCGTCATCAGCAGACTGTATTTATCGTGTTTCCGCATATCGAGTGACAACGCAGGCACTTCCGGTCGTTTCGTATTCTCTCCCGTGAGCATGGCATTTCCTTTTATTTCCTTTTTACTGATCTTTACCGTACAGAGTATTGAGTATCTATATATGGACCACGAATGGTTCACTTCTAGGATATTCTCTCGTCTTACACCCAAGGGCATCATACGCGAGCTCGGACGAGATGACTCTCTCATCTTTATATAGATATCTACTATATATACACCACGAGACCATCGAGTCTTTTTTTTACGCCCTCCTTTTGCGATGTTCGATAAAATCGTCGCTGCTAAAGAATGTCGCAGCTAATTCCAGCTAAAATGCAGTCTTTTTATTCCGCCTTTTCAGAGTTGAACAGTTTCCAGAATAGAAGCGTTTTTTTCCTAAGTTAATTTCAACAACAAAAACTACATTAGCTGAGCATTTCCCATAATTCACAATGGGATGAAAATAAATATAAAAAAAACCACCTTTATTGGCGATGCCGAGAAAATTGATTTATTATATGATGATGTTAAAATGCCTTAAGCTTGTTTTCGAACAAATTAAAAGTTGCAAAAAAATGAGAGTAAATCCATGGCTTTTTTAAAGTAGATGCGAATTTTTATAGAATTTACGTGGTATTTTTAATTTCTGAAGAATAATTAAAAAAAAAATTATGAAAGAAGTCATTCGATGATTTGGAAACATCGAAAGTACGCGGTGTACGGTACAATAATTCGGAAAATCCCGACCTGTCAATGCTTTTTCGAATTTTATAGTGAGAATTCATTGAAATCCGATTGTTTCTTAAATCCATAGGTCTCCGCGAAAAATAGCAGATTCATTAAGAAGCCTCAGTCACGTAGGGTCGGGATGCATGAGTGCATGAGCGGGCCCCCTCCCCTTTTTTCAAAATACACATATTTGTGATAATACAATTGATAATAAATGTATTATCGGTAATTTAATACACGAATTATCAGTCGCATATCGATAAATCAATATCATAAAATTGGTACAGCTTCACACCGTCGCGAAACCTCCCGGTACTTTGAGTATTTCAACACTTTAACACTTAAAATCTTTTTAGATAAGTCGATAATCCTAAACTTTTTAAATATATTCTGAATCCTTATGACCGAAAGAACGTTACTCTAGTTTTTGTTTAACATCTGTTGCGCGAGTGTAAAAATATTACTTGAGACACGCATTTTGAGGGTAACTCTTCCATAAAGCCCGTATTAAAAATCCTAACTTTAACCATTTTTATCTTTCTTATGCAGTCGATGACCTTGTCTAAAATTTTCCACACGTAAATATAGGTACTTTATCTGCAATATACTAAAAAATTATTTTTTTTGTCGCGAAGGCGTTCATGACCGAGGTTCTTTAAAAACAAATAATGTTTTTTGGAGTTGTGATTAACGTAATGTTTGCAATAAATTTGTTAATATGCTTTTCATGATATTTATTATTGAGAATCAACGTTAAATGATAAAATAGACATGAAGGTACGAAATTGGGTATCTCCAACATGGGGCGCTGCATTGGCATGACGTCACGTGATGGATTAAAAAAAATGCGCAGGCGTATCTGGGAGCTTCAGTCACGTGTTAATCGTTACCAAGCCCCTAAAACACCAGCGATTTTTTTTGCCTCCAAGTATACATTTATATTATTACCTACGTGCAAACTCAATTTTCTTCTTGGTCTTATTCGTCTTCAATATTTCATGGTTTCCATAGAATGTCTGGCATGCCCATATCAAAATTATTACGAAAGTTACAGCAGGTATATTTTATTTACCCCTAGATTTGGCAGTTTGAATTATTTTCTCAAGTTTATCGGCCAACCTTTAAAGCGAAGGACGATCAAAGTTTGGCCGTCTATTAAATGGAAAGCAAAGATCATTAATTGAATAAAATGTTCATTGCATAATATTATTCATAATGCGATTACCTTGAGCTTCAATTAAGGTAAAACTAGCCAAAAACAGCATAAATGCTGTGAAAAAAGCTGAGACAAGTACATTTACGCCCCCCAAATAGTCGTTCCAGTTAATCCCCCCTCCCCCCACCATCCAGCGCTAAAATACCGATTCTCACAAAGATCTCTCCGCACAAAAATCCTTTCTAAAAACCAACTCATCATACAAAGTTTTATGGGTAACCGCTCTCATTATCTTATCAAATTAAGTCAAATTGTACAGAGGTGATAATTTCATTCTCGTAAATGTTGTGAGTTCACAAAAAGTTGATAAATAAATAGAGATCTACTAACGGATATATGGCCAAGTACATGGGATTTTATTATATTTATAAAATCTCCAATAATGTTCACATGCCATTTCTCTAATTAATGCTTTATTACAACGAATTATTATCCTATGACTTGGAACTACAAGGGCTTTCAAAAAAAAAATACATAATTGCATCAGCCTGCGTGAGCTTAAACGCTATCACACTCTCATTTGTAGTATTTGTAGTATAGTTTTATTGGTAACAAATTGATAAAAGTTTACTATCGCACGTAGAGCGGATACGCACAGAGTACTTGTCCGGCCCGAAAATTTTTCGACTAGTCAGCTAAAAATATGCTTTTTTGTTCACGGCAAATTTTTCAACCACTCCGAACATTCGGATCTCCTGATGCAGATTCGAATTTTACCCGCCTTGGAATGCAATCAATTGATGACCGCTCTTACATGGCAGGCTTATTCCGTTTTGTAAAACCTGTTGTAGTAAAAACTGGTGTAAAAGTGCGTGTAGATGGTACTTATTCCGGGTGTACAGTACCGTTTAGACGCTCTATAACTCCAGTTTTCCCCCGGATGTTACAAAACCGGAAAAAACGTGCCGTGTAATAACGTGAGATATGCTCCACATGAGCATCAATTCATCGATAACAATTGGTTAAAGGAAAGAGGATAATTTGGGATACAAAACAATCCGCATATTGTGATTCCAAATTAACTGTGCTTACTTTACTAGTTAAGGCCAAAATGTATGGTAAATTAATGTTGACTTATGTGACAAATTTTATGAAAAATTTTCGGGCCGGACAAGTACTCTGTGCGTATCCGCTCTACGTACGATAGTAAACTTTTATCAATTTGTTACCAATAAAACTATACTACAAATACTACAAATGAAAATGTGATAGCGTTTAAGCTCACGCAGGCTAATGCAATTATGTATTTTTTTTTTTGAAAGCCCTTGTAGTTCCAAGTCATAGGATAATAATTCGTTGTAATAAAGCATTAACGGGACAGACCTAGTTGGAACGTCAAAAAAAAGGCCTTTTTTCCGATTTTTTTTTGGTCAAACGATAAAATAATTCACAACAAAAGTTCTTCCGTTTAAAAGATACATATGTAATGTATATGTTGCAATTTTTTCAACGCAATACATATCGAAATAAGCTGGTGACCGTCAATTGCCGAGGACGCTGCAAAAAAAAACACGGTTTGCGGTGATCAAGCTCACGCTGCAACGGCTCATCTGAAACAAAAAAAACGGAGGGGATTTTTAGTTAATGATATAATGCTCCAGTTGAACGAAGGGTTTTGAAAAATTTCCATTTTTCACAAAATGGCGGCCGTTAAAAGTCAAAAGTGTTTTTTTGACCAAAATATCAGTTCCATTTTTTGCTATTAAAAATAAAAATAATTATCCAAAAAAAAAATCCTTCGTTCGTATGGAGGACTACCATGTATAGAAGAAGTGATATAAATTTCAACCCGATCGGTAAAGCCGTTCTCGAGCTACAGTGATCACCGACTTCAAAAACATGGTTTCGAGAAAAACGCACTTGAAGTCCGCTACCTGCTTACCTATGGCTCAGACACGACGTGCTACAAAGTCTTGTATTTCGGCGAATAATGGTCCGATTTACATTTACCTGGGCGGAAAATGTTCGTAAGAGATTTTACTTTTTGAAAATGAAATAAAAAAAAATCGATTTTTCGAAAATTCTAACTAGGTCTGTCCCGTTAATTAGAGAAATGGCATGTGAACATTATTGGAGATTTTATAAATATAATAAAATCCCACGTACTTGGCCATATATCCTTTAGTAGATCTCTATTTATTTATCAACTTTTTGTAAACTCACAACATTTACGAGAATGAAATTATCACCTCTGTACAATTTGTCTTAATTTGATAAGATAATGAGAGCGGTTACCCATAAAACTTTGTATGATGAGTTGGTTTTTAGAAAGGATTTTTGTGCGGAGAGATCTTTGTGAGAATCGGTATTTTAGCGCTGGATGGTGGGGGGAGGGGGGATTAACTGGAACGACTATTTGGGGGGCGTAAATGTACTTGTCTCAGCTTTTTTCACAGCATTTATGCTGTTTTTGGCTAGGATTTGTCGAGTTTTTGTATGGAATTCATAGCTTGTTAATTAAACATGTCAATATTGTGTACGTACTCGGGTATGAAATTCATAGCTTGCCAATTAAACATGTCTATATTATGTATGTATCTGAGCGATGCAAAAGAATTGAATCCTGAATAAAAATTTTAGAGGTCGCTCAAGCGATCTTTTAATGATTTCGGCTAAAAATGGATACATAATCGAATTTGGAGCTGGTGTACCGAGACTATATTCAGATTAAAAATGCAATGTGAAATATTGATCTAAGAAGTGTTGAAATTAATTCAATCTTCGTAATTAACTGTCAATACTTATAAAATTATTAGATTACATAAAACGTACAGTAGTTCTGAGAAGATACGACGCATAAAAGAACAACGAACAAGTAAAAACTTGATTTTTTTTTTCATTTTGTAAAAAAAAATTTCAAAAAATGTTACACCGAAACATCCGTGCCAACAGATCAACGGATCGGAAAATATTCCATAAAGAATGATGCCGAAAAAATATTTCAATAGCATCAGAATGCACCGAAAGTTTTTAAATATAAGTAATCATAGCGAAACGAGATTTTGAAATAAAAAAGTATACGCACAAAGTTTCAAGAGCAAAAGTTTGATTGGAAAAAATAATTTTGGCCGAAGTATTACGCAAGTTTTTCTTTTATAATGTTTATTGATTACGAATTATATCTCATGAGCAATAGATAAAAAAAAAATTGGTGAATTACTTATGAAATTTTTTTTTTCTCATATTAAATATCTTTTCGCTCAAAATTATTTCACATCACTTGATTTCGTTTTGGGTTGCAAGGGCAAATAGTATTTTCATGTATTTAACCACTCTAAGGTGGTTTAAAACCATATATAATTCAAATCTGGGGTGGTATCATACACCATTCTCTCAGTTATATAAAAAACGAAGAGAATGGTTTCCAAATAAACTTTATTATTGCATGCATGGGATATTTTATGGTAAAAGAGAAGAGGCACTGTTTTCGACTCCGTTCTAGAGTTTACGTTCGGAAAAATGAATTGTTGGGGCTATAGGGTTAATAAAAAAAATTATTTATTAAGGCACTGTTCAAAAGTTTATTTATTAAATTACACATTATTTTTGCACTATCACTCTTCTATCTATATATATAAAAGTTAGTTTAACCAAAATTGAAATTAACCGCGATCTTTATAACCTCACGACTGTTCAAAGATATCAAATATTCACCGAATACGAGTTTATCTCACACCATTCTCTTAGTTATAAAAAAAAAAAACAACGAGAATTGTTTCTAAATAAACTTTATTATTGCATCCGAGGAACATTTTATGGTAATAGAGAAGAGGCACCGTTTTCGAATCCGTTCTAGAGTTTAGGTTCGGAAAAATGGATTGTTGGGGCTAGGGTTAATAAAAAAATTATTTATTTAGACACTGTTCAAAAGTTTATTTATTGAATTACACTTTATTTTTACACTATCACTCTTCTATTTATAATAAAAGTTACTTTAATCAAAAGTTAAAACTGACGGCGATCTTTATAACCTCGTGACAAAGATATTTAAATATTCACCGAATACGAGTTTATCATACACCATTCTCTTAGTTATCAAAAAAACGAAGAGAATGGTCTTTAAATAAACCTTATTATTGCATTCGAGGAACATTTTATGGTAAAAGAGAAAAGGAATCGTTTTCGATTCCGTTGTAGAATTTACGTTCGGGAAAAAAATTGTAGGGACTAAGTTTAATAAATTCAATGTTTTTTTCATTGAATTGTACGGATGAGCGAAAATTTCATATAACTGAAAAACATATATATACACATTTCAGATCTGTCGTGCTGAAATAAAATCATGAATAAATTGTATATAGTGTCGTGCCCGAATCGTCGCCAATTGTATTATTTTTGTTATTTACATTCGTGAGTTAGAATTGCAATATTTTTTTCGAAATCATAATTTGTTTTCGTAATTTTCGTATATCGTCGTTTTTTATCTGCTCGTGTATCACTCGGGCAGCCTGGATATGAGCACGAGAACCCGATTTTTTGAAAATGTATCGACGAACAGGTTATGTTCGTATAAATGCCTCCAACACACGTGAAATTACGTGTTGTCACGCGGAACTAAGGCCGATCACACACGCTTTCGCATATAGCGTAGCATAATGTAGCATAAGAGATTTCGACCAATCGGGTAACTCCAAACGCATATATATAGTGCACATGTACGCTACCCGATTGGTCGAAATCTCTTATGCTACGTTATGCTACGCTATGCGAATGCGTGTGTGATCGGCCTAACACATGCAACAGTGTTCCATCAGCATCGCCAGCACCACCTCACCGAGTCACGATTTCGGCTTCACCCTGTCCTATGCAATTTGCACGGAGTAAACCCTCCTGTACTCTAGACTCCATTCGCTTGACATTTCGAGAAAAGCGAGAGTTACGCCTTATTCTCTGATGGAAAGAGAACGTATAACATTTGATTTTCTCGACAATTAAACTATGTAGGAGAAAAGTGTGTAGCAAAATATTTACCGACCACGAGACTGATAGATATAAAATATGATTCTATAGAGTTTACGTCCGGAAGAATGGATTGTTCGGGCTAGGGTTAATAAAAAAAATTATTTATTTAGACTGTTCAAAAGTTTATTTAATGAATTACACTTTATTTTTGCACTATCACTCTTCTATCTATAATAAAATTCACTTTAATCAAAAGTTAAAACTGACCGCGATCTTTATAACCTCACGACAAAGATATTAAATATTCACCGAATACGAGCTTATCATACACCATTCTCTTAGTTATAAAAAAAAACGAAGAGAATGATTTCTAAATCTAAATAAACCTTGCATTAAATTGCATTCGAGGAACATTTTATCGTAAAAGAGAAAAGGGATCGTTTTCGACTCCGTTGTAGAGTTTACGTTCGGAAAAAAAATTGTAGGAGCTAGGTTTAATAAATGAAATTATTTATTTATGCACTGTTCAATAGTTTATTATTGCACTTTATTTTACCACTATCACTCTTCTATCTATGATAATAAAAGTCACTCTTTACTCGTCTATCTATCTATAAACGTCACTGTAACCAAAAGTTGACCGAAAGTAAGGACAGTCACGCAAACCAAAAAATCAAGACTGACGAAAAAAATATTGGTCACCTGTCACATCCGCGATCTTTATAACCTCATCACTACTGTCACTTCATAAAACCATAATAAACGGAAAGTCAATCAGAAATATATAGGTATATAGTCAGTGTATTATTCACGAATCACCAGATTTCTATACCAGTATTACTAGTGTCACTAGACAGCGACCGCGAAAAAAAACAAATAAACATCAAAAATGTGTGCGAAAAAATGCACAATTTTTTGATGCAACGAAAAAATAAAATATTAATATCCTCAATACGCGTTAAGCAACAGAGTTCAAAATAGTCACGATCGAAAGAAAAAAAAAATAAAAAATAAGTGAACCCACAACATCCTCCAAAATATCGTAATTATTTAAATATTACGGAAACAATTTTTGAAAGTTTTCGAAAACAGTTGGAAACGCGGTCCTCGCTGTAAAGAGTCTTGGAGCGAACTCTCTTTTATAAATGTACTTGTCTCGAGTCGCTGCCGCGACTCTAGATAGCTGATGCAGACTAATCAAATGAGTGCTAAATTTTCAAAATACATTTATGCAAAGTTTAATGCACTAATTAAATGAATTGACGCTTGATTTGTATTATGGCATGTCTTATTAACCTAAAAAAATGTTAATAACAATAGATTTGCAAAATCTTTAACTGATAAATGCAAAATTCCACGATGTCATATTTTCATCGAGATTTTTCAAAAAATAATCCCTATTTTTCAACCGATTTTAATGCACCACGTCTTATTTTATTCTCCAAGAGATCCTTTACGAATTCTCCGTATGAATTTTTTCTGAGTTTCATCGTTTTACTGTTGCAGCCAATTGTTTAATTGGCTAAAAAAAAAATGTTCATAAACCAATTGCTGTAATTTTCATATTAACAAGTTTAGAAAAAAACCTATACACGGTGAATTCGTAGAGGATTTCTTGAGGAACAAAATAAGACGTGGTGCATTAAAATCGGTTGAAAAATACGGATTATTCTTTGAAAAATCTTGATGAAAATATGACATTATGGAATTTTGAAATTATCAGTTGATGATTCCGCAAATCCATCGTTATTCAATTTTTTTTAGGTTAATAAGACATGCTGTAATACACATCAACCTTCAATTAATTTAATTAGTGCATTAAACTTTGCATAAATGTATTTTGAAAATTTAGCACTCATTTGACTAGTGTGAAGCAGCCATATTACCTCAATATAAATTTGAAAACATACACTGAATCAATCAAATTCTGAATTAAAGCCTCCTCTTAAACAATACTCAGTAAAATGCTTGCGTAGTTTAAAGTTAAATAAAGTTGTCAATTTATGTAATCTTAATTAAAGCTTTGATATGATAAGGCTTAATTAAGATTGTACTTGGAATGAAACTGAGTTAAAGCCTCAGTTCACGTAAGTTTTGACTGAAACTTTCGTTCTTCATATACATTTTCATTATTAATACCATTTTATTTAGATCGACACCGAAGAATAAACACTTACTCCAAAATTATATCGTAAAACTTTTTCCTATGAAATTATTTTTAATAATCGCAACAACTTTTGGCGTATCTTCATGTTATACTCTACAAAAATATGATCGTCACTGACACAAAAACTGCAAAGTAATCATTTTATGATTCAACGCTTCTCTAGTTTTATTCATAATCAATGATGCGAACGTATACAGAAACAAAAAAAACCATTGGAACGAACTCGACAAATAGATCGTTGACCTGGTGCAATTCTCGAGGACCTGAACGCGATTGTCAGGCGCGAAGAAGTGTTTACGTTTACGGACCAACTCCTTTCCCTAATAAACCAAGCGAAGCGTGAACCGAACATTGCAAGAAACCAACTGAGTTCTCCAATATGGCGCAGCTCGGAATTGAAGCGAGAGAACGATTGCAAAAACCGAATAATAAGAATTATATATATATATATATATATATATATATATATATATATATGCATATACACAAGATATATACGTGTATAGGAAAATACGTAGCCACGTGAGGACGGAATATAACGAGCATAGTGCAACTCTCCAGTCATGGAGATGATTTAACGATCTCGCCCGACTCGACCAATTATCAAACTTACTCACCCCTTCTCTAACCTTTAACTAACCACCTCCTTCACTAACGACTGAAACGGATTGTTGCAACTGACGGCTTTTTCTTTTGTCAGCACTATCTATAAACGCCGATTATTATCAGCTGCTATGCAGTGACATAAACTATTTGTACAATAAAAAATATATGGGGGAAAAATGCAAATAAATGTGTTTTTTGTTGAAAGTCAATAAATTATTATATTTCTACTAAGAATCTTTTGAAATGATACAAAATGTGATATATGAGTCGTCGAGTGCAAATTTAACATTATTTCTTTTTCACGACCTGCAGCAGGTTACTGCTAATGTCAGCTTCGTTATGTATTTTTTTCTATTTTTTAAACTCTGTTCTGCTTTTCTATACGTCAGTGCACGTGTTTGCTTCAGCACTTCGAATCGTTTTTCCATTAGCGAATGCACAGCATGCTTAATGGACAAACATTTTTTTCTATCTCTTTCCCTCCTATGATATTCCTTGCTCTTTCCCTCTCACTTTTTCTTCTTATTGTTTCTCATTGCTTCTCCGTTTTATCGTTTTTCTTTTCGACCTAAAATTTCACCGGAAAGAAAAGAGCCGAAATTCCCTTTCGTTCCCTTTATTTGACTGCCGCAAAAATTCTTCTCTCATCCCGAATTCAACGATGAGATAAGGAAAAAAACGTCAGTTACAAATTAGAGGCAATCCACTTAACTCACGAGCTTGTTTTCACTTTTCGCCGTTAGTATTCCCGACGATACTGCTCTGTATAAATTTTATTTACGTATATACACATATATTCTATTAAGGGATTCATTTCGATTAAGAGATATTTTGTACATCGAGGAACAAACCAGTTTGGAAGAACCTGGAAGACCCGAAGATTATCCTAACGAGTAACAGTCTCTTGTTCACGAAAATCTCTTCAAATCAGAACAACTTTACTTCCATCTGAAAACGCTTGAAATTTTCTAATTACAAGCTTTCGTAGGAACTTTAGCAAAAAGACCGAGTTTCTTATGGCACAAAATTATTGGAAGCCCTTGATAGTTGAAGGATGATCGATTGGTAACGTTTTTTCTAGCACAACAAATAACTGATTATTGACCAATTATTTTCGATGGTATGAAACCTTGACTATCAACGCAAGACTTATGCAGTTCCCCTGTGCCCGATCGGATCGATTTTTGCTTGTAATTTAGTATTGAACTGAAATTATTTCTACCGGATTATTAGGCCATTTCTCGCAGGTGGGATTTCCAGTTTCAGCGAACCGGTAGAACTAAAGTGCTAAGAATTAAAATGGAAAATACTATCGTCTCTTAAGCGGGAACGCTACTGTAACAGATCAACAAATTCTATATTTTTTTAGCAGTTTCTTGCAGTATGCATGTACAAAATTATGTAAATAAAATTTCCAAATCAAAAGTAAGTATCAGAGTTTAAGTTAACACCTTATTTTAGGTCAAGAAAAAAGCAACGAAAAATTTAAATGCGTTTCCCTCGCAACAACCGTTTTCGACTTTGTCCCAGAGAATACTCGAAAACTAATGAACCGATTAAATTTTTTTTTTCAATATTCGCTATTGCAGCGACTAAGGTTGTACGTAGCCGATTTAAAAAATTTTGATCATTACTATTTTTTAAAACCGCTTAAACAAAAAAGGTCGAAAAAATTATTAAAACATTTCAAACCAATGCCATTTCGTGAAAAAATTTTTTTTAAAATAATAGCTACGTACAGCGATAGCAACATTCATATAGGTATTGAAATTTTTGGTATTTTTGATTGTCAGGTAACCCGTTACCAAGATTTCCTTCGGACAATGAAAAGGAATTTTTATTTTTTATCATCAGATGGAAGATATTTTTCCATAAAAATTCGTACTGAAATAGTTGATTGTATACTCAATAAAGTATCCTTTACCCGATCCTTAAATAATTATTTATACCTGGGTAAAAGAATTTCGAAAAAATGACCATTTTTGGCCCGCCGCAGTGGCGTTTCCCCTTATTCCTCCATCACACGCGCCAAAAAAACTGTCAATTTTATAATCAACTTTAGAAGCTTTTATCAGACCGTGCACTGAGAAAAAAATTTTATTGACCGAAACAAATTTCGTTTCTCTCATCCAAAATATTTAGTTCGATGCGGGCAACAAAATATTTTTGAGATAAGACAAAATAATTTGTGAATGCAGAAACAAGTTATTGGCCGAACCAACAAAACTTTGGTGCATCCAAACAAATTAATGTTAATGCAACAAAATATCATCCAAATAAACTAATTCATTTATTCATCCTAACGATTACCGTTTAGTCAATTTGGTAATTGAGATTCAAACAAATATTTTATTGAAGCAACTAAAAAGTATGCGTAAGCAAATAAATGGTACCAGTTGTTTGAACAAAATCATTTGGCTCTGGTGATTTAGTTGATTTATCTACAAGAAATTTTTATGATTCAGTTGAATAAATTAAATCATTTGCCATTCAACAAAAAATTGTTGGATCCACCTATTTTTCGTCCAATAAAATGGGTTTAGTTCGATGAACAAATTTTTTTTCTCAGTGTACAAAACACTCGACGATTAACGTCTCAAATTGGCGAAGATAAGTGAGGATGGACGAAACTTTAGCCAAATATTTTTGGCATCTCTGATGGAGGACGGTGAGAAGAGGTCTTCGTCCCTGAACAAAGAGACAGAGGGAGTGAAAACGCGATATTTCTACCTTGACGAAAAGCCAATGCTCTTGCAAACTTTGTTTTCAGCATATAGAATATTCAACCCTGTATCTATGGCCTCGAGAGGCGAATGGGAAAATTGTGGGAAACAAAGGAAGAATTCGAAGCATTGTAAAGTAAAACGACGTTCGAAGAGATGAAGCTGTAGCTCAAACGAATCGGTCCTGACAAGACAAACAGCGGAAAGAATCTTCACATATATAGAACTCACATACCACGAATGATGCAGAGTTGAATTTGCGACTCGTATACATTATGCAAATGTATATATACATATATTTCCAGTGCAGATATCTACCAAAAGTGATCGCCAGAATCGAGGAAAAGAAAAAGTTCATAGCTCGCGGGCGGGCGAGTTTACTCAGCCCACGTTCAAGAATTAAAAAAAATGATTTTTCTCTAAGTCATTGATTTTTGCATGGCTACAAAAATTTCAGAATCCTGACGTTATTTCCCACACTGAAAAAAAGAAATTTGTTGAATCAACAAAATTTTTGTGTTGAATCAACAAATCCGGCGGACACAGGGGGCGAACAAATCATTCAGTTCATGATACAACATAATTCAGTTGTTTCAAATTACAAAAAAAAAGTGAATCGAACTAAATATTTTGTTTCCCTGACTGAATATTTATTTAAATCATATACTTATTTAATTAAGTCAAATAAATATTTAATTAAGTCAAATAATTATTTAATTAAGTCAAATGATTATTTATTTGATTCAAATAAACAATGCATATTTATTTTGTACAATTTGATATTAATTTTTTTTGTTTGATATTCAGATATGTAAATTGAACCTCTTACAATTCGAAAATGTGTATTCTACTGGTTTCTCATCAATCATAATGAGAAATCAGTTGACCGTAGGAGTCATTAGACTCCGATGAATTTTTCATGAGAATGTAACCCGTGAAAGTTATAAACGTTCGTTACCTAATTCTGGATTAGAATCGGTTGGAACGTCTTATCTCACTCGACTTCCGCAATTTATGTCCGTCCAGAGGCCACTGTGTATGTGAGAAAAGCCTCAGCGCTCTACGCCACGCCGTGCTCGGACCAATCAGCTACTGGAATGTTCGTTAATTCTTTCGATAACCCATTTAGTTACGATAATGTCAAAATGTGTTCACACAACAAAACCTAGTTTGTTGGAATAGTTTAGTATCTTCAACCAATTATTGTGTCCATGAGACCATATGATTCAGTTCACACGACTAAAAATTTAGTTGAACGGGACGTACAGATGTTTTTTTTTAAGTTTATTAATTCAATCATGTATTTAGTCGACCAAATCCAGATTTAGTTGTTTCAACAGTTATTTATTTTACATAGCCACAAATATATGTGAATTGTCCAAATATTCCACTATCATTTTTTGATATAATTTTCCATTTCATGATCAGAACTACAATAGATACCGACTACCCCGTGAATAGGGCTCAAATATCCGAAAAATAAATTTTATTCAGTTGTCTATGAATTTATTTGAATATTTTCGAAATTCTGGATTTAGTGTATTTTCATTGAAATAAAATAAAACAATTGCATGTGTTTGTATTTCAGGCTGGTATGCAACGCTGAATATTATATACAATTGAAATAGTATGGCAAACGTATTTTCTGTTCTCTCCGCGTTTATTTAAGATTGCATCTCGCAATGCCACATCCAGTTTACACATGAGTAAGCGTATTAATGCTCTAGTGTTTATTTCATAAAAGCCATAGTGCTGACTGAAGAATCTCCGAGAGCTTTGAAGTATAAACAGGGATTCTCAGGTTCCACGTTTATGTACAGATTTTACAGTGATCTCGAGCAAAACGATAGAGACATAGGTGCGCACTTTAACATTTACAACAGGAGAGTTGCATTATTACCGTATGAATTAGTCCGCGACCATAGATAGCAGTGCATAACTCTCCGCACATGGTCATGTTTGAGATGGACTCTTAAGTTTATCGTGTTTTACGTTTCACTTTATGTAGTCATTATCTCGTTACGAAAGAGGATAAGAGGGCGGCAGTTGGTTCACCAAAATAGCTTATTGGAACGATCGTTTAATTAAAAAATTTCAACAACGAAACATTTTCATATTTTTTCACTTTCTTCGAGTGAACCTTCTTTTTCTAAATTTTATTTTTCGATCATGTGCAAAAAATAGTGATTTAGTCTAATTTAAAAAAAAAGGTACTCCTTTTTGACCGAGAAAAAATTAATTAAAGATGTGTTAATGACGGTTTGATGCAAAATAAATAAGGAAAATTTGAATCAAGAGAAATGAATTCTTATTGCAATTATTTCCTCGTGTTCTGCTTTCCTTTCTTGATTATTTTGAATCCTTGTTGATTTGTATAATGAAGATAAATAAGGGCTCCGTCACGTGGATTGTTGTTACATCATATGTTTGCTTTCGTTTCGAGAATGATTCGTGAGAAATGATGCAGGGAATACGTGGAATGAACCGCATGACTGCATTGAATAGATGGGACACGCCGGAGAATCCAATCAGAACGAGAGATAGAGAGGAGCGAGAAAACTCTACCGTCTGACCATAAACGGACAGTAACTACTGCCGAAATAATGATGGCTCATCGGGTAAGCGGTGAGACCAGGCAAGTTCCTATCGAAACTTTGCAGGTCTAATTAATAAAATCATATTAACTTCTGAAGCAACAATAATTTTTGTTTTTAGTTCCATTAGCAAATTTCGAAATAAATCGATTGGCAAAAAAATGTATGAGGGATAAAAATCGTATTTGGTTTCAAATAATAATATTTAATATGCGTTTTTTATTTAATAAATTAATATGCATTAAAAATTGAGGCGAAATATCTTTTTTTTGTTCGATATTCGGAAATTCAAACCTCACAATTTAATGGATATTTTTTGTCCTATTCCACAAGGAGCAAAAAAAATTGTTTTCCCTTTTACGTGTTCGTTTGAAATTGAAAGAGAGGATTGGAAAAAAGGGTGAAAATCCACTACAGTCAACAAGCATTCATGCTACGTAGTTTGCAACGAGACTAATCGATATTATCGATGGTATATCGACTCGCAATAGCATTTTCAATCGCCAGAACTTCGCTAATTCCGAGCATAGCTTATTGACGGATATATATATAGATATACAAGGATCGCGAGCAGGCTTAGCGTATTGGAAAAAAATTGAATACAGAGCACAGAGAGATCAGCTAGAAAAAGTGCGGAGGGGTGAGTAAACGAGAGAGACAGAGAGAGGGAGACAAAGGGAAAATGAAAAGGGATAGAGAAAAGGGAAATGCACTTTTAACGATCGAAAGTAAATAGACCGAATGGAAAGGGAAATGAAACGTCCGAAACATTCGCGTTTCTCGACTTAACATGTTTGTATACATGATAACACAAGATTTTTTTTTCCAAATCACTCATCGAAATGTGGAGTCATTCATCATCGAAAACTTTATTATTCTTCGACGAAGAATGTCAAATTAAATTTGGTAATTATTTTTATACACATTTACGTTTTTTTTTCTTTTCCACCATTTATGTTATGACTTAAAAAAAAGTTTAAAAAACGTAAAGGTAGAATTTACTTATAGGGTCACTTATTTTTGGAGTTTCTTTTTTGAAAAATTTCTTGGTGCTCCAGTCGCGATCATTAATCTACATTTACTTTAGTTATTTGCAAAGCGTATGGATATGGACTAACGAAGCGACCTTCGCGGAGTCTAAAGATTAACTTATGAGCACATTTATGTCCACGTAGCTGTGTATATCTAGGATACGATTATACATATATTTTCGACTCCCTAGGAGCAAAAAGAGTTATGAGGTAATGCATAAGTGGTGTAATTGTGCACGAGCACGTGTTATTATTATTATAACTTATTATTATTATAACTTATTAATAATTGTCCTGACGAACGCGGTCACGAGATAAAATTTAAGAAAAAATGCGATCAAAACAAAGCATGTAAACATTACATTCATTTTTTCATATAGAAATTCTCTATGTTTCATCGTTTATTTTGTTAATTGAAAAAATGAGCAAATCTTGATAGATTCAATTCTTTAATTTTTTTTAATCAACTGATGTTGTTACAATTCCAAATTAAATGAAATCGAATCAAAATGGTTATAAAGAGTATCTCGGATCAAAATTTACGACCATCTTTTACGTCGATTTTCGATCGTTTCCACCTAAACGTAATTAAACAAAAAATCAATCAATACCGTACGAATTAATTAAGTGAAACCGATTACCCCCATAAGATCGGTATCGAAAAAGTAAAAAAAGAATAATCTTGATAAAATACATGAGGTAATTTCAAGCCACAGCATCTCACATAGTCGAAAAATACAACTGTAGAAGTCTGGAAAGATCCACTTCAATTCGTGAATTAAGCTTGTTTCTCCCTCCATAAAAAAGCAGCAAAAGTGCTCTATTCGAGTAATTGTTTCACACCATTTAAACGTGCAGATCTTACGGAAGTTTTAAAAAGATACTATTAAAATTTTCTGAAATTCCAGCTGCGTAAAATCAAGTGATTTCTCTTTGCGATTATTTCCCTTGGTTCAAAGCTCCAAAACGTATTTTTTCGTGGCTATTTTTCACCGGTTTCGCAACATATTTATATGATAATTAAAATTGAATACAACTTGAAGACGATTTGGTAAAATTTCATCACGAAATTGGGAGTCTTTGTGGTGATAAAAAAAGTGAAAAATCTATGGACGATCATAGTGACAACAAGGGAGACAAATATATATTAGACTCACCTGTCGGCGGAGCGTCACGGTGCGGCACACAGATCGCTTCCCCGGCACAGCCTCATTCTGAATTCTATCGCACCGCACTGCACCACAGAGCACAGAGAGCTCTCTCTCTCTCTCTCTCTCTCTCTCTCTCTTTCTCTCTCACTTGCACCGGTAGGTATACATATATATATATATATATATATATATATATATCGTATATGTTGTATATATCCGTTTGTATATTTAAAACTACCTATGAAGGTGTACACTTAAATATATATATGTATATTTGTGTTTCTCTTCCTGCTTGCTTCTTCTTGCGAATGGAATGAAGTAAGAACCAGCCCGGTCCGATCTAGACTTGATGAGAATTTGTTCCACCCTCGATCTCGTGATTTCTCTTCCGTTATTTTCTCCTTTACCCACGAGATTTCTGGTGGATTCTGCCCTTAGAAATCTCTGTCTCTTGTTTTGTCTTTATATTTTTCAGCCTCGTTCTCGTTTTCTCCAAAAACCGAGGCTTAGTATCCACACTTTTTCTCGTTACATCTATCCTTCACATTGACTTTCTCTCTCTCTCTTTTTTTCTCTCCTTCCCTCTCTCTCTCTCTTACTCTCGTTCTTTCTCGATCTTCGCTCTTTTTATCTCTCACTGTTGTTCTCCTTTCCACCTACACCTAATTCTACTCCTACACCTACTAATATGTAATAGTCGCGAAATAATCGTAGTTTCTCGCGTATCCGGCGAGTCACGTCGCACCAGCGAAAGGGCAGCCACCCTGATGACAAATCCAGCATCCAGCTACGCCCGTGACAGCGACCGGGCGACTACTGGAGATACGACGGTTCCGGCGCAAGCTCTAATTTCAATTTTGGCCGTTGGTCGCGCCACCGCTGTCTGACGAGAGATACGCACCCTCTCTCAACCCCTCTGTACCCTCTCGCTCTCTTTCTCCCTCGATCGCTTCTCTCATCTTTCATCTTTTTTAACTCTTTCTCTCGGTCTCTCTCTTCTGGCATCTCGTTTTCTATCTTCTTTTGATCCCTTCTCGATCTCTCTTTTTTCTCTCTTCTTCCATCCCTTCTTCTTCTGCCAATGCTTTTCCTCTCTCTCTCTCTCTCTCTCTCTCTCTCTCTCTCTCTCTCTCTCTCTCTCTCTCTCTCTCTCTCTCTCTCTCTCTCTCTCTCTCTCTCTCTCTCTCGTTTATCATCCCTCATCTCTCGTACTCCCTCTTCAATAATAGCACGCGAAAATGCAAGAGGGAAAGATTCATGATATGCAGTGGGATAAGATACTGCAGGAAAGAGAACCGGGAGCCTGGTATACAAGAAATACGAGCGAGGGCGAGCGAGGCAGATTTAACCGAGGGGATGAAGATAAAGCGTAGGGACGAGCGCAAGAGACGCCGCGACGTCCCAACACTTGCTCCCAACTTAAAAACATCATGGGATGCTGTGAGAGGGCTTTCTCAGCTGTACAAACATACACATACTACGTAGCCTGTTAAAAAGAACAAGATGCTACAAATATGCTAAGGAAACGCATTGTTGAAACTTCGATGTTGCGTGAAGAGAAGACGTGGAAAAAAAAATTTCAGAAAGAGATCGTTGGAAGGATCAGCCAAGGTGGATAGTGGTGGAAATAAAAATCTTACCTTTTTTTTCCTTTCTTCTCTCTGTCTGCTTGCTCTTCTTATAAATTTCAATCAAAAAATAATTTTATTTTTGTAAAAAATATGAGTGAAATAGTTCGCACTCATTTTCTATGGAGCCCATAAACAGAAATAAAAAGAGAAAAAGAGGGAGAATAAAATTAAAAGAAAATAAATATTCACATCATTGTTCCTCCTCTTATAATTATTATATTTGATTCATTTACCGATAGCAATGAATGCGCGATCGGTGTGTGACTTTCGCGATAGCTGCCTGTATTGATCGGGTTTTCCACAGTTTCCTTAGGCCCTCGTGCAAATGCGATGCAGTAGGACATTGGAGAAGACTGGCAGTGAAGAACACTCTCAGGAGATCTTTAAGAACATGAAAGTTAGCGAAGTGGGGAAAAATTGGAGCAAAACTGATGGAACGGGCACGTAAAACCCTGAAAAGTTATACGCAGGAACATTCAAATGAAAAAAAGGAAAAACTATCAATTTTCATTCCATACAAATATCGATAAACATTTAAACTTTGTTTTCTAAAGAGAATTTTTTTTTGTTACAAGTAACAAAAAATTTCAGTTACTAGGACAGTGAAAAAATGCCAAAGGTAAATTGCTTATTTTTATTTCTGTTAATTACTACGTTTTATCATTTTTTGTCGGTTGTAGTTTTTTCTAATAAAATTAATGTTTTTCCTATTTATTACAAAAACATACAAAAGTGGAATACAGATAACACTTGCACGTCCACAGCGCAGCTGTGAGGTCAAATGAGGTGATTGCGCAGGGTGGTTATTTATTACAAATACGTGCGCCATTCATCTCCCAGCACAATTTTCCTTGCACACACGATACCCAAAAAATATTCTGCAAATCATCTTCAAATTTACACAGGATGTCTTGGCACTTTTACCTCGCAATTTTTCACTTTTTTAAATGAAACTCTCATCAGTTATCCACTATGACAACGTATTTTTATAACATTTAAAAAAAGGACTGGATACAACAATAATCGCTACACTTTAAAAATATTTTTATTGAAATTACTATCTGTATCATTGAATAATTTTTTGTATCTAAATCAAACAATGGTTCATGTCGGTTTTTTGCAACAAATTTGAATCTCTTTTTTCTTTGCAACTATAATTTTGTGTATATTTCGCAACTAAACGGTGACACTGGTATTTTTTAACACAATTTCATATTTAAACGATGCAATATCCAAATAGTATTGCAATATGGAGTTGCGCAAAACTTGACGTACAATTATTGATTTTTTCCCAATTATTAAGTTATTTGCTCTAATTACTAGGTATTGCACTCTGTGTATACAATCCTAATCTCTAAAATCAGAGAATACTTCGAAAATTCGTATTGTAAAAATATCTGATGCGTCGAGGTCAATTATCAGCCTTGAAATATTTTTCCATTTGTCAGCATACATTAAAACGACATATCGATCAAGACCCATCTCTTTTTTATTTCACGACTTAACTACCCTGCAAACTCTGACTATGATTTCTGGGACACCCTGTACAATATTGCTTTATGTGCTTGTTACGAATTTTATTCGAAAGCTTTATATATACGAGCTTGTAAAGCGAAAACAATAGAATTAACGTAAAGTGGAACATTCTCATTAATAAAATTACCAATCACAGAAATCGAATTAAAGTTAAATTTAAAGTTGTTATTAATCGATTATTAAATTTAGTTATTTAATTAAACATTACTCATTTATCAAATTCAATAAAGTCATATTTATCAATAATTCAGTGAAATTTATCAAATTTATATCGTTGTAAACCCCCATGGAAAAAAATTTATATTTGAAATATATTCTACATTATATAAAAAATGTATTCCGTGCATACAGAATATACATATTTTTATACGTTTCATATATACAAATATAGAAATAATATATTTTTTTTTATCCATGATTTGGCCGATTTTCGTACACTGAAAAAAAAAATTTCTTCATCGAACTTATTTCATTTTGTTGGATGAAAAATAGGTGTATCCAACAATTTTTTTGTTGAATGGCAAATGATTTAGTTTATTCAACTAAATCATGAAAATTTCTTGTAGATGAATCAACTAAATCACCGGAGCCAAATGATTTTTTTCAAATAACTGGTACCATTTATTTGCTTAAGCATACTTTTTATTTGCTTCAATAAAACATTTGTTTGAATCTCAATTACCAAATTGACTAAACGGTAATCGTTACAACGAATAAATGAATTAGTTTATTCGGATGATATTTTGTTGCATTAACATTAATTTGTTTGGCTTCACCAAAGTTTTGTTGGTTCGGCCAATAACTTGTTTCAGCATTCACAAATTATTTTGTCTTATCTCAAAAATATTTTGTTTCCCGTATCGAACTAAATATTTTGGTTGAGAGAAACGAAATTTGTTTTGGTCAACAACATTTTATTTCTCAGTGTATATTAAAAATGTATTTTGAATATACTATACTATTACTACTGATATTTTTGAAATACATTTTATATATATTAAAAATACTTTTTTCATGTATTAAAAGCATATTTTTCTTGTATTGAAAATAAATCTTTTTTACATTAAAAATATTTTTTTTACATACTTGTGTAAGTATTTTACATACATACATAAGTGTGGAAAATGCTCTTTTCTCCAAGTGCATTCTGCACAAGATTCAGCCCGAGGAACATGCTCCAAAAGATTTGCAAAAAATTTGCTCAAAAAAGATTTTTTAACATGTGAACAATGTAATTATTTTCAATATACGAAAGAAGTATTTTTAATATAGAAAACATGTATCTTTGATATATAAAAAATGTATTTTAAATATACTAATAGTAATAGTATAGTATATTCAGAGTACATTTTTAATGTACCGAAATCGGTATAAAATCATCTATAAAAAAAATACATCATTCATATCTTTGTATATATGAAACTTATAAAAATATGTATTTTTTATACGCGCGTAATATATGTTTTATATAATGCAAAATATATTTCAAATATAAATTTTTTCCATGGGGGGATATTACACTGTAAAAAAAATTTATTTGATCCAAGTAATCCAAATTATTTGAGTTATATTTACTGAACGCAATTAGATTTTTCTTTGCCACAAATAAAAATAGACTTTGCGCCTAATAAACCATTTTCTTCATGACGTTCATTTGGTCCAAATAACCTAATTCATTCGTACTAATCAAAGTTATTTGGTGTAAATACATGAAATCTAAATTTTGTTTCTAAGCGATCATCTCATGATTTTTTTCCTTTACTAAAACGAATATTAATGCGACTTCTCATTATAATAATACACAACAAAAACAAAATAGTCGAAACGAATTTCAATAAATGTTGTTTAGCTTTTCTTACTCCATGTCAGACTTTTGCAACGTATGTATCATTTTTTATCTTGAAGTTATCATGTAGATGGTGGTGTAATAAGTAGCGTCTGTGTTCGTTAGGTCGAATATAATTAGGTAAGTCGGATCGAATCCTCGTTTAGGTAGGGAAATTTTTCCACAAAAATTAATGTCAAGAGTGATCGACATAATGAAATACGGTTAATTATGATAAAATACGAATTTATAATTGAAAGAAAAACTATTGCTTCCTCATAGAGGAAGCTATGTGACGGTAAAAAATTTTTTTTTCCCGTTTTCAATGTCAATGTGCTTAAAATGTCCCTAAACATCGAAAAATCATATCTAGAAAAAATGTCCGGATGTGTGTGTGTATGTGTGTGTGAGTGTGTGTATGTTCTGGCACTGTAAAATTCAAACGTTTATAACTCGAGAACGGTTTGAGCTACAGGGCTCCCGTTTTGCACAGATGTTAATCTATACCAGCTCTTCGTTCCCTGAGAATTTTGTCGAAATTGCTATAAAAATACGAATTCTACGGCATTTTGAAATTTTCGAAAAAGGGTGTAATCACTCTAACTTCCGCAAATTTCAAGATATATTATTAATTTTTTTTTTTATAAATAGAGTATCATAATTGGAAGGTTGGTATTGCATTTGGGAAATATCGGTTGAACGGTTTAAATTTTATGGGTTTTCGAATTTTACGAAAATCTTATTTTTTCGAAAAATCGTTTAACCGCTCAAATTTTTGCAAATTTTCCAAGATATTGTGTATAAGTCCGTACTTCCTCTTTACTTTCTAGAAAAGTTCTCGAAATTATATAATTTAAGGGCAGGGTAAGGTTTTAAAAGCGAAAAAAAGGCACATTTTCATGATTTTTTTGGGCCGATATAAGTAATATTGTTTTATTCATTTTATATATATATTATAGTATAACTTCTGAAGTGTATTAGAAAAAAATTTCAATAAAAAATGTTGATAAATAAGCCCGTGACAGCGAATCTCCGGAGGCGATTCGCTGTCACGGGCTAAAATATAAAAAAAAATTCGCTGCTAAAATATAAAAAAATAATATAATGATATTTATATATAATTTTTAATAATAAACCTTTTCCAAATTAAATTATAAATGCAAATTTAGAAAATTTTATTTAAAAACGCTGCAAATTGAAAGTAGTAAATTGTTTCCTCAAGATTTAGCACGATGATGCTCAAAGCTTCCTCTATGAGGAAGCCAAAAGTAAAAATACAGCACCTCATAGAGGAAGCTTTGAGCTCCGTGCATCTTGAGCACCGTGCATCTTGAGCATCTTGAGGAAGCAATTTGCAAATTTCAATTTGCAGCGTTTTTTATTTATAAATTCGAGAATTAAATAATCGAAAGCTCCATCCAAACTCTTATTTGTTTGACTGAATCAAATCATTTAATTGTTTCCAGTAACCTGTACATTCTCGTTCATTAACCGTGTATATTCTTCTTAATAATTTTGCAAATTTATTTATATCGTTATTTCTTTGGCTGAAGTAAATCAATTTTTTGTTTTCAGTAACTCGTTCATTTCCGTCTTGTAACTGTGCAGTTTTCTAAATAATATTGTATTTGCTTTTATTAACCATGATGTTTCGATCAAAGATATATTTATTTCATCTGAATACGTAATTACGGGATAATATACAAATAAATAATTTACTTGGATCAAATAAATTTGGTTTGGTTTAAAAATTTTTTTTTTACAGTATAGGATTGTTGAATGAAATCAATTATTTTTGCTCTACAATTGCACTCAATTTTTCATCAAGTACAATTTATTCTAAAGCTGTAGGCAATTGTCGAAATAAACGCTAGTTCTCTTTTATTTTGGGTTTTTACACAAAAGGGCAGAAATGTTCTGAATATCTGTGACTTATCAGCTTTTTACAGAATTGTCCAACAAAGGGTTGAACATCGATGCACGTGCTTCAATGCTCAGTAGTGCGAGAGCTGATCCGGATATCGTGATTAATACTCGTGTTCTTGAATTTTAACACTCCAACTCAAACAAAATAATAACTGCCGAGGTGCGATAACAGTGAATTGCGGTCCATGTGTGTCTTTCGCAGAAAATGCCGAGTTTAAAACGTGGTCAGCAGGATTCGCTGGAACGTTATGTAAGAGCATTTACACATGGTCGACAAAGCCCTTACAACCTAGTACTTAGGACATCTGGGCAACAAGTTACGAAAAAACGATATTGCTACAACGACTCAAGAGCATTTTGAAAATAATGTGCAATGTATTATTGTTTTTATTTTTTATTTTAGGAAATCAACGTTAAAAAAATGAAATTCTGCTGATATTAGAAACCAGTGGGATAAAATTGCACAAGTATTTTAAGGGAGTTCTGCTCGAATCTCAAAAAGATGGCAGGTCTTTGAAATTTTAATAGCACTTTTGGAAACATTCCGCGTGTACCTGCAAAATTCAAACAAGATTGACCACCTACTTTCTGAGATAAAAAATTGTAAAGTGACCTCCAAATTGCACAGAGCCTTTGGCACGTACTGTTTTGACGTAAGAAATGATTTGATATCATGTAGTTAAAAAGGTGGTGGTTCATTGAAAATTGGATCAAGTACAGACTTATATATTACAGTCACATAGAAAAAAAATGAACCTGATTTACCACGCATGTCATGAGATATAACGAATTAGCTTATGAAAATTTGTCGCATTCCTTGGGATATAACCGCAAAAGCCTTTGGAGCGACAACCTTAAAGAGCTGAAAAGAGAGACAGAAAGAAGAAAGAGAAAAATAGAAAAATCATGTTGGCAGCAGTGCGACTAGCCCACGGGCTAGCCTCTGTATAAGCATAGGACCCCCGATGCCCCGCGCGTCCCTCAAAGTACGAACAGAACTTCCTCAAATAAAGAGAAAAAATCTACGAGCTAGAAAATTTAAATTATCAGGGCCTTGTTTCGTGGGAAAAATACAAGAAACGATCATGAGACGCCTTCAGGTTTTTTGAATTCTGGCATTAGGGAAATAAATTTCACGTAAAATTGTAACTTTAGGTCGATCGCAATATTTTTATTCCAACAACACTGTGATGAAAGTTTTGTTTACTTTCGTAACAAGAGAAATGTAAGAAGTACAAAAATGTGTTTACTAATCATTCGACGATTTTTTGGGTATAGATTCTTCAAAATTTTCAATACTTCAGGATCGATTTTCCCTCTGGCTTCGGGTTTCAAAGACTGCAAAAGGTCAGCCGATAAGACGATCAGCTACTTTTTCGGGTGACGTCAGAGTCAAAAGATACGGCAACATTTCCGAGTAGAATTCTAAATACAAAATTAAACACGAGAAAATTGATCAAAGTCATAACTTATCAAAGGCAAGGGAGGTCAAATGTGACAATTAAAGTTAAATGTGCAACGGGGGTAAAATGACGTCAAAATAAAAATTTAATTGAATAAAAGAATGCTGTTGAGATCGAAAGTAACATCAAAGTAAAAAAAATGTGATAAAGGTCAGAAGTACTAGCGAGGTCAAAAGCATAAAATTGCAAAGATGTTTTTTTTTAACGTACCTCGATGCACATCAATCAGCCTAAACAACGCATCAGTTGGAAATTTGTCAATATTTACGTTTTCAATAATAAAATCGTTCAAAAATTCGTATATTGAAGATCGTCCCACAAATTCGACACAAGACTAAATACTTCGGTCAACGATTCGCTTCCGGTCGTTTCGTTAACCCGAACTATAGCTCCTATCGTATATTTAGTTTCGCTACCGAAATTTCGCAAGGCGTAGATTTTCATTTTTCCGATCGGCGCTGAAAATCCCGTCGAAACTAGACAAAAGCCAACGGCGATAAATGCCAACGTCGAACAAAGATTCACTCGAGTATTCATGACTGACCGTGAAACTTGGTAACAAATTTTAACGTTACGGAACACGAGCTCTTGACTATTTATCGCAACTCCGAAATCAATATTTCCAATCAAGTGCAAACAAAGTTGTTGGCGGAGTAATCGAAACGCTTCACTCTCTAATGAATCCCGATTCCCCAAAGATGCGTATCTTTTAGAAAATTTACGATCTTTTAGGAAATTTCACTCTCTAATGAATCCCGAATCCCCGAACACAAAGATGCTTATCTTTTAGAAAATTTACGAGCTGTTCTAGTTTGCAAATCATTTTTTCTCAAATTTTCCACTTTCTTACGCCGGTACAGTCGCATCGAAAAAACACGATTCCAAGAAATTGCCAAATTATATTCACATCAATTCTTTTAAATTTAATAAAAAAATAATGTTCATTGTTGAAAATCGAATGCATTTTTCCAGAATAGGATGAATTATATTAAAAAAAGTTGCCTACAGGGAAAAATGTCCAACTGAAACTCAGCAAAAATATAGCCGCCTGTATCGGTCCGGGGTTCCAGTTTCCCTTGGCTCTCGTGCAAATGCGATACAGCAGAGCATTAGGAAAGAGTAGCTGCGGGCAACACTGTTAGGGGGTTTTACAGGAACATGAAAAGTTAGTGAAATGTGTTTAAAGTAATGGGATAGACTGGCAAAAGCCCGAGAAAACGCAAGAACACAAAAAATAATAGCAACAATATTATATTAAGGCCGTCACCCCGTGTGACGGCCGGTTTTTTTGTAGCTTTTTTTGGGATTTTTTTTACGAACAATAAAAATATAAACATTTGAACTTTTTACTATATATTTATTGATATTTCAACAGTAAGTCAGAATATTTTCAGACCAAAATCTTCATCACATTTGATGCGGAGACATTGAAAGTTTTCAGATACATCAAAGATAAAATATGTAAACCAACCATTCTGTTTCTATGACGAAATAATAACTTGGGGTGCATATTTGCTCATTAATCTACCTTCTCTAAATGAATGGCAATCAAAAATAATTTACGTCACGGTTGATCTTAACCCATCAGCAGCCACTCAACTTACACTTCAAACGTTAGTCGCACGATGAGAGATTTTCTCTCATATATGTGTTCCAAGTGCTTAATTTTATAAATAGGGACTTGAAAAAAATTTTGCCACAGTAATTATGACTTTTAAACATTTTTATTTCTTAAAAACCACAAGTACAGCGCAAATTGGTGCTACAAAAAAATAAAAATAGAAAAAAAAAGAATTTAACTCTTCTGACGTAGGGAAAAATACATTTGAAGAAGACAGACAAATTTTCAAATGCTTATGCCATTTGAAATTTTCGAGTAATTACCGTTTTGATAGAAGTGTGAGAAAAAGTCTCATAGCGCGATCAACGACGGGTTAAGGCGTCTTCTCACTTTGGAAATTTAAAAAAATCGATTTTTTTTTTTTTTTAAATTTTGAAAGTACATATCTTCAAAAATGTCATCTCGAAATTTCATAAAGATCGGACGAGTCTAACTACATTTTTTGGCGACCGTTAGGTGACTACCTGAGAGTACCCGGCGATCCCTTTCACGCCGCTCGGACGGTCCCTGTATATCTGACTCTATACAATTGAATAGCCGTGTTCTTTTGTTAATGTAGTACCCCTTGCTTAGGTATATTCTGTTTTCGGGTCTATACTCATGTAATAAGACCTTAACACGTGCATTTTTCAAAAGAAAATCACTCGGCAACGATGCTAAACTGTTATTTCATCAGTCTAATTTGAAACTTCGTAACGGCAACATCTCTGCGCTCAGGATTGTTATAATGGATACTATCATAAAATTTCAACCGACAGCAACCCACAGCATACGTATTGTTCAGACTCATGGTGCAAGTACAAGAAAGCAGTGAAAAACAATCAGATAGAAACTTTTAAACATCCTCCTGCTCTAGCTGATGATGTTCAAGAGGTTTTGAAACCGATCTATGAAGAACTGACGAAGGACGAGTTACTGGAACGATGCCTCGGAGGAAATACCCAAAATAACAACGAGTGTTTCAACAGCTGTGTCTGGGCAATGGCGCCGAAACACGTTTTTACGGGAAGAAAAACCGTGGAAATTGCTTGCCAAACAGCGGCATGCATTTATAACGAAGGGCTACAACCTGTTTTAAAAATTTTGGAGGTGATGGGTGTCAAACTAGGCCCTATCGCCGTTCAATACGCCGAGAAACGCGACAGTGATCGCGTACGCGTAGGGAACCGCCGCAGCTCTAACGCTTCAAAAGAGACTAGGTCGAGACGAAGGGAAGCTACTTTGGACGAACACACCTTCTACGAAGAATCGGAAGGTCCATTGTATGGAGCAGGCATCGCTGATTAACCCGAGGTAAGGTTTTTTTATGATTTTTCTGCAACCAAAACTTTAAACGCAGTTATCTCAAAACAAGGTTTTTCGGTGCTTTGTTGATGAAATTTCGGAAACTATCCGGCCGATTGTCATGAAATTTGAATGACATATGCTTCATAGTTATGGCTATAGCGCATATCATCAGATTTTTTAAATTTTGATTTTAAGAATTTTTTTTTTACAAAAAACTGCAAAAAAATCGTGGTTTTTTTTTACTTTTTCGAAAAACGTGCGCCATTTTGTTATTTTCGCGAATATCAAAAATCTGATGATATGCGCTATAGCCACTGACATACTGAATCTAAAACAGTTTTATTTTTTTGTTTCAGACGACCCGTCTCGGAGATACCATCAACAAGCCACGACCATAACATTTTTACACGGGTTTTTCAATGCTACTGATGTATTATAATAATTGTTTAAAAAAATAAAATAAAAATTTTTTCATGTACTTGAAAGATGTGTTTATTACATAGGATCCGTTTTATCCCATAATTTTAAGCAAAAATCCTCGAAAAAAAATCGCAAAAACAGCCTATTTTTGAGGCGCTTAAAGTGAGAAGATGCCTTAAGCATATGTTCATGAAAGTTTCACGAGAAAAAATCTCATAGTTTAGGACATTGCGTCAAACATACACTCTCCCTATTCATGTGATTTCAGGCCGTCACCTCGTGTGACGGTCGGTTTTTTAGCTTGTTATGGGATTTTTTTTTGACGAACAATAAAAATATAAACATTTGAACTTTTTACTATATATTTATTGATATTTCAACAGTAAGTCAGAATATTTTCAGACCAAAATCTTCATCACAATGTGTGTTGCACCACTCCAAAGGCACCCATGTCGAAAAAAAAGTTTGTCGACTTTCTCTATGATTCCGGCTGATTGGCTTATCTGAAATCAAAGTACCAAACGGCATTTTAATCTGTGAAGCTGTGGCTATCGAATGAACTTGAATCATTCGAAAATATTGAAAATTGAATAATTGACATGTTTTTGAAAAATGATTTTCAAATTTCATGATTTTTTTCAATTATTTTGTTATAAAAAAAAACGGCTCGGAATTGTTGCATTATCTTAGTTTAATCGATGACTATACATGTGCTGAATCTACCATTAAAATTTCAAAGCAATCGGTCAAACCGTTTTTGAGATATCGTGGAGGCCAGTTATAAAAACGCAGTTTTAAGAAAAACGCGTTTAAAAGTTCAAATACGATTTAAATTATGAAATCTTTACTCACCATTAATCTGCTATGCCTGGTCCATAGAGAATTCCTTCTTCTTCCTCTTAGAAGTCCCTTAAAGCTGCTCGCTGCGCTCTTGCTTCAATCCTGGCTTGTTTCACGACGTCGTTCGCGCGCCGCTTGGAGCGAGCGATACGTGCTTCATCACGGCGGTGCACGTAAGCATGCGCTTCGTGGCCAATTGGACATCCCATTGTCGCCAATGTTTTTATGACTTCTTGAAATCCTTCGTTAAAGATAATTGCAGCCAAAAATGTTGCAATCTCAACGATTTTGGCGCCGGAGTGAAGATGTTTTGGAGTGAAAGTCCAGATCAATGAATTCAGAGATTCATTATTGTTCTGCGTCTCCGCTCCTAAGCATCGGGTCAACAGTTCATCTCTTGACAAGTCTTCATACACAGGCTTGATAGCTGCTTGGACTGTTGGTGTTAAAGGTGGCTTGTCGTGATGGGATTGACTGAGCTCACCCTTAGCTTCAGCCTGCCGCCATTCGCACCAGCTCTCTTCGCTCTCTGGACAATTTTGATGCTGAGGATTTTCATCTGACGAACTTTTATGAAAGGAAGTGGCCTAAACTGCTTTCTTCAATTCTTCAACAGAATCTGAATGTCGACGAATTGCTAATCCGTAGAACTTTGTCATTTCGTTGATGATCTTGTCAGTCAGTTTGCCTGCGCCTTTTCCACCGATTCCTTTATTACTTTTTTTGCTTTACGGAGTCGCGTCCCCATTCTTTTCTCTACATGACCCACGCATTCTTCTTTTGATACTAAGGTTTCTCCGTATGTCTCCGTAGCGTCGCGAAAAGCCCGGTGCCCCGCCCCGCCGACTTCTCGACCAAGCGCTCCGAACACCTGGTCTTCTAACTGCTGTAATTTTCCAACGACTTCGAATATTGGAAAATCACTTTACCAGCATATTCTACACATGTATAGAAATCAATTTATGCAAAAAAAAAATTCGATTTTTTCAACATATCACACGGGCCTTAAAAGAATTTAAAGCTCTCCCTGCATTAACAGAATTGAAAAATTTCGTTTGTGAATTTGCCAGGAAATCTACATCTTTTCGAATAACAAAAAAAAAATAACTTTTACAGAAGTTCAATGAAATATCGAGATGATTGGAATTGGGTAAAAATTAACTTTAAAAAAATAGTCTTGAAGAAGAGAAAAAAATTGTGTCGAAAGAGTAAAAACATTTTTAAATTCATTTGAACAAAATTCGTCGTTAAACTTTAAAGAATAGAAGTTGTTTTGAGTAAATTAAAAAAGTGTCTCGTTTCCTATCAGTTAATTTTAGTTATTTCTTCGTGTATTGGTTTCGGGATGTACAAAAGGTGATCGTAGATAAAAACCATGAGTGATAATTTACTGATGAAAATGCGAAGTAATAAATGATCATTTATAAATGAAAACACGTTAAATTTTACATTATTAGCTTCGAGAATAAATGTGTTGAAAAGATTATGAACATATCTGATTAACGATGCGAGAGCCTTGAAATTATCACGATTGTGTGAACAAGTTAAATTCAAAAGTACAATAAGGATATCAGGCAGAAACTATTTCAATACAAAATTAACATAGTTTAAAAAAATGTAATTGATTATGTTTCAATGATGAACTGTGTTATTTCTACTAGAAAGCAAGCAACGTCTTTTTCATGCAATAAGTCTATCGTTGATCTTTGAAATACATTAACATTTTGACAGAACCTTTGGAATTTTTTGGAACTTGTCAAAAACATTCACAATTCCACACCATTTTTTTTTAATCTCCAGAAACGTTGAAAATTTTATGTTTTAAAATATCAAAATTTTTCGTATCAAGTGCGTTAATTTTTTTTTTTGAGTGCTTAAAACGTTGAAATTGTTGACAGAAACCTTTCCATCGACAAGCATTTTTTTCAGTCTCAAGATACGTTCTACAGTTTATGTGTACAGAAAAATAGAAATTTACTGCACGTGAAAAAAAAAAAAACAATAATTTTCTGACAATTTATTGAATAGTTGTTGCGAACAAAATTTCAAGAAAAAATAATGCACTATTATTGTTGAAAATCAATGGTTGTAACATTAGCAAGCTGCGCAATTTTTTCGTACAATTTCGCTGACTCATGAAATCCTAAAATTCTATTAAAATTAAGTTTTCAGCTACGACAGCATGCAAATTGAATATAAAAATTGCCTCGTATGTCATTGGAAAATTTTATTCCGTTAAAAAAAAACATTTGTAAACACTGATTTTTGTAACGTTTGTAAATAATTAAACGTACATGATTTCTTCGTTCGAATAATTCACAATAAAACGCGATCTTCGATCAATTTCTCATAACTCATAGCCCCGAAAATTATCCCAAAAATGGACCAAATGGGGATGACGTTTTTTCGCGAGAGCCGGAATTTTTTATTATAATTTATTAAGGCGGAAATACTGAAATGCCCTTTTTCACCCAAGATCATGATATCACCAGTCGTTATCCTCCGCAAGATCATCAGTTTGATTCTTCAAGTTTGAGAACAAGACATCGCGAACTTTTGGTCGAGGATCTTCGGTTATTTTGGTTGGGACCGCCTCTGCTTGGCCCAGCATCCACTCGAGTTCTATAACAGTATTTTTCCAAACAATTTACTGAACGTGTCCTTTGTTATTCAAATTATCTTACCCAAATATTTCATTGTATTATAATAATAATAATTATTAATTATTTGTATTAAGGATGTCGTAGCGGTTCCGTGTAGTCAATTGACACCGTATATAAAAATTTTTCCTTGAAAAACTACAAATTGACACTATTATGGTGTATAAAATATTTTTTTTTTTATACATTCGTAATAAAACGACAGCAATCCTGATCAATGAGATAATATTTTAAGAAATTACATATTTTTAATCACTCAATCGAGCTACTCGTCAGCTGTTAATAGTCGATTAATTTTTCAAGCGAAGTCTGGCAGCGCTGCGCACTCGCACTGTAAACATAAACCTTCTTAACCTCTTTATATAGCAGAACAGTTCTCGTTTATCAATAAGCTTGTGTTCGAGATAACTTAAAATGTTGTGACCTTGTTAAAAAAATTCATTTGTACGCCCAGGACCGCACATTTGGTGCCTTCGATAATATTTCTATTTCAGCGTAGCCTAATATAGATTATATTACCGCTGTCACAAATGTGTAACGTTGCCAGCTTGCCAGTAAGAATTTTTCAGCGCGAACTGATTGAACAACTAATCGAGTTTATTGAGGTTTTTCCAACATTAACTCAAAATTTTGCAAGAACTAATTCGGTAACTCGTTTTTTTTATGTTACGATATCAATCTTTGAAGATTGATTTATAACTGAGAATAAAAACTTTATGGCTATGTAATAATTAAATATATGTAATATACGATCGGAATAAAATCCGAAGAGTTACGTTATAAGACACCGGATTAAAGTTACAAATTTTGAAATTTAATTCCTCACTTGAATTATCGGTAAAGTGTTCCCAATTTTTTTCTGAAGAAAATAGTGAGTTCAATCGACAACATATTTCAAATCTGATATCTTGTCTAATACTCGAACTTTCGCTACGACCTCCTTAAGCTGCATAATTTAGACGATATTTCTATTTATTAAAAATTGTATTTGCGAAAATTTTTAACATAAAGTTCCCGATTCGGATATGAAAATTTATTTATTTGTGTGTTCATTTTTTTCGTTGCATCTGCGATACGATTTTTAGTAAATTCAAATTAAATAACTAAAATAAAAGACAAACCTTCCTCGGTGAGTTTCATGCCACGCAACTCGATCGGTCCGATAATCTGTTTTTTCATCGTACCCTCGTGGTAAATAAAAAGTGTCGGCAAATTTTTGTCTGGCCAATTTGGTATGCATGTGTTGGAGACACTCTTAAGGAATTTCGTAGCTGGATATTTTCTCGCCAGAGATGCCAAATATTGGTTGATCAAGGAGCACAGTGGAATACTGTAAAAAAAAAACAATATTTCAAGAACCATTTACTTGATGAATTATTTCGTAAAAAAATTATATTGCATTTTACACTTTTAGAAGGTTATTAATTATTTCTCAAAGTACATTATCTTAACGGGGTCATCCCATGTGACAGCTATTTTTTTCGCTTTTTTTGGGAATTTTTTTTTGATGAACCATTAAAACACACTATCTTTGAATTTTTACCACACATTTATTAACATTTTTACAGTCCCTCAGAATTTTATCAAACAAAAATAACGAGCTGAATCAACTTTACACCGTTTGGAAGACACTCATGTGTTGGTTGACGACTGCCATGACTCCGGAGGTTTTGCTCATCTAAAATCAAAAAATCAAACGGCATTTTAATTTGTGGACCTGAGGCTATCGCTGGAACTAGAATAAAGTAAAAATATCGAAAATTGAATTTTTGGCACGGTTTTAAATGTTAAGTTCCAAGTTTCGTCGTTTTTTTCGACTTTTAAAACCATGCCAAAAATTCAATTTTCGATATTTTTACTTTACTCTAGTTTCAGCGATAGTCTCAGGTCTACAAATTAAAATGCCGTTTGATTTTTTGATTCCAGATGAGCAAAACCTCCGGAATAACGGTGTAAAGTCGATTCAACTCGTTATTTTTGTTTGATAAAATTCTGAGGGACTGTAAAAATGTTAATAAATGTGTGGTAAAAATTCAAAGATATTGTGTTTTAATGGTTCATCAAAAAAAATTCCCAAAAAAGCGAAAAAAAAATAGCTGTCACTTGGGATGACCTCGTTGAACATTTTCCGAAAACATTATCAGAATCTGAGCACTAGAACGAATATATTTACGCGCACTACCTGAGAGTACGAATCTCCGAGCGCAGCGATCGACGACTTTAAACGCGATTATCTCAGAATCATGTTTTTTAAAAAGTGCTGTTGTGGTCAGCACGATTTCTCGAAAGCAATTTAACCGACCGATTTGAATCTTTCACGAGTGAACGAAGGAATTTTCATTTGGACTAAAGTTTATATTTTTTTATGTTAAAAAACCTAATTTTTGGAACCCCAAAAATCAAACTTTTCAGAAAAATCGACATTTTTTTTTAAATCAAAATTTTGCTAACTAAGCCCTTCGTTCACGAAGAGCGTATAGTATTATATAAATGAAATCTTTTTCGTTTTTTTATTTTAAATGAGAAGTTCCAGAGATATGCCGCAAACTCACCACGCGTGATGTTCAAAAAAAGGTGTTTTAGGACAACGGCCATATTTCCCCCAATAGTGAAAATTTTTTCATATAAAAATTTATATAATACCTCAAAATATGTAGTAATTGATACTGTATAGTGTATTTTCATAAAATGATGCTAACATGGCTAAAAAAAATCATGAAAATCCCTTCATTTTCCCGAGCACAACTAGATATAATCCGTTAATCAGCTTTTACATTCAGCTATTTGGAAAATATCTAATTACAATATTTGCAAGAGTATTTCTACAGTAAAAAATACATTAGTAAATAAAACTAGTGAAACTGTCAAAATTTCCAACTATTGTAAAATATTTAGTTTAAATTTTGTAAACTCCAAAAAAATACATTTGTGCTAGAAATTGTAATGATTTTTTAAACTCACGAATCAATTATTAATGTAACAATACTATTAAATCAATAAATAATTTGTAAATTGTATAAACACGAGTATACTTAAAATCCTCATTAAATACTTATTAATATTACTAAATAAATAGTTATTGAATTATGTATTCGTAATCAGCTTCAAGGGTAATTCAAGAAATATCAAAAAATTCTGCATACTCACCCTGGTTTGTACAAATGAAGTATGACCCAGACGCCTTCTCCAGCTTGATTGACTTCCTGCACGTAATCCTGAGCTGAGATCTCTGAGACACTGCCGTATTTGGCTTTACTGGATAAAGCTTGAATTTCAGCTATCCTTTTTCTACGGTATTCCAACAGGACTTTCTCGTCCTCTTCATCCTCTAGTTCATCCAATTCGTCAAGACTTGCATCCTCCAAATTATTCGCCGCTGAACGAAAAGATAAAAGTCAAACAAAGAAATTTATAAAACAGTTTCAAATATTTGAAAAAAAATGCCAAATTGTAAAAATTATTTAGGGAAAAAAAGAACAAATATTATTTACTGCAGAGAATTTTTTTTTTTATTCACATTTGGTAGTTCGTAAACTTGTTTCCGATCACGTACCTCGTCCTGTTTTTTTGTCTATTGTATTTTCCAGAAGATCAACAATTTGATCTTCATTTATTTCCTTTTCCTTTTGTTTTTCCGGAATAATACCCTTTTGCCTGAGAATGTCATTCCACTCGGTATCTTCGTTGGGGTCTTGCTACGATAAGTAAAGTCGTAATTGATGGTTGTTCCTTAATTTCGTCTACGAAACAAAAAAGAATCTTCTGGAAAACTCACCATTTTACAGTGCTCGATTGATCGATGAATCAAAAATTATTTTAACACTTTTTTATTGATTTGCCACGTGACACTCCTGAGATAATAACGGAATGATGAAAATTTTCGTGACTAGAACACACTTTTTTCGTTCATTTACCATCATCTATGACACTTCCGAATTTGGTCAATGAGATCAGGTTACGTTACACTACTTTTTTTTGGACACTGCAGCGTGTGTGGTGAGCGGAGAAACGTTTAGCATTTAGAAAATACACTGCGATCAGTGCGATCCAGCCCAAGTGTATTTTCGTGAGAAAAATTTTTTTCCAGAACGATTATCGGCAGCCGGTAAAGAAGAATTCAATATACCAATCGCGAGTTCAGTTTTGAGCTTCGTCATTTTGTTACATAGGTTGCAGGGTAAACGGTTTTTTCGTCGAAACGCAACCGGCTTCTCGATTTTATAAATCTTCTGAGAATTGCAGCCGAGGAAACGGAGCTTACGTGTGTGGCCAATTGTTTTTGTTATCGTGCAGACGGAGAAAAAGTGATAGGGCGGAGGAACTTCGAAAAACGTAGGATTTTGGACAGGTTTCCATATGTAAAGAATGTAAATCGCGTCGAGTATTTAAGGTCGTCGACCGATTAGTTTCGAAATTACACTCTCAGATCATATGGCGTTTACTTTTTTCGGAGAATTTTGAAAAATCTAATACAGCCTGTTAATTATGAGAATTCAAAATTGTCACAGAAACTATCAAAAGATTTGGCTTAGAAATTATTTATTATCTATATAGATCCGAAGCACTAACATTTTTTTCGCAAAGATGTTTATCATTGGCAATAATCAAAAGTTCGAGCACCGATAAAAGTTGAATCACACGAATGCGCGAAAACCAGCAGAGATAACGAGAATAATCCTTATCGAAGATTCCGCATTTTTTCATTTATCGCCATTATCGTCAATTTTTTTCTTTCAATATCGTACGTTTTTTATAGCTGCAAGCACATCGAATGGAGCAGGCGTGAAACAAATAAAAATCGTAATTGCAGCCGTATAGAATCGAGTATAATATTTGTCAAGGGTATTCTCGATATAAAAGCAGGAATCCGGTTGTTTTACAGCCGCGTTGAAAGGAAATGAAATGAAAAAACGAAAGATAAGCGATAGATCAAGGCTGAATCGAGAGTGCCAATCAGAGCTTTCAAATGTCAGAGCGAGAGAGAAGTAATAATTTCACGAACGTGTGTCGACGGTGGCTGTATTTATGTGTGTGTGTGTGTGTGTATGTGGGTGTTTGGAAAAGCGCGCACGCTCCGGCTTCGACACTGACAACCGAGTGAACCGCGAGAAAGGGACGCGAAGGGGAAAAGGAGAAAAGGAAGGCGGGAGATAGTGAGCCAGAGGGAAGAGAAATCGAGGGACATATTTTTTTTCTTTTTGTATAATTGTGAAAGTGAAAGGATCAAATGGATTTTTCGACGTTCGATCGTACAAGAAAGAGCCTTTGCAATGTAGCTTGTTCACTAAATGTCAGTTCTTACACGCTGGCACTGTTAGTTGAATCTCACCTTCGCAGGTGTCACATACGTGTTAATAACCGGCGCGATACATCGCTGCGTATCTCTACTGTCATTCGATAATCCACACGCCGATTTTTTCAAATAAAGCCGAGTGCAAATATTAAATATATTTTTTTGTCACTTGCTTATTTACGCAAATTCGTAAACAAACACACGATGGACGTCGACGCGCTCAGACACAAACTCGAACATCATAAACAGTCCCATCTGTTACATTTTTGGCACGAACTATCGGCGAACGAGAAAAGCGAACTTTATAACGACATTTCCAACGTTGATCTCGATGAAGTCAATCGTTATTTCGTTAAAGCCACTTCATCCACTCAAAACAACAACAAAATTCTTGATGACCGTGTTCAACCCATTCCGGATCATGTTATCGCTTCCTACAAAAATTGCAATAATGACAAAATAAAAGAGTACGAAGAATCAGGCCTCAGAGAAATCGCTGATGGCCGAGTCGCTGTTCTACTCATGGCTGGTGGCCAAGGCACTCGATTAGGCGTCACTTATCCTAAAGGCATGTATGACATCGGATTACCATCTCGCAGTACCCTTTTCAAAATTCAAGCTCAGAGAATATTACGCTTGGAGGAAATTGCTCAACAAAAGTTCGCCACTTGCAGAGGCATTACTTGGTAAGATTTTGTTCTGTTATTTTCCTTATGATCGCTAGAACACCTTTTGTTTTTGTAAAAATTTGAAATTATTTAATTTTGTTCAATTTCAATAAATTTGGTATCAGTATAAACCAAATGGCTTGTATTCAAATTTTCAATTGAATAAATATGTGCAATGATCATAAGTAAAAGCAATTATATTTTTTATTTCACTTTTTGTTCTTACATTTTATTGCAGAAATATTATTCGTTCAAAATTTGAAAAATAATTTTTTCAATCCAAGTCTGAATTTGTCAATTTTTTTTCTCATCAAAAGGCCTCTCTATACTTATTTATAATTTCCAAAATATGTGAAAGATAATTGGGAGTAAATAATAGCACTTTTTTGTATTATTTTGAAATTTTCAAATTCAGAATTGTTTGCAAAAATACTATTTTTTTATACTTATTGATTCGAACCATTTCCAATGTTCGGTTATAAAATATCCATTGATTCGAAATTTCTATACAGATTTCGATTCAAGTTTTCTATCGGTTTTATAACATGTTGGACTAAAGATATCTTTTTTGAAGTACCTAAAATTGCTAATTCGAAACTGATGTTTACTTCTAAAAACAATAATCAAATTGCCCAAACACAAAAAGTGATTTCCTCTAAATAAAAGAAAAATAAACCTGGTATGAGTATTTAATTTTAAAAGAAGAAAAATCATTGAAACAATTGTTTTCTGAGATTTCATAATAATGCACATAATTCGTGTTTGATGATAGATTTACAACCATGTGTTGTGAACTGTTGAAAAATTTTATTCTATTTATACCTTTTTTGTTTACATATAGCAAATTATTGAACGAAATTAGTCAATATAATTATTCCTAATACACAACGTTTGACTACAAGATTTATTAACTATTATATTTTATTTTTCTACAAAATACGATTCAATTATATATTTCAGTATTTTTTTTTTACAATATGCTTCCGAATTGATTAAAGGTACATACTGACGAGTCTATCGACGAATCAGGCGACGCTCGATTATTTTGAGGAGAACAATTACTTCGGACTGAAGAGAGAAAACGTGAAAACTTTTAAACAAGGAATGATTCCTTGCTACAATTTCAAAGGGGAAATTTTACTGGACGAAAAATATCGTTTGTCGAGAGCACCCGATGGTAACGGTGGTATATACAGAGCACTCAGGGTAGAAGGGATTTTGGCCGATATGGAGAAGCGAAATGTACGAAGCGTACACGCTCATTCGGTTGATAATATTTTGGTGAAAGTTGCCGATCCTGTTTTTATCGGTTACTGCCTTTCTCTATCAGCCGATTGCGGCGCTAAAGTCGTCGAAAAATCTGAACCATCTGAGCCCGTTGGCGTTATATGCCAGGTACTATTTACGATCTCGTTAGCCTTTTAATCTCTTTTATATGAAAATCAGTGTTTTTTTTGCGAAAGTATTTTAAACATCGTGTCAATTTTTTTCGTAATTTAGTTGTTTTTATTTGATTAAAATTTGAAGGATTCTTATTTGATAATAAATTCTGATTTTGCAATTTTAAAGACTCAATTTTGTTAAAATACGAATACTATAACGAAGTTAAATATTAAATGTTGAGTAATAAAAATGTAAATGTAAAGCCGAAACCGAGTTTAAAGAATTAAATTTACATTTAGTAACACAAAATATCTGAGACTTGAATCGAATGGCAATAGCTTATTAAGAAAATTATTATTAGTCAAATTTTGGTGCTTTTTGTTTCGGGTATTGCTAATTTTTTTTGGAGATTTATTGAAATTATTATAATTTTGCCTCCACATCCTTAGAATGGGAGAACTGTAAGATTTTTGATTCATTAAGCAAACTATGTTGAAATTCAATTTCGCGTATCTGTTTGATTTTTTCAAAATTAATGATTCATTAATGTTTTTTCTATCCAGCCTCGAATTTGGTTTTGAGATTTTCAATACAAAAGTGACATTATTTCTATGGGCAAAAGACAAAAATTCATAAAGTTCATAAATAATTGGAAAAAATATAATTAAGAAATATGATTTCAGGTCGACAGTAATTTTCGAGTAGTGGAGTACAGCGAAATAAGCAAGGAAAAATCGGAACTTCGTCGTGAGGATGGAAAATTGGTATTCAATGCAGGAAACATATGCAATCATTATTTCAGCGTAGATTTTTTGAAGGAAGTAGCAAACAAATACGAGACTGATTTAGAGTTACACGTTGCAAAGAAGAAAATTCCATACGTTAACGAGAACGGTGAACGTCAGTTGCCGACCGCGTCGAACGGAATAAAGACCGAAAAATTTGTTTTCGACGTATTCAAATTTTCGAAAAAATTTGCCGCTTGGGAGGTGCCACGGGAGGCAGAATTCAGTGCATTAAAAAATGCGGATTCGGCGGGTAAAGATTGTCCGTCGACGGCACGACGGGATATTATTTCGCTGCATAGAATTTGGCTTTTGAACGGTGGTGCAACGTCGGTTAACGGAGACGTTGAAATTTCGCCTTTGCTCTCTTACGCCGGAGAAAATTTGAGTGAAATTGCGCACGGAAAATCGTTCCAAGGACCTAAAGTTTTAGAGTAGGCGACGATAATTCGCCGTATAAACTCTTTCTAGTTTCGTATTGTATATAAGAAATTTTTTAAATCTGCTTACGGGCCTGCCATTGTATTACAAAAAATCATGTTACATTTTGACGATAAACGCAATAATTTACTCGTAAATGTATTTCAAACATTAACGATAGTCGTCGAAGTAAATGATGGATTCTTCGGACCGAGTACACTTCTCTTTTGTTTTATATTTGATGAAATTACATGATTCTTTCAACGATAACGAAATTGATCGTTATTTATTCTACGAACATCACGTTTTACGTGTACTTGAATTTGTAGATAAATACGACGTTAAATTTGTATAAATTGAAATATGCTTAAAGCGTAGCGATGATGCGAATGTACCTTTTATCAGCATAATATTTGGTCATGTCGAAAGATGAATTTTTTTATTCGAAATATATATAGATATGAATATATATATAATATAAATGACGAAATAAAAATTGTATCAATGTGGTTTATAAATGGAGAGATAACCGAAATATTTGAAAATGGTACAAAAGAATAGAAGAAGGATGAACTTAAAGATGAATACTGGTTACGATATTTATTCCTCTTTTTTTTATTGTTAAGTTCCCGTTGGATCGATTAGCTCGTATTTTTCGTTCGATCCGCCTGATGCAAGCAATTCTTGAACGAGATCGGCCGGATGAAATTTTCGGGAAATGACTAATGTTCTCTTGTTTTTTGGCCCAAAACTCGCAGCTTTCAAGCCCAATTCACGTGCCACTCTGCATTTTTTTTCATGCGACAAGACAATAAATACGGATGTTTTAAATTACGAAAAATTTCAAGGTGAATTGTGTTGAGGAGGCATATACATCTAGCAGAGTTAAAAAAAAGTGGATTTTTCATTTTTTTTACAGTTCAACGGGCAGGAATGTTCGGTGAAAGTTTTGAATCAAAATTTTAAAAATCACACACAGTTCGTTCAGGTACTTCTTTTTTTACAAGATTATACCTGAGTTTATTACACGTTTTTATCGAAACGACTTCTTTTGAACTGGTACCAGAAATATCTGGAAAACCTCGACCAGTTGGTTAGAAATTTTTTGTGGTCGTTCTAAGCACTGTTATCTATCTTGTATCCTTCGATTTTTTTCATGACTCTTAGTTTTTTGTTTTCCAGAGAAAGCTGAAGAATATTAGTTTATATTTATCTTATTAAATTAATTTTTGGCGAAACTACACTTGGTACCGTTTGAAAGTTTATTTCAAAAGAAGATTTCTTCACGACGCTGTGTGGATATAGCAAGTTTTTAAAACAAAAAAATTGTGTTTCCAATTGTGTTTTCCAAAAAAATATTTTATTACTTTTCAACCCTTTTAGGTGTGATGCCCCCTCAATCGTAGTTTGAGCAATACTTACTTGTGTATTACGCTTCGTTCCTCGTTCGTGAATTCTGGAGCGAATACTAAATCCGTTTTGGAATCCCCTTTCACATAGTTACTGAGTGTTTCTCGGGCTTTTTTCGTGAATAGCGAGACGTTGGTGGAATTCAACTTGAGACCAAAACCTTCGCGACTCAATTGCCTCTCGACACTGTTATGGTAAATTTATTTGTAAGATATATTTATTTCTCGAATGAGACAGGCCTCGAAGTGGACATTGATCAAATTTGATGATCCTCTCGGATCGATAGAATTATTACACTTTTTTGCATTTTTATCAAATGTAGTCTTTTCGGATAACTCAGTGCTTTAATATTCTAGATTCAGGGCTGCCTTCCTGCGCAAATTTTTTATCTATTTTTTCCCCATTCGTTTCGAAATTGATCAAAAACTGCATCGGTCAAAATTTGACAATATTCTTTCCGAAAATCATCCGAATTTATTTTTACTTAAGCGATTTAAGTTCTTTCGTAATGGAAGGATTTATTGCGACAGAATATTTAGATTGAGTTGAAAAATTCTTACGACTTACGTAACAGGTTCGATGATACCCTGTTGAGCTTTGCCCAGACCTCCACCCGACCATCCCATCATTTTCATCATTTTACTACCCACGTTATCAGAAGCTAAGGTATCCTGAGCCGCGTCGTCACTGCCCATCAATTGATTCTTATCACAGTCAATTGTTCTTTCAATTCTTTTGACCTGCGATTATACTCAATTATAAATTCAAATCGACACATTATTACAGAAAAAAAATCAAATTCAATTCCATCAATTTATTTCCTACCTTTATTGTGTAATACATTTTCTGAAGTTTCGGCAATCCCTCAAGAGATGCTGCGGCTTTTGCTTTTTTGTGATTCGTACCAATACCCTCAGCCAATTTAATTGAATTTAGATAAATTTCGCAGTTACTGAAACAAAAGGAGTTTAGATATACTCATTTCTTTTTTCAACATTGTTTTATTGTTTTATAATCGATACTGTTTAAAAGTTTGGAAGCCATCTATTTTTTTTCTTTCAGATTCAAAAAGAATTCCGTTCAGCTGAATGGAACTTCAAAACTAACTGAACGAAACTTTTTTCATTAACTTAAAAATAATTTAAAAATGCTACAATTTTTGTTAGTATGAAAAATTTTATGAATCAAGTTAAGAATATCGGATAATTCATTAAATCTAAATGATGAAACATTAAGGATTAAGAGGAGAATTGATTAATCGATTCAATAACTATTCCACTTTTTCTCTGGAAAGTTGTAGAAGAAAATGAAAGAACTAAAATTTTTATCATTCGTTTAGAAAAATTGTTACCAAATTTTATTGTTATTATTTTCATCATTATAACCCTTCTAGATGTCAATGCCCCCTGAATGAGTAAAAAATCTATTTCTCTGTACGTAAAACAAGGGTTTGTCTCCTTCAAACTGTAAAAATGGACGAAAAAATATTTTCATCTTACTTACTAACAATCATCTTTCTTCTCAATTTTGTACTCTAAGTTTGCTTTACTAATGGCTGCTGATTTTTGTATAACAGCAGTAGGCGATTCTTCCGGATGTTGCATTACAATAATTTGTCCGTAAGGTAGATTTTCTATTTTCATTTTTTTACGTGGATTACTATCTTGAGATGAGATGAAATTAATTTTGCTAGTCGAAACATTGTGATTGTTGGATCCGGATTCGCTGGGTGCCGTTTTGAGTCCTTAAGGTTGAAGAATAGAAAAAAATTGATTTTTATGGAGAAGCTAAGAAATACACATGTTATTTGGATATTTCATGAAATCGAACAGTGCGTTACATTTCGACATATATTTTACGAGAACTCACAGTTCTTTGATGTACCTTTGACCTTGGAGCTCGCGGCATCCGAAGCTTTAACAAAAGTTCTTTGCAATTTCGATTTTTGCCTCTCTCTGTATTCTCTAGCTACGTTCTGCGAAAGTTCTGCTACCAAATCCATTGTTTCTTTTGGATATCTGTGAGAAAGTACAAAAAAATATTCAATTTTCCAAAAACCCTGGAATTAACATCCACGATTCTTATGAAAGTGAGGTTAGGAAATTTCAAATTAACGTACCTGCATCCTAGCAGCTCTACGTTTGTAAATACTTGAGCTAAACAAACTAATTGTTCTTCGGGAAATTTGTCTTTGTGTGCTTCCAAAAAGTTTCTTCGGAGCTCCCAATGCTCGTCACATTCGTGCTCTACTTTGTGTTTTTCAACGTCCCAATCCTCAGCAGTTGTCGTCATAATGTCTTTATCTAAATACTTTCCGTGCGATAACGATTCAAATAAATTCACAACGATTTTGGAAAGTCCTCGTTTTTAAAATATATATGTTTTTATTTATATTTTTGAATTTTTCAATAACAAATATTTATCGTCAATTTCGGAGTGTAGCGAGTATAACACATTCGAGAAATTCCGGAATTTCGGCAAGACGCGCTTTGCTTTTGCGTTTGTTTAGTCTAGACTGCACGTGTGACGCCGGCGTCGAGTTAGACGAATAATTTTTTTATCTTTATCCGTCAATATTTTCCAAAGCACCAATTTCATTTTTTTCCGCAATTTCAAATCATACGAAAATTGAAGAAATTCGATTAATTTCATTTCTCAGCTTTCATTCATCGTATTTTCGTTTTTGCAATAAAACAATTTTATAATTAACAACAATTAAAAATCGCAATTACGATTTTACCCTAAAAAAATCAAATGTTACAACCCCATCGCAGCGATCGCAATAAATCGGCATGCGGAAATAAAATACTGCGAATATATTTGTAAAGGTTTTATTATTATAACAACAAAAAAAAAAGATTATTGAAAAAATAATAACAAAAGGCATTGAATCAAACTAAAAAAATGAATTTTATATTCATATGATTTTTTTAGTGGATTCAAGTGATTAAACAGTTGATCACTCGAGACGTGACAATCGCAGCGACCGCAATAAATCGGTATGCGGAAATAAAAAACTGCGAATATTTGTAAAGGTTTTATTGCACAGCGACAACTCAGTCAAAAATTAACTCTATCAGGCACTCTACCTGACCAAACTCTACGAAGGAAATTTCAACCAAGAGAGAAACTCTATCATTTCTTAACTCTCCCAAAATTTTTCTCTACCATAGGCATTCTCTACCAATAGACAATCTCTACCATAGACATCTCTACCAACCCATTTCTACCACATCCTACTCTACCAATAAAAACTCTCCCAGGGATATCTCCACCATGGTCAATCTCTACCGGAAAGACATCTCTACCAAGGGCAAAATCCAATACCAATACCAACTATACCAAGGGCAAGGGCAAAGATGTCTATGGTAGAGATTGTTTATTGGTAGAGAATGCCTATGGTGGAGAAAAATTTTGGGAGAGTTGAGGAATGATAGAGTTTCTCTCTTTTGGTTGAAATTTCCTTGTTAGAGTTTGGTCAGGTAGAGATTTGCATGATAGAGTTAATTTTCGACTGAGTTGTCGCTGTGCCGGTTTTATTATTATAAAAACAAAAAAAGATTATTGAAAAAATAATTGAAAAAAAATTAAAAAAATGGAAAACAGTTGATTACTTTTCTGCACTATTATACCTACGACCTTATAACTTCAGCATTCGAACGAATTCGCCTAAAGAGAATGTCCAAAGCCCGACAATATTAAGGTTGTTGCTAAACCTTTTTGGAGGGTGAGGGGAAGAGAAGAAGCTCCTAATGGGTGCTTTCCATTTACATGACTTTTGTGTCGACTCTTGTCAACTCGTGTCGACTCTCGAAAACGAATAAAATGGAACATCACATATTTGCACGAGAGCTAATGCGCACGAAATTGTGAGGTTAGAATGTAAAAAGAGTAATGGCAACAAATTTAAGCTTTGCGGTGAGTAAATAAAAATGTAAAAGTTTGCTTATGTAATTAAAGTTCTGTGTATTATGTTTAAATAGCGTAAATGTAATATATATTACATAAATAATTGCAATATGAATAAATCTACAGAGTAACGTATTCACGTTCATGGTGTATATTTCTAAGAGCTGAAAGATGTTTTTTGCAATTTACAATTGTACGTTATTTCAAAATTAAATTATTGATCTTATTATTAGATGGACGAGACTCTATTAACTGTCCTGCTGAATGAATCCAGCAGTACTAGCAGCAGCAATAATAGCAGCAGCAGCAGTTCAGATTCTTCAAGCAATGATGGTTTCAATCCGCTATTAGAAGAATATGACTATGAAAATGATCTTTTATTCCCCCTTCTCCACGTTCTAATAGATGGAGGTGAACGGCAGCGTGTGCAAAATTTTCTCGAAACTAATGTACAAACGATGATCTCACGCGAATGTGACAGTTCGACTGCAGATAGCCCTTCAAAGATGGCAACCATTTCGGCTGTAAAGATAGATATGTGGTTGTTTAATCGAAAGTGGCGAACGAGTTGGAGTGACGGACAGTAGAATGCTGCCCCCACTCGTTCCGGGGAGGAAGTTCTGGAACCATCGGTGTAAATTACCGTGGAATAGGGATGTTTGGATAAAAAATTTTCTCTGAAGAGTTGATTCGGAGTTGCACCTGATTTTTCGTCCCTGATTTCTATGCCCCGCGAGACGTTTGAATCGACCTTGAAGATTTGGGTTTCCGCGTCAAATAAGAAGATAGGAGGGCATTCGTACTTGTTTATTTAATCGAAAAGTACTTTGTTTTTATTCCAGTATTTGAAAATAGAGAAATGATCTGTGATTTTTTTGTTGTGTCTCTTATGCCGTATGAGATTCTCGATTAATTTGAGTCTAGGGATAATAATATTGTGTGAAAAGGAAGTAAGTTTGGCTAGGCATCTTTCGGTCAAGAATGATCTTCTAGATTTCAGCGTGGGTTTCCCTGCCAGGTGTAGTAGGATCTTAGTAGGGGTTATGCAAATGCAGCCAAGACTAGTCCTTAGGGATGAGTACTGTATTCTGTCAAGCGGTAGTAATGTGGACGTTGATACATCTAAGTAAACTTGCGAGCCCTAGTCAAGAGTGGCTCTAATTAATGATCTGTAGATCTCCAGTAATATTTTGGGATGGGCTCCCCAAGTTAATCCGGATACGGCTTTTAATATTTTTAAAAGCTGTGTAGACTTCCGTTTTATGTAATTGACGTGTTTACTCCAATTTAAGTTTCGGTCTAACCAAACTCCTAGGAATTTAGAAGATTCCAAGTTGTTTATGCTGATATTATTAAGCGATATAGCTGGGTTGATTTGCGGCAATTGTTTTTTTGTAAATATTACTAATTGAGTTTTCTTTTCGGAAATTTTTAGGCCTAGAGATTGAAGCCACGAGTATAAAATTGAGAGAGATGTGGAGATCTCTGATAAGGAGTTTTCCAAGCACGGATTAGAATTATATATAGCGATATCATCGGCAAATGCTAGTAATTTTGAATCCGGATCTATATGAGATAGTATTTCATGAATATACAAATTGAATAGAAGGGGACTGAGTACGGATCCCTGAGGTAAACCCTTATAAACCCGTCTAGGGTGCAGCGAAACGTTCTTGATAGATGGAAAGATGGTTCTTTGGATTACTATGTTTTTTATGAAGTTTATAATCGTGTTCGGTAAGTTTAGTCCACAGAGAGTTTCAATCAGGATGGATGGTACGTCGTTATCGTAGGCTGATTCTACATCAATGAAGCAAGCAGTTAGGTATTGTTTCCTAATGAAATTGATTTTTATGTCGGTGACCAGGGTCATTATGCTGTCCAAGCATGATTTTGATTTTCTGAAACCGAAAAATTGTTTTGGTAGGATTTTGTTTCTTTCTATCCAGCCTTGCAGCCTTTCGTTTATAATTCTTTCTAAAAGCTTTAGTATTACTGATGATATGGAAATTGGTCTATATTTATTAGAATTAGGTTTTAGGATTAGACAAACGTAATATTCAGTCCATTATTGAGGAATAATGCCCTGAGACAGAAAATAATTAAAAAAACAGGATGAGACTTGTTTTTGTATTATTAGGAAGATGAGAAAGAACTTCGTTAGTAATCAAGTCCGTCCCAGGGGAGGATTTTTTATTGGACTTCATGAGGGCCAGTTCGAGTTCGGCTATAGAGATTCCTTTGGTCAATTCCGAGTATTGTTGTGGATTTTGGACCGACAAGTTAATTATAGAACTAGGCTGCTCTAGATCCGGAGCGATCTGGAGCAGCCAGATTTTTCATCGGATGTAAATTACCCAAGTTATTGCCCTCTTGGATATCAATAATTTGAACCAAATAGGGCTCAGGAGAATCTTCCGAGTAACGATTTGATAGCTGTCTTAGAATCGCAGGAGGTATAGCGATGTTGCACTCGTTCTTTTTAAGGAGAGGCGAGTCGGAGTTTCCCGGTTGGGATCCATCTGGTGGGCTGTTATTCTCCCGAGGCCTTTTAGTATTCCCGTTTGGAGATGGCATCGCGATGTTGTCTCTAATTTTCGAGACGAACTATTATAATTTAGCTTATTGTTTCTTGTTCGGAAACGTGAACTATACAGTTTATTCCTTATAGCTACTTTATGCCTATTTCAGGAATGAGAATTATATTTTGTTTTCCAGGTGTTAGGGAGAACCTTAATTTCCTATACTATGTATACATAAATTTCGAGCAAAGTTTTTTTTTGTTATTATTTATTTTTTCTTATTTTATTTTATTTTGCTTTGCTTTGTTTTATTTTATTTTATTCTCTTTTTTTCCCCCTTAGCGAAGTTGAAGCGCTTAACTTAACGCCTGTTTACCTGTGGAGCAGTGTTTACGTGCTCGTATCTCTAACGACCGTGCGGTTACACATGAATATCCCACACTTGTGATGTTGTTTTGAATGTCTATAATAATAAATAAGGCCGAGTGAGCCAAGAAAGAGAGCAACGAAGAGGAACTACGAAAATAGGGATCTGCCGTTCTCTCTTCCAAGAAGTAGAACCGGAGTAGCGAACAAATTGGATTTTTTTTTTTATTTTGCAATTGTTTTGATCTTTTTTTTTCTTTATTTTTTTCCCCCCCCTATGTTTTATTTGTATTATTTCTACCTTATATTTTATTTATTTTTATTTATGTTTTATTTTATTTTATTTATTTGTTTATTATTTTTTCTTGATTTTTATTTGAAATTTGATTTCTTAGACTATTCTAGTAAGTATACTTTAATCTTGGAATCGAATTCAGAACGAGCTTACCTATTTCCCAATAAATTTGGATATGGGGAGGATTGGCAGTGGAGACTGGTGCAGACCCTTTATCGGAGCCCACTGGGCGAGGATGGAAATCCAGAGTTGACAGACTCAGAATTTTATCGTATCTCTATAAGATATTTTAGTTAACAGCACTTATGTTTTGTTTTTATTTATTATCTCTAATTTATATATTTTATTTTATTTATTAAGACTGATCACTGTAAAGGACTTAGTTTATCGATAGACCTATTGATCAAACTAATGTCTAGGAAAATGTTCGCGTAGTTTGAATTTACAGGTCCACTTTGAGCAACACGTTCGTTAGGCAGCACGATCGGCTTTCCCATCCAACTTTTTATCAAACGACTTTTTGGCTTTACTGATTGCTTCTCCCCTGGTGTGATGTCGATGTTATAGGGACCGTGCGCAGCGTTTACAGTGCCACCAAGCGGCCAATCCCAACATTAATGAGGTGTAAATAAGTAAATTATAACGGGCGTATACGATAGTTAATAATGCAATCGAGCTGAAAGTTCAAAGAAATTTAATTTTTCATAATTTCGAGAGTGTGTATATTTTTTTAAATCATGCAAAAATTTTCAATACATACCGTTATTTTGACATTGCAAAGAATAGTTATACGAGTCTGAGCGACGACTTTCCCTGTAATAATTAGTACTTCATCCACTGTGTTTTCAGTTTCGACAACGTTCAAAACATGGCCCGATTCGAACAATTTTTTTCCCTTTTTCACCATTTTGACCTCGAATGCGGTCATTATTGACCGGGCGAAAACCATATTTAATGATTTTTAACATTGCTATTTGCAATATTTATTTGTTTTGCATTCTATTTACAGCTAAAATAACACCTCACAAATTGCACATTTAGTCACGAGAGCGCGCGCCCATCAGTGGTGGTGCTGCTCTCTATAGTTCACGCACGGTCCCTATTGGCAATAATTTTATTTTCCCTTTTGTCTGCAAGGCCTTCTATTCGTCAAATGTTATGCGCTAAAAAAAAATACTAACCATTTTATTTCAATTAAGAAAGAAATTAGAGAAATGTTCCGTTTAATATTGACACAAAAAACAATTATTATAATGTAAAAGAATTATTTATACATAACAATGTGTGGAAAATGGACTCTAACCTGGAGTGCGATTACGTGCACGATCGAATTCGATGTCGACAAGCGACAACACGATGTTACATGCAAAGTGTCCTATCTTCGTAGGTGATGGTTATCTATGGTCTAGGGTAATGTCAAGAACAGTTAACTGCGCCAACGGAAAACCCTCGGCCTAAATGTCTAGTGACTGACCATTGACCATGAAAGTTAGAGAAGGGAAAATCGTAGAAGTCGATTGTCGAATTCGATCGGTGCACGTAATCGCACTCCTGTTGTATGTGCACACAGCTGAGTTATGCACTAAAAAATTGCTGATTTTTAAAGATAAATATACAGTTAGTTCGTTTTATTCGTATAGTAATTAATTATCTGTCTTACGCTTACTTTCATTTTTTTAGTAAATGCAGTTGATCAAATGCAGTTTAAAGTTTGGTGAATCTGTATTTATCGTGTCAATGAAGCGCCTTTGTTTATCGTGCCTATCAAATGTCTTTGTTGGGTATTGTGACGTTTTGGTTCCCGCACACTTTTTTGGATGTGTGATGTTCAACTCTCATAAACTCACCACTCTAGCAGTCTTCCCGAGTCGACTTGTGTTGCCGACTCACGGCGACACAAATCAAATGGAAAGCACTTTTGGCGACAAAAGTCGACTTGTGTAAGTAAATGGAAAGTACCCAATGGGAGCTTTCCAACAAGTCGACACAGTGTGACACTGTGTCGACACTGCGAGAAGTGCTTGTTGGAACGCTTTTTTAGTTTCTGACACAACCATCAGATGTCAGGCAGCTCGCAATTTCACTAGGTTCCTAACAACGAGTTCCTAACCTTAATGTAATCGACATTTTCATCATAGTGAGATGACTATTTTTTCATATTTTTATTTTTATTGGATAAGCCGTGTTATAATTTATAAAAAGGTTTGTTGTAAACTTGACATAAATATTTTGTAGGACGACTTAGATGTAAGCATCGTTCTACTTATGGAGACACCAATCTTGAGTAGCAGTAGTTCCTCTACGTGTGTCAAATATGAGGAATGAATAGACCGAAATAGACAGAGGTTACAGAAGAGAAGTGTGTAGAAAGATGAGCCAACTTGAGAAAATGAAATTTCCCCGAGACATTGGTAGCCATGCGTGAAGCAACACGCTAAAACTCTGCTACTCGCTGTGTCTGGCTGTATCGCACTGTGTCGTAGTATGAATGCACTGTGTCGAACACTGTGCCACACTGTGTCGCTCTGTGTCGTAGCTGGAAAGCTCCCAATATGTTTATGCATAAGGTGACGTCAACAATGCCAACTTATAAAAGTTGAATATTAACGATGTGTTCGAACGAATAATGCAAAAATTTCCAATTATATAGTAATAATCTTAACTATTATTTACATATACGTTCATTTTAATTAATTAGGATTATCAGAAAATTAAATTTCGATAATTTAATGTCGCGCGTTCTTTGGTTATGTACGGTCGTTAGGTTGAATTTAGTGAGGCCTGTGACAGCTGTTTTACGTGTACTGGCGCGTGTTTTTATAGGTTATGTCGGTGTCAACGAAAAATGACGATAAACTGCAAAAAAATATTAATACATCACTAAATTGTCGATAGAAATAACGATTCATCCGTGCTCATTGCTACAAGCATCGCATCATCATTGAGAAATATAAAATGAACTGAAAAAAGTTCTCATTACTTGCATTTGGTTGTAACAAAATTCAAATCGCCGTGTTGAATCTTTGACTGCTTGTGCTATAGCCGTAGCTGCGACGTTGCCACATTCCAATAGAGATTTCTCAATTAGCCTCACTTTTTCGGAAAGTTGTTTATTTTTGATGATTTCTCGTTAATTAATTCGGTTACCTATCTGTTTTTTTTTCGGTAACATTGATCTGTATGCTTTACTCGATACGGTACTCATTTTTTGAGTAATTTTCCTCATTTTTAGGGACGATATTCGCAAAAAAGTACGAGGGTAGTGGCCTTACCCCATACAACTAATGCAATGGAGTACCATTTTTCTTGAACCTCAACAATTAATTTCTCTAAAATGAATGCGGTAACCTGCGCTTTCCTTTGGCCAGTATATTCGGGAAACATACTTTAACAAATAGTAAAATTTTTACGAAGATCTAATTATTTCGAAATTTTTTAGCAACAACCTTAATTACTTTCACGTAAAAATCAAGTGTATATAATAAAACGTTATACAAACGTTTGAATTCATTGAGAATTTATTCTTGCGTTTAGTTTTGCAACATAAAGAGAAAATAAAGAGTAATCGTGAGTGCGTGACAACAAAAAAGTGACGAACGAGTGGAAGAGTGCGATTTCGTAATCGCGATTATCTGTTTTCGCGTATCGCAGCTGTTTTATAACCAACGTGTGCACAAAACAATCAGAAGAGTCCTACGTTGACATGCTCGTAAATCACACTTAAAAGAATTGCTTTTGAAAAAGTTCAAAGTAAATTATGAAAATCTTACATAATAAATAAATAATAAAACGCGAGAATTCTTCAATTGTGACGTTTTTTTGTCGAATCTTATGAAATTTGTTCTTTTCGAATATTAATTTTTTGTTTACAATGGTGTTAAACGATCGTTTTACGCTCGAAGATGCTTTAAAAGTGATTAAAACCAGCGAGGAACAACCGCACGTAAAAAGTGCTATTGAAATATTGGAGCAATGTTGTGACAAGTAACTGACATCGAATTTTTAAGTCAAATATTCGTTTTCTAGCCCTTGGAATTCAACTGGGTCTCAAAATTTTGTCATTTTTTTGTTTTGACAGGTTCAACAACACAGAAATTTTCTTAAGTTTCAACGGAGGCAAAGATTGTACGGCTGTTCTTCATTTGGCCGCTTGTGTATTTAAACTCAGAAAAATATCACCGTTACTGTGCCTATATGTGACTGAAGATCCGTTTCCGGAGGTCAGTATCCAATTCTTTTACTGCCTTCCAAATGAATTCCAATAATCTTGTTATGTTTAAATAAGTATAAATTTTGATAATTTTTTTGAACATTTTTCATTTTTGTCTGTAACGTGGATAATTTATTCATAGAATAATACACGTTTTAATCGATCAATCGAATAGATTTTGTCAATTTTCAGCTTGGTTTCAATTTTGGCTCCATTTGTTTGGATTTTTTTTTGGTCTGACCAGATTGAACCCTTTGTTACACGCAAAAGGAAATACGGTTTTTCAGGTTTACCTTTCTTTGTTGTTAAGTTCTATGCGAAATATCTTGACACAATTTCTAGTAACTTCTAGAAAAATACAGAGTACCGTAGAAAGTTCAAGAACATTCGAGATCATATTTTTTAGATAATTTCAGTATCCAGAATGTTCTAAAGAAGAAAAAAAAACATGTGTACAGTTCGTGATTTGGTTTGAACTTTTGTAACGTTTTGAAAAAAATAAACAAAGGGAATGCGCTGAAAAAAATTCATGAGCATTTAGAAAAATCACCAAACTCACTTCATGTAACAAAACCAAAAATTGTCTGATTATCCTTCGGGGAATATTTTGTTTGAACAATATGTGTAAATAACTTTTTAGAATTATTATTCAAATCAATGTTTGTAAAGTTTCAGACATTGAAATTTTTTTTAGATTATTGTTCAATCGAGAAGTTTCGATATTCTGACCCAATAAAATATTTGACAGAGAAACATGTTCAATACAATGTTAAGCTGTTGGTCAAATTTATCCAGAAACCAGCTATTGCTATCAAGAGAATCACGTTTCTAACTTTTTCTTTTCAATCCAGGTTGACGCCTTTGTCGAAAAAGCTGCAAACTACTACAGATTGGAACTCGTCAGAAAGAAAAAGCCGATTAAATCAGCACTGATGGCCTTACAGAATGAGAGAAATATGATAAAAGCGGGTCTGATGGGCACCCGAAGAGGGGATCCTGGTTCTGACAAATTGGAACCTTTCTCACCTACCGATTCCGGATGGCCAAACTTGACAAGAGTTTTTCCAATTTTGGACTGGAGTTACAAACAAGTTTGGGAATTTTTGCTTGATCACAAAGTACCTTACTGCAGTCTTTACGATCAAGGATACACGAGTCTTGGCTCGAGATCAACCACCGCTCCAAATCCTATGTTAAGATGCTCAGAAGATTTATATTTGCCTGCTCACATGCTCAATGACGATAGCACCGAACGACATGGAAGAAGATGATAACGAGTCATCTTAGTTGAGAATTCAATTAAATTTTTCTTCGTTGTTTTTTTTTATAGTTTAAAAAAAATCGTACTTAAGGGTATTCGGTCATAGGGGATTTTCGATTTCTTTTGAATTGTATGCTTGCTTTGCTGCTCAGATCTGATTTGTTATTAAATTATTATTTCACGAATAAAAAAATTATTTTTAATCCATCGTTCCATTATTATTATATTAAATTATTATATATATTATTATTATTATATATATTATATTAAATTATTAGTTCACGAATAAAAAAATTATTTTTAATCCATCGTTCCATTGTATATCAAAAAGTTATTATTTTTGGTAGAAAACGTAGTTTCACTAATAAATAAGTTGATTTCCATTCACCTTTCGAGTTTTAATTTAATTGATCATATTAATGTCATCTCCAAAATATAAATATTCCTTTTTTAGCGTAGATGACTTGCTACGGTCATGTTGAAGAGTTCACGATCAATGTATAAAAACTTGGATATAACTATAATAAAAGTTTAGAGTCTGAAATAATGGAGTTCCCTACATCGCCTAATACTTTTACGTTCTATCGCTATATCTGCGTAACCAAATGGTAAAAATAGTAATTTTTTTATTGACAAATTTCATGTCAAAATAGGTTTCTTTGTAACTGAGAACTTGTTAAAAAAACATCAACAGAAATTTTTTTAATCAAGTTATTACAAGAAATCTTTAGAAAGAAATATCCCAAATTTGGAAGAGGTAATCCTTTTAAAATTTGGCAAGTAGTCGAATAACAGTGTCCTGAAGGCCCTCGGAACAGAAAAAGAAAAATATAAAAAAAATGTTTGGCAAGACAACTATCGTAAAAATCATTTTGAGTTGAGTTAGACTTTGAATTTGGCGCATCAATGATACACCGGGAATGACGATAGTTCTCGATTGAGACGGTAGAGTATAGAAATTGTAGATGTGTCATGGCTGCTTTCTTGAGATCTGCCAAAAAGAGGCCAGAAACAGATTCGAAATAAAATGAAGCTTTTATAATTGAAAATACAATTTAATAATGGCATATTTATTTCAACCGGATTATGTGCGTTACGTTTGTAGTTGCAATTCACTCAAGCCTATATCGAAAATATATTTTTGTCGTCACTGCCTAAAAATTCGGTGTGGTTACTGCGTCTGTCGTGAGGTAATATCGCAAATTTTAAGGTTGTAAAGAGCAATATAGAAAATTTTAAAAATTCCATTGAGTTTTTTATACTTGAGAATGATTTTCATTAACAAAATTTACTCAAAATAAATTTGACACAAATCACAAGTAACTAATTTAGTTAAATCAATTCTTGACTGGAATAAAACCAGATTAAAAATTATTTCCTAAGTCGTTAACCTGAATATATAATTTATTGTGATGCTAAAAAAATTAAAGTTTTTTCTAAGAACTTTGTAACACTTCTTCATTTTTTTTTTAATGGAATTGTGAAGAAATGTATTCTATCTGTAGTTAAATAAGTTTTTTAAGCTTTGGTAGCTCAGATAAAAGAAATTTAATCAGATTTTTTACGTACCTATTTTCCTATATAAAAAATCTTGTGTGTCAATATTTTTTGTCGAACAGATCGATTCTTATTATTGTCCCAATTGCCTGGAGAATCTTCCCCCTTCTGAAGCACGGCCCAAGAAACACAGGTGAGATTTTTGTGAACTTCTGAAGATTCTTTGAATTATAAATAATTATAAAATTGAGAGAATAGAGAATTGTACAATTGGAAATTTATATTTGATCTAATCGGACAACCAAAAATGATAAAATTGGAAAATCAATCATAATAAGAGATAAAAACGAAAAAAGGATTAGAAAATTCATATTATATGATAAAAAATTATACAGTTATAAGATATTGTGAAATCTGATTGCTTCCAGATGTTCGTACTGTTTCAATTGTCCTTGCTGCTTTCAAACCCTGTCGACGCGAGCAGGACCAGCTCCATTGAGACCGCAGCCTGCTCCAACTTCTGGCGAAGATGCAAAGCAACCTAAAAAAGTATATTACTTGTTTTGCGCTTTGTGTCGATGGACCTCGAGGGATGCTGGAATCCCAGATCAGTTCGTCGGTAAGATTGCATTTCATTCTTTTCCCATGGAGAATAAAACTTTTATTTCACAAAAGAATAAAAATATCAAGTTTTCAACTTTTTGAAAAATATCATAATTTTACATTGAATAATTGTAATAATCCAAATAGAAGAAACGTACAATAACAAATTGAATAATATTTTTAGCTACATGCGCTTGGCCGGAGCAGGAAAATCCTCATACAGAAAGGATCAATATATTGGTGGATCATCACAAGATTCTCGCTTCTCGGGAAAGACAACAAAGAGAGCGTAAAAAATTTCATCCGAAGCGTTCATATTTACAATTTGTGAGTATTACGAAAAAAAAAAACTGAAAATGTAAATAAAAAATAAATTCGCTTATGATTTCATAATTATTCATATGACTTGAATTTTTACAGTTATAATCACGAAAATCAATAATCATTTTTAAAAAATAATGCGGGGATTAATCTGAAACGAGTATTGATAAAATGTGTACATTAAAAATTAGAAAAATAAATATAAAACATTAATAGTTGTATAATTCAAATGTCTGCCACAGGAAAAATTTGGCTTGACCGCTGCCATGGCCCGAAAGAGAACAGGTCGTCCTCCTGTGCCACAAGAAAAATGGCAAGCATCGGACGAGCCAGAGCCTTCGGTTGCATCCGAGGACGTCGAGGATTTACCGGAAGAAATATTCACGGAACCCTTGGATATAACGAAAAGTCTGTTACGCTTTTTGCTTTATTAGAAATTTCAAGGGTGTTTGCGACTGATTTTTTTTTAACGAAAATAAATTCCATCTAGTTACGACTGTTGAGCAACGACTGAATCATCCAGAAGTTCAAGCCGAAGGCGTAAACGATTTGCGTCCGCAGCGCAAACAATTTCTCGTTAAAACTTCTCATCGATGTCGAGCTTGCGAACACAACGTCAGCAAGCCCGAATATTGTCCCCAGTCTATTAAATTTAAAATACAATTGGCGGCTTTGTAAGTATGAAAAAAAAAACAAAATTTGCGAAAATTTGGTATAAAAATTTGAATTGAATTCTGGGTTTTTAAATATAAATCGAAAAATTTATCTTGAATTAATCAAGTCGTTGCCAATATTTATTTATATCGATTACACTAATAAACATTGAAAATAAATTTATTCTTAATATTCAGCAGTCCAAGAGCTTTGTTCTATTTTTTCAGCTATCACGTACCAGAAATTCGTATCGTCACATGCGAGCCTCTTCAGATTGGGAAAACGAGTGAGCTGCTACTCAAATTTTGCAATCCAACTCCACATCAGACTCAAATAACGCTTTTTCCACTTGATACACCGACGACTCCAACAACGATCACCGCGTCCGGGGAAGTGGAAGAACTCAAACGCGAAAATATGCAAATGGTAAATATTAAACATTATTATTGTTATCATGATTTTTTTTTTTCAATTAAAATCGCGGCGAAAAAAACAAGAAAATCATGTCTCTGTAACAATACCAAAGAAACAAGGCAGTTTTGGAGAAATCGCAATCGAGAAAATAAATAAAGGAAGAGATTTTGTCATCAAACTTTTAAACATAAATTTAAAAAGATAAAATAAAATTTGAAATTGTAAAATAATTAATGAAAATTGATTCATTGATTAAAGAAGATCAAAATAGATATATTTGACTTTGCAAACGGTATTATTAATTTATTAATGAATTTTAGGGCTGCGAATCACCGAATTTAATGCCCTTGGCCGTTCGTCAAGCATCCGTGATGGAAGATCCGAAACCTATAAAAATAATGCCAAGTGCTGATGTTACATTACCGCACAGCTCTGTGATACTTCCGCCACGTGACGATACAGCTGAATATGACGATACTGCGGATTACCATAGTTTTCAGGATGATCCGAAACTTGTTGTTTGGCGAAAAGGGAACAAAGCTGTAATTCGGTTACACGTAACGCCTCGCGAAGTTGAAGAGGACAAACGAGATGAGGAGATTATCGTGGGTTTCGTTATGCAACATGGTTACGTAAACACCATTGCGACTCTCGAGCACAAAACACCCCAAAAACTCGATTTGAGAGTTAAAATTTATCTCACACTCGATAAAATAAATGGACAGAGTTAAACTTTCTCGTAAACCCAAAATTGCATTTACAGGGTGTCTTGAAAATCTAATCCAAGATTTTTCAAATAGTTTGGAAATTCGTCAAAATCGCTGGCTCGTTTTTTTAAGAAACAGACATTTTTTCCGAGAAAGATCCCTAGTATTTTTTACTTCTGTATTATTGAAATGAGCAAATGATAGAACGCACTCATTAAGAAATAATAAATACTCAACTGAAACGTGGATGAATTCAAATTATTTAAATCTAATCCACATGTAATTGAAATTTTGTAAAAAGATTTCTTTAGTTTTTTCATCGGAATAAAACGAAACGACTTTTACGAACGTTTCCTTTTTTTGAATCAATAATTTATTAAGAAGTATGTTTTGGCCAAGGGCCTTTTTTTGCCTTCAGAATTTCGCGCTCTATTTACACTGTAAATCATGGACGCGACTGTTGAGATATCCTGTATATGCGTTAACAAGTTAATTTTTTTTTTCTATAAGTACTTTGCATTCTCTCCTGGTGATAATTATACACCGCACGCGTATAATAATATTTAACTCTGCACTTTATCACCCGAAGTCACTAATACTGTAACATAATAGCTATAACATTTATTTTGCAAGTTATTGTAACACAAGCAAAGAAAAAAAATTAAAATTGGAATAAAACGAAAAAAAATTAGAATATAATACGAAACGTGTTGTTTTTTTAGATGTTTATTTTTTTTGTAAGGTAATAAACCATACATAGCGCGTAAAGTAATAGCTTAAAGCCTGCGTCCACGACGACCTCCCTTCCTGCGAGTCGAATCTGATGGAATTGGCGTCACATCTTCAATACGACCGATTTTCATGCTCGATCGAGCCAAAGCACGAAGCGCGGACTGCGCACCTGGTCCTGGCGTTTTTGTCTTGTTTCCACCGGTTGCTCTAAGTTTAATGTGCAGAGCTGTGATTCCAAGGGATTTGCATTTTTCAGCAACATCCTGATGAACAAAAATTTTCCAATTTTTCAAATTATCCATAAATTTTTTTTAATTCGTTCAACTTTGTTTTGGGTGTTTTATGGGAACGTACAAATCAAAATTGGCTAAAAAACTCAACATTTCCAACCTTAGGGGTGAAAAGCAATGGGAAGAATATTAATTGCAACTATGCAAATTTTGAGACCATTTTTAATGAGAAAAAATTTAATTCTGAATTATTATATTGAATAAGGGAAAAGTAAGATGAATTCAATGTACTCTTAGTACACTGAGAAATCGTGCATGTTTAAGGCACCATTTCCCAAATTAAAAGAGCCTTTTTCTTTGCCACGCACATGAACGCACCCGAGATTATATTGTTTTACATCTGGCTGCTGCCTGAGCGTGGCTTACAAAATTGAGAATAGTGTAATTGCAGGAGATGTTTAGTATTTGAGAATTGTTTTGGTATTTTTTAAATTTAATACTATAATTTTTTTTTATTTTCGTAAAACTGAATTCGTTTTGACCATTTAGTTATTTGGAGTTTTCAAAACTTCTACAGTGTTATTGCTTAGAAGTTTTATCACGTTTATCATTCCGTGATTCACAACTTTTGTCCTTATTGTAATTTCCATAATTCAATCACTTATAACTTTCAAAGTTTTGACAACTAAATCATTTGTAATTTTTGTAAATTAATGTTTTCGTATAGATTTTTTTTTAAATTCTTACAATTTAATTTCTCATTATTCAATATGCCAGAGTTGTCAAAAATTTCGAAATACATTAGCGACTTCTCATCAAGACCTAAGCGTAAATAATGATTGTTACAATCATGGCATGATTCCGATAAAAATTCATTGAAAATGAAAAAAAATTTCATTGTCTTCTAGTGATGCAAACTTCAATACTACAGGGGGTTCAAGAGTTAAGATAGACAATGGATGTATGAATGGAATAACTTTATGTTAAACCAGATTAAATTTTCAAATATCTTTTAGATTTCTAGAAAAAAAAAATGAATTCTGAATATAGTTGAAACAAAGCCCTGATACAAAATGAGCTTAATTGCTCAATTTTAAGACACGCCAATATCAATTTTTATTTATCAATGTTTCCTATTTTAACTATATCCACAAAAAAAGTACATAGCTGCACAAAAATAACAAAATAAATTTTTGAGCTTTGATATAATATAATTTTTATCACCAAAACCTTGTTTCAGGACAAACTGGTTTTTGAGCAATAATCCAAATATATAAATAAGCGATAATTTACCTGAGCAGCCAACATAGCCGCATAGGGTGAAGCCTCGTCACGGTCCGCCTTGACTTTCATGCCACCGGTGACTCGGGCGATGGTTTCCCTGAAACCAAAGTAATTTTCGTAAATTAACGATCACGAGAAGTAAGAAAATTTTTTATGGACGTTTAAAAGATAAATTTCTAATTGATTTATCAAACGCCATGCCGGTCACTATTGCTCATTTCCTTGTTCTGAATATTTGATTAATGCCATGCCCCAGAGACTATTAGCTGGGTGAGTGTATTATGTGACTTGTGAACGGAAAATCACTTGAAACAGGTTTGGCGCTTAACGCGTTAATTGTAAATTAAGTAATTAATGAAATTCAACAGAAAAAAAACGAGGGAAACTGAAGAATTCATACCTGCCGGACAAATCCGTAACGTGAACGAAAGTGTCATTGAAACTGGCGAAGATATGAGCAACTCCAAAGACGATTTCACCTTCGCGAACCTGAGGTCCAAGGGAAACCTGAACTTCCTCTTTTTGTACCTTTCCTCGTTTCGGTGCCATTTTTAGCTAACTGCAAAATAACGAAACACTCAGAGGGATCAGCGATCGAAAAAAAGGAAAAATTCAAGTACAGGAAAAAGCGAGAAAGAAAAATAAAGAAGTTTTTTTTTAAATAAATGTTTCGTAAATGTGTTACGACAGAAAGTTAGGTTAGATTGTACGTGGTAACAGCGGCCATTGGAAAACACATGAACCCGGAGTGAACTCGCGATACAATTATCCACGAACATCCCGTAAATGAAAATCCGTGGATTATTTATTTTAACGTAATGTCACTGGCAGGTACCAAAGGAACAACGCGAAAACTTTATTTTTAATTGGTTCTCGTTGTTTGAACGTTAAATACGATAAAATTTTACCTACTCCGAACTCTTGTACACAGCCCGTATAAAACAGGAAGTTGAAAAGGAGGAGACTTCCTACGCGGAGATTTTCAAGCTAAAGTCGCGCGGCGGCGGGATTTTTGGTCAGCTTTAGCGTTGAATCGCAAAATTGTTTTTCACTACAATTGAATATGATACAAGATTTAAATAGGGATAACCAGTATGAAAATGGAATATTTATTTAATAACATATTAAACAAAGTACCGTTAATTCAAACCGTTCCCCTTCCGGCGAGTCGGGGAACTACATACAAAGTGTTGTTTTTTCTAGCGGACAATGAACACAAAGCGATAAAGAGCGCAGGCGCATTTTTGGTCTATGTTTCGGAAGTACGAGGCGTCGGCGTTGGTGTCGTGGGTGTCGCATCTAGAATCGAAATGTTTCGAAGGTCGGTTGCCCCAGGGAGACTAGTCTCCCTGGGTTGCCCCCTCATTGTCTCTCTCTCTCTCGTTCCATCTATTTCTTTCTTTCTCGTATTTATTCGCACGTGTGTGTGCGTGCGCGCGCGTTCAAACACGAAAGAGGTGGATAATACGAAGGTGGCGCTACCTGCCGAGCTCAGTCGATTATCGTCCTCGTATCGAGGTGCAGGGCAAAAGATAGCAGTGGAGGTCCGCTCGCCATATTTGTTGTTGTCGCTGATGGGGTAGACTTTCGTGAACAAAAAAAAAACTGAAAAGTGCTTTATAGGAACTTGAAATAAAGAAAAAAACACAACAAAACATCCTCGTCAACGAAACATTTTAAACAATCGCAAGCCATTGCTGTTGAGTGAACGTCAAATAAAAAGAAAATAAAAAGCAAGAAAGGAAAAAGTCAAATCAGATCAAAAATTCTCGTTGGTTTCTGTAGCCGCGACGCCTGCCTTGTTTTTTTCCATTCCTTTTCAACTTATTTCGCGTGACACACACGATAGATGCAATGTTGTATATCGTGACATAGGGGGAAAATAAATATAAATACGTAAAGTGGCGGGTTACAGCTCAGCTGGCCCGTTTAGATCTCAAGCCTGTGTGTGTGTATGTGTGTGTGTGTGCGTGCGTGCTTGTCGTTCGCGAGTTCTCTTGTGTCACGGTGTGTACGAGATAACGTCGTTTGTGGATAGTAATAGGTTGTGTGTAGTGAATCCTGAGTGAAAAGGTGACTCGAACGACAAGTTCGAGCTAGGAGGTAAGCGAATTTAAAAAACAACAAAGATACGTTATAACAATAATAACATGAAATGTCAACACATCGTGAGAAAAACAATATTAAATCAATTGTCACGTAGCATATCGTGGAGAAAATAGAAATAAAAATATTAAATTAATCATTAAATTACTTTAGGGATGATGGGGATAGTGGAAAGAAGGGGAAAGTTATCCATGTAATGTTGGCAGTTGGTGAGGCAGGACTTTTTTTCTTTTCATTTTCGTGACGTGAAAATCGTTGGGCTAGAGAAAACGAAAGAAAGAAAGAGGGGAACAAAAAAGGCTGTCTATTTTAATATAGCGAGAGCGAGAGGGATGTTGGGATCACATGATTTAGTGTGGGGGTCGTCGGACGTTCCTTCGTGAGTCTGTCGACCTGCCAAGGTCCTGCTTATCTCTTTATAGACAGTTCGTATATATGTGTATATATACACACACTACATATACATGTATTTGTATACAACAATGCATATAATTATATGCACATACATATGATACGCAAGATCGATTTTTGGTTGATCGGGATCGTGCTTCTTATGAAAATCTCGTCAACAATTTTATAATAAAAGGGAGAAAAGTCGTTTCGAAGAATAATCATAAAACGGAGACAAAGAACGGCGCTTTGTTTATATATTATTCTATTATTAAATTTCATATACCATTTTGCCATTTTATTTCATTATAATTCGAATTAAATCCTACGCTCGTATGTGCGTGTGTGTGTGTGTGTGTGTGTGTGTGTGTGTGTGTGTGTGTGTGTGTGTGTGTGTGTGTGTGTGTGTGTGTGTGTTTATGTATATATATGTTACAATTTTACCGTTATTTCTCACGTTGCCCGTATGTTCTTTCGTTCGAATCTCTGCGATGCTTTTTATAAAGCAGTGTAGGTGTTCTTCCACACACGTACACAAGCGTGTATGCAGCACAAACTCGTGTGACAAAATAAGTTTTCTTGATTTCTGCTGCTACTTGTATTCTATTTTAGCGTGACAATCGATCTCAATCATGGGTCCTCAAACTTTGTTGTCTTTTAATCGAAAGTTCTTCTGTATCTCTTTTGATTATGCTAAGAAAAAACAAGTCAAACATTTAATGATGAGTTTGATAGTTTGAGCTGTAGGATATGTAGATTATATGAAAACATCGAAATTCGAATGAGAATTTCGTCAAAAGGAAACGGCAAATTAATTTTTCATACTGGTAGTTTTTGAAAAACTAAATTAATGAAAAAGATTCCGGAATAGAAATTTTTGGAAATAAAAATAATGGTTAAGAAAATTTATCGTTTATGTGACCAAAAAAAAGAGAATTAGTTTATTTGAAATAATTTAGTTTACTTTGCAACGATATAGAACATTTTTATTTATTTCTCTGAGCAATCTTTTGCAGTGTTAATAAAATTTGGGAAAAACTTGTTGTCACGAGAAAAACGATAATGTTTTATCGATTACGAGAATCAGCTGTTGTCACACGTAGAGGACAAACATTTTTCGCGATACGACACGAAAGAGCGGCTAAACGAACCTTTGTTTGGAACAAAGGCGAGCACTGATGAGTTTCTTCAATTTATCTTTGGTCGTTTTGATATAAGCGTATTATTTTCAATACGTGACTTGTTCACAAGACTTGTATATGAAAAAACTTGCGATCACCTGACCTCTGGGTCGTCTTTGTTATCATATTTTATATTTCGAAGAATTTCGTTTCGCTCGGTGCACACAAGAGGCTTCGTTTGAAATTTGCAAAATTGTCCACGTTCTTCGAATTTCATTTATGTGTGTATCCATCGTTTGACAGGAGAGAATAAAAATAAAAAGTAAAATGAGAATTCCGAGTAAGGCACACAAAATATTCGAGTCGAGAGGTGAAAGTCATTTGCATTATGTCATTGCGAGGCCAATCAGAGTGAAAGGCGACCTCCCACGACATTCGATATAAAAAAGCTGTTTGATATTATTTTACACTCATAATAGATCGCGCCGATTCATACAATTTCGCAGAAACTAATTTCTCATTATTTTATTAGAATATTTGTATGACTTTCCATCAAATATATTTGACAAAAGTATTCGAAATAAAAATTCAGTCGCATGGAAGACGTTAAATAAAATTTCATTTCATTTGAGAACTTTGATTTATTGTTTGAATAGGTAATGCTAATTGTACTGAATAATTTAGCTATCTCAATAATTTTTTTATTGGAAGAAACATATTTCCAGTTACGTAACCGAACTTAGGATTAATTGTACAAAATAAAGTTGGACGGTTTTGGTAAATTGACCAAATTATTTATTTCAGTGTATAGTCAAATAATTTATTACTTATTCAACATTTTGTTCAAAATATACAAAATGGAATAATTATTCGTTGATCAATTACTGGAAAAATGTGAGCTATTCGTGAATTATATTTTCTTTGGTTCCTAATTAAACCTAGGACTACCATCGTGTTAATTTGGCCCCAGGCCAAAACCGTAATTTTCGATTAAATTGAGATGCACTTTTCAAATTTCGACTACAGTGAAACAGGTTGTTTCGAGAGATATTTCGAGAGTTCTGTATATCAGTTAGAAAAACCCTTATCCTTTCAAGAATTATGAGTATGGCATGCTGACTGGGTCATAGAGACCCGTAGTAATAACGATCAGGGCTCGAAAAAATATTAGTAATCTCGGGTTAACTCTGGAACCCTTCAATCAGTTTTTTATTGCGTCAAATTCTACACAGGGGTAAATAATTATCCCAATCTTTTCTTTAGTATAAAATGTTACTCGTATATGATAAAAGAGTTTAATAATACACTATTTTGTTCCTTTTTTGATAGCAAAGGAAATGGTGCGTAGTAAAGTCGCACTTAGTACACACTGAGAAAAGAAATTTGTTGAATCAACAAATTCTGCGGTCACGGAGGACGAATAAAACATTCAGTTCATGATACAACATAATCCAGTTATTTTAAATTACAAAAAAAAGTCAATCGAACTAAATATTTTGTTTTCCTGACTGAAACTGACGTTGTTTCTGACTGAAATTTATGTAAATCAAACAATTATTTCATTAATTCAAATAATTGTTTATTTGAATCGAATAAACAATGAATATTTATTTTACACAAATTGATATTAAATTTTATTGTCTGATATCCAAATATGTATAATTGAACCTCTTACAATCCGAAAATGTGTATTCTACTAATTTCTCGTCTATCATGATGAGAAATCAATTGACCATGGGAGTCATTAGACTCCGATGTATTTCTCACGGGAATATAACCCATGGCAGTTATAAACATTCGCTATCTAATTCTGGATCAGAATCAGTTCGGAACGTCTCATCTTACACGACTTCCGCAATTTATGTCCGTCCAGAGGCTACTGTGTATATGAGAAGAGCCTCGGCGCTCTGTGCCACACGGTGGCCGGACCGAGAAGCTACTCAAACGTTCGTTAATTCTTTCGATAACCCATTTAGTCACGATAAAGTCAAAACGTGTTCACACAACAAAATTAGTTTGTTGGAATAGTTTACTATTTTTAGTCAATTATTCTGTCCATGAGTTCATATGATTCAGTTCATACGATTAAAAATTTAGTTGAACGGGACATAAGGATTTTTTTCAAGTCTGTTGACTGAATCATATATTTAGTCGAACAAATCCAGATTTAGTTGTTTCGACAGCTTTATTTCGTTAAAACAATGTCGTAGCGTATTGACGCAACTAAATGGATGCAACACAACGATTTGATTGATTCAACCACTTCATTTGTTGGTTGAACTACATATGCGCTTATCATGACATCATTATTGGTGAATCAACAAAATTGTGGCAAACAAAATGAAATTTGTCGATTCAACAAATTCTTTTCTCAGTGTACTCATTCATGAATGAAAATTTATGTAAACGAAATTTTTTTTTTTTTTGAAAAAATGCAAAAACGATTGAATGACACAATTTTTCGTGGGATGACTTTTTACCCTAGTGTTGCATTTTAGGGTTAAGGCATCTTACGTATATTATTTACATAAATATAAGAACGAAATGACGAACAATGATAATAATAATGAAAATGATGTATTGAAATGTTTATTTACCAGGGCAGAACGTGGTTCAAGCGCCGTGGGTTTCTTTCGGGAAGAGAGGGGTGGGGGGGGTGGGCCGGGGGTGGATAGGACGAGATTTGGATCTGATAACATTGGTAGTTGGGATTGGTGTCGTGGATCTACAACGGTGAAGAGTGAAGCGCGCGTGTGGTCCAGCATCATTGCTGCCCATTCGTGTCGCGGATAGGTCGTACGAGATTTTAAGCTGGCGGGCAATCTGGCTCGTTCCCCCGTGGTGGTGGGTGGAAGTGGCGGTGGCGGTGGCGGCGGCGGGGTATCTGGTGGAGGTGGGAGTGGAACCGGTGCTGGGGGTGCTGGAGGCAGCGGAGGTGCTAACGGAGCCGGGGGTACAGGAGCTCCTGGTTCAGCCGAAGATGTTGCCGGGCAGGTACGACCAATGCTTGATTGGGTTGATCCTGGGGATCGATTTTCATTTGAGGACTCCGATCGCTTCGAAGAGGATTCTTTATGCAGTTGGAGCAGCGAAGCTGAGTCTCTGATAAACAATTGGCGAGGATGGCGGCGACCACCAGCCGGTTTCGGGACCTCAAAAAAATCAGCGGAAGGTAAGTGTGGTAACAACCTTCAAAATTTATTCATCTTGTAACTATTGCAGTTTGTTTCTATAACAAAAAGTTGTAAGAGCGATATACTCTAAAAAAAAATCAATCACAAAAACTACTAAAATTCACAAATCGTCATTTCCTGTTGAAATCCCTCCTCACGAAAGATCCCCTTAAAAAAGAGCAGAAAAATTTCTCTGAAAGACCATATCCTCACAAAAAGTTATAAAAGAGGCTGACTCTAAAAACCAATCACAAACAGTGACTAAATCCCACAAAAAATCGTTTTCTATAAACATCCCTCCTCTCAAAATTCCCTTTCAAAAACCAAATCCTCTTAAAAAATTATAAGAAAGATTTCCCCTCAAATAATTATCATATGAGGTCATATGGAAAAAAAAATCGATTCTCGTAAAAATTTCAATTAGTGCTTCACGAAAAGTTGATAGATGAATAGAGATCTACTAAAGCATATATAACCAAGTACGTGAGGCTTCATTATATTTTATCAAATCTCCAAATAATGTTGAAATACATACCATTCTTCGAAATGACGTTTTATAACATAATGAATTATTATTTCATGATTTGGAAGTACAAGAATTCCAAAGTATCGTCGAGAACCGCCGCAGCGGCTCGATGCCAAGTATTGAAAAAATAAAAGCATCGCAATAGCCTGCGCGAGCTCAAGCACTGTTGCACTCTGATATATAGTATAGTTTGATTGGTAATAAATTGATAAAAGTTTACCATCGCATGTTGAGTGGATACGCACAAGGTACTTATTCGGTCCATAAGTTTTTCGAACGGCTGCGGCTAAACAAAATACTGCACTTTTCACGGTAAGCTCTAAAAACAACTTCACAGTATAACATGGAGTAATCATATCGTTTAAGCATTTCGTGCAGATTCGGATGCAATATTTTTGATATTACGGTATCAAATATTTCGTGCGCACTGCTTCACACGAGCATAAATTCGTATCGATCAACCATTCTTTGATCAAGAAGGGGATAGAAGAGATCAATCTTTAGCTTCGAAATGAGGTGGTTGACAATCAAACTGACTGTTTTTTTTTTGTGGCTGCTAATGTTTGAAGTCGATTAACGGGTTATATCTAGGTGTGCTCGGGAAAATTAAGGGATTTTCATGATTTTTAGCCATGTTAACATCATTTTATTAAAATACGCTATACAGTATCAATTACTACAAATTTTGAGGTACTTATATAAATTTTTTTATGAATAAATTTTCACTACTGGGGAAATACATAGGTTGTTCAATAAGTCTTTTCGTATTATTTGAATTTGAGGGTAGAAGTAAAACAAATAGTAATGTTGTGAATTGTCACCATTAATAAAACATTGTCAGTTTATTTCACTGTTCTACGACAGATTACTTGATCACAGTATTTTTTTTAATATTTCGGTATGATGTCTTTTATAAAACGCGATTTACTACAATTTTAAACGTGGTTTAACGGGGTCATCCCATGTGACAGCTATTTTTTTTCGCTTTTTTTTGGGAATTTTTTTTTGATGAACCATTAAAACACACTATCTTTGAATTTTCCCACACATTTATTAACATTTTTACGGTCCCTCAGAATTTTATCAAACAAAAATAACGAGCTGAATCAACTTTACACCGTTTGGAAGATACTCATGTGTTGGTTGACGGCTGCCATGATTCCGGAGGTTTTGCTTATCTAAAATCAAAAAATCAAATGGCATTTTATTTTGTAAAACCTGAGGCTATCGCTGGAACTAGAATAAAGTAAAAATATCGAAAATTGAATTTTTGGCATGGTTTTAAATGTTAAGTTCCAAGTTTCGTCGTTTTTTTCGACTTAAAACCGTGCCAAAAATTCAATTTTCGATATTTTTACTTTACTCTAGTTCCAGCGATAGCCTCAGGTCTATAAATTAAAATGCCGTTTGATTTTTTGATTTTAGATGAGCAGAACCTCCGGAATCATGGCAGCCGTCAACCAACACATGAGTGTCTTCCGAACGGTGTAAAGTCGATTCAACTCGTTATTTTTGTTTGATAAAATTCTGACGGACTGTAAAAATGTTAATAAATGTGTGGTAAAAATTCAAAGATATTGAGTTTTAATGGTGCATCAAAAAAAAAAATCCCAAAAAAGCAAAAAAAAAATAGCTGTCACATGGGATGACCCTGTTAAATAAACAAGAATGCCTGGATGAGATGGTTTCTGTATTTGGTCTAGAAGCACGGTCTTTGAGGACTATAGAACGCTGGTATTTGCGATTCAAGAGCAGCGAATTCGGACTGGACGACGATCCTCGGCCGGGTAGGCCCGTAGAAGTGACTTTGCTGGAAAACGTAGCTCGTGTGGAGAAAGCAATACAAGAAGACAGGCGTATTACCTACCGACAATTAAAGGAGTTTTTGCACATTCCCGTAGCTACATTGCACAACATTGTGACCGAGGAATTACACGTAAAAAAACTTTGTACATTTTGGGTGCACCATACACTAAACGAGTAGCAACAGCACTGTCGTATCAAATGGTGTAAGTTTATGCTAAAAAAATTTACCAACGGGAAATCTAAGGATGTGGTTTCGATTGTGATTGGTGACGAAACTTGGATATATTATTACGCCGTACGAACTAAACAACAAAGCAAGATATATGGGTCTTTGATGACGAAGAGCAGCTAACTCAACCTCGAAAATCAAAATCTGTTGGCAAAAGAATGATGACGGAATTTTTTTAATAAGCAAGGCCTTGTGAACTCTATTGTACTTGCTGAACAGAAGACAGTCACAAGTTTATGGTACACCGAAACTTGTTTGGCTCAGTTATTTGAGGAATTGTTAAATCGCAGACCAAACTCGAGATTCGGTTGCTGGTCCCTGTATCACGACAACGCACCCGTTCATAGAGCTGGCTCTACCACGGACTATTTAACGGCGACGGGCATCAAGGTATTAGAGTATCCTCTCTATAGCCTTGACCTCGCTCCATATAACCTCGGATTATTTCCTTACGTGAAAACACGCATGAAGAACAAGTTCTCGACAGAGGAGCAATTAGTAGGTGCATTTGAGGAAGAACTCGACTTGATTTCTAAATAAGAGTGGGAGGATTGGATTGATGATTGGTTTAAGCGTATGATAAAATCTATTAATTTTCAAGGACGTTACTTTGAAAAGAATATAATATTATATGATCACACGATAATACTTATTGAACACTCTTTGTATAGCCGTTGTCCTAAAACACTTTTTTTTGAACAATACTCGCGGTGAGCATGATATCTATGGAACGGTTCATTTGAAATCAAAAAACCAAAAATATTCCGTTAGTATAATACTATGTGCTCTTCGTGAACGAAAGATTTAGCGAAATTTTGATTTAAAAAAAGTGTCGATTTTTCCGAAAAGTTCGATTTTTGAGGTTCTAAAAATCAGGTTTTTTGACCAAAAACAATATAAATTTTGGTCCAAATAAAAATTCTTTCGTTCACGAACATGCCATTGTTATTAGAAACAAGCTCGTGAAAGATTCAAAACGATCGGTTAAATTTCTTTTGAGAAATCGTACTCATCGCAACAGCACTTTTTAAAAAATATGATTCCGAAATAATCGCGTTTAAAGTCATCGATCGCTGAGTTTGAAGACTCGCACTCTTAGGTAGTGCCTGTAAATATATTCGTTCTAATGCTCAGATCCTTTTAATATTTTGGAAAAACGTTCTTAAGATGATGTACTTTGAGAAAATGCAAAAAAAGTTTTCCTTTTTTCCAACCCAACAACTAGATATAACCTCTAAGTTTAGGTTACTACCATTGGGCTATTTTGACTAAGAGCATTTAAACTTCAGCTGAAGTAGAGCTCGTAATTTTCCAACATAGAGCCCTGTTCCATTCGCTTAAGTTGTTCTACAGTTTAGAAAGATATTCCGAAAAAATATGAATCCCTTCAAGTTATAAGCACCCAAAGTTGCCTGGATAATAAATACCCGTCGATCCGTCTAATTCAATTTAGATCAATTCCATTTTCGAATATTGGTCTTGAAATTGAGGTTTATGCGAAAGTTCGTTGTTGGATAAACAAAATGGCTGTCACAATCGCCAGGGGAATAAGGGGGGAATATAAGGGAAAAAGAAACTTGGAAGAACAAGAGATAGCGGGTGAAAAGTCGCCCTGAACAATGTGATACACTTACCGATGTAGGAACAAAGACTGAACGAAAGAGAGCGGAACGCGTGTATGTAGATATGTACTGATAACACTTACGTACGAAGATGTATATACGCACAGGTAAAAGAGTGGTGCGAAACGAGCCAAGTACTTGGGACACCAGTTAAGAGTGTACGAAGATCGCGTCGTTTTCCACTCGCTGAAAACACGAGAGCATCAGCATCACCCTCATTTCTCTTCATCTCTTGTTATTCTTCGTCTCATTCGTAACTCTTCTTATTACACTTATTCATCTTCGTCGTGTTCCTTCTTCATCTTCGTTGTTTTCCTGAAAGGCTTGCTCTATGCTTTTCCCTCTCGTTTCTTCGCTATTACTCATAATACCTACATAATTTATATGTTATATGTGTACAACTTTACATCTTTGTCACTATGACGCTTTGTCACGGTCAAGTATGCGAAGCTATTGTTCTCTCTCAACTAGCATTAACAATTATCTTCGTAGAGTTTGTCTTTTAGTTGACGATGGATTTCTCTGTAGTCTGTTCTTATTCGCGGGTTCTGTGACTCGAGAACCGACTATCTCTGAGCTCTATATGCACAGCTTTTACTAGCACTTTTAAGAGTTAGTTCTTCATAATGATCATCATACTGGCACTGTTTACTCTAAACATAACCTTGGCTTAGGCCTCGTTTCATAGCTAAACTTTTTCTGTAGCCAACCTAACTGCCTGATATTGATTTATTGATAACATTGGCTTGTCATGTACCAATCGGACAAGAATATTCATCTTGCACGTTTACAGCCCACGCTACCCGGAATATAAGACAAGCGACATACGAGCGATGACGAAACGAGCGTCATTCAAGTTAGATGCATTGTCGTAACAAACTCGCTCGTTTCGTCGTTCTCCCTCATGTAGGTATAATCTACATATAACATCAACGCAACCTGGAATCCCTGACTCATACGTATGAAGATTCGTCACCCAGCATGACTTATATATACATCGTCCAACCTCGTTTACACGCTTGCTCACCTCTTTCTACACGAATTAACAGTTGCCTCTTGAAGGATTATAAAAAAATTCTATCTGAGTTGATGGAACATTAGGTGGACACGGAAATATTGTCTTCCTTTTTCGTAAGGCTCTCAGATTATGTTGTTTCTTTGAACTTCCTAGCAGAGTCCTTTTTAACCAAACCTTTTTGGCTTATTCAGAGCTTGATGTCCGTAGAATGGAATGACGGCTTTCATCTTCTCTCTTGAAGTTTTTAAGCCTTATTTCGTACGTTATTCATATCGAATTCAACGAAGTGTGCTACAGTTTTTTGCACGCGAGTGTGTTCGTTGGTAATAGCTATTTCTCTTAAAATAAAAAATGTTAAGAAACATAAATCATTTATAAATGACTTTTATCTGGTTTCAATAGATAAATCCATTTTATGTCAAATACCATATCATATCATACCATAACATACCATAACCATATCATATATAATGGATAATCAACCAGTCAAAACTAATTGATTAAACTCCAAATTTTGTATTATGTATTAACCCTTTTCGGACCAAAACGCCACTTTCCATACACCGTTGTTTAGCGGCCTATAACTCATACTATTCGCGTCTGAAAAAAATCGGGAAGTACATATTTTTGTAGTTTGAAATGTGCCCTTTCGAATGGTGTATATTAAATTTTTCCAAAAAAATTTTTATTATGAAAAAAAGCCGTTTAACGCTAAAAAAACACCAATTATTCGCACCTTTTTTTTTTTAAATCGAATTTTGAGCAGGTTTCTGGTCTGCAATGGTCCTGGAACCTCTCTAACCGATGGAATAAATGTCTGAACTAAAATGAATGGGGGTTTTAAAGTCGATTTGAATCCTTATTGGGTTCAAAATGGCGCCTAGACCGTAAAATTTTCACGAACACGTTCATGAATTTTTTATGGAAAAATAATGCACTTTTTCGAAAAGTTGTCGAGAACAAAAAGTTCTTAAAATCACTCAAAAAATGCACCCGATTTTGTTCAAAATATTTTGAGTATTTTTTTTATTTTAAGAATGGTCAATTTTGCCAAAATTTAAAAAAATGCTCAAAAAATTCTGAAAAAATTAGAGTACATTTTTTAAGCGATTTCAAAAACTTTCTATTCTTGACAATTTTCCAAAAAAGTGCATTATTTTCAAGAAAAAAAATTCCAAAGCTCAAAGTGCTATCGTATTGATATCGGTCGAATATATTCACACGTTTATCGTCTGTTCGCCGCAAAAAAAGTTTACGTTGCCCAACTATCACCAACGTGGAGGTCGACGAATGTTAATAGTCTTTTTTTTTTTTTAATTTTTTTTTTACATTTGTCTTTTTCATTTTTTTTTACATTTTTCTTTTTCATTTTTTTTTACATTTTTCTTTTTTTACGCTTTTTAAAATATTGTATTATTTTTTTTTTAGTCAAAACCAGAAACCTTCTGCACTTTTTTTTCTATTTCCGAATATCACGATTGCTGTCTTTCTACTTGTTTAGTGCAACTTTGAAAAACAGTGCACACAATAGTATTTATCGCAATCGGTGCAGAATCTAGAGGTCCTTTGACGACATTCTGTATACCCACATGCCGATCTTGTTTTTGATACGTAACTGTGGGATTTGAAATCGCGCAGCTTCGATTCTAGTAAATATTTTCGGCTTACTTCTTTACAAAGATCTTTTGTCGTAGTTTGCGCCTTATCGTCCTTGCTACAAGTATTCCAAATTACGACCGCGTTTACAATTGCCGATTCTATAATCCTCGTAAATATTTTATACGTCCATTTCTTCGAGTGTATACTCGAGCTGGCTTTTTTGCACCGAAAATCATGGAGATCGACCCCTCCCATGTTTTTATTGTATACAGAAAAGGCGAAAGGGAATCTTATTTCTGTTTTGTCGTGAGCAGTTCGCGAGTACCTTTTCATCGGTGTCATGGGCGTTACACCAGCCGCGGTGGACAAAATAGCGATCTCTTTTGAGTCGATTACGCTGATAAAATTCATTCCACTGTTGCGGTCGTGGCTTACTTTGAATGATCCTCGCGGAGCATTTTTTTCAAAGACATGTTTTTCTTTTACTCTATTTTTACGGACAGTTCCTGTGGATCGTAAGCCGCATTTGTTCAAGTGAATGACCAAATCTGGACTCGTGAAATAGTTATCGAAGTAGATATGATAATCAGATAATTTTCTCTTTGAAAGGCTGCTTAGAAGTGGATTGACCATTTATAAGACAACTCTCGAGCCGAGTGGACACGTTGATAAATTTATGCCAATGCTTGTATCATTTTTACCACAATAAACATCCAAATTAAATAAAAATCCGTTTGCTCCGCACAAACCCCAGAGCTTTAATCCATATCGATCGGGTTTTGAAGGCAAATATTGCTTCAGGGAAGTGCGACCGAAAAATCGAACCATCATTTTGTCAACGGAGAGAGCGGTTGAAAAAAAACCAAATTGTTGAATGTTCTGTCTGAATAAACTTAACACTTTACGAACTCTCCACGCCTTATCATCATCATTTTTGTCGGTAGATTTCGAGTATTTTATGTTACTTTTAATCGTACTGAACCTTTTGCGGCTCATTGCTGAAGAAACAACAGAGCACCCCACAAGAGGATCAGTTTCCCAATACTCCTTCTGATCAGCTCGTTTGTTGAATGATGATAACAACAATATACCAACAAAAGTGTTGAGTTCCTCCATTGATAGTTTCAAGCCGTTTTCCTCACTAGCTTCAATGATGTAATTTTTTATTCCTGCAGAGAAGAACAATTCAAATAGTTCCACAGGCGACATTGAAGCTATTTTTCTTTTTGTCGCATCGGTCAAAAATATTTGATCATTCACATTCCCTGAACAAACTTTTTCGCTATTACTCCATGAAAAGGTATGATCAGACTCCAGTTTTTTTTGAGTTTCTGTGTAGCTGTTGAAAACAGACCTATACGACACATTTGGAGCGGAAATTTCCCATTCAGAATTTTCATCATCTGACGGAGCTGAATCTCCATCGGAGCCAGAATAATCTGGATTGGGTACCATACACTCGTCACTTTGATCAGAATCTAGTTGCTCGTGCTGAGTCGATGTTAAGCGATTTTTTTTTGAAATTTCTGAGGCCTTTCGTTTCGGCATCTTTCGCGCCGTTTGGTTGGATACAAAGTTAAAAAAAAGATGTTCCAAAATAATTTTGAAAATAGCAACTGTTAATAGTACTTCCGTCGAGTACTTGCGTGAGGTAAGAGGTGAGAAGACGTTCACCTATACTATGTACACGAGATCAGTTGCGCAACACGAACTTGAACAAATCTGATTACTACTTCAAGGAACTATTATTTCAAAATCTACATTAAAATGTCAAAAACTGAATAGTGAATTGATAACGCAGAGTGAAATGATTGCAATGATTTCCGACTACTGCTGTTCTGTTGTAAGTGACGATCTGATAGCACTTTGAGCTTTGGAATTTTTTTTCTTGAAAATAATGCACTTTTTTGGAAAATTGTCAAGAATAGAAAGTTTTTGAAATCGCTTAAAAAATGTACTCTAATTTTTTCAGAATTTTTTGAGCATTTTTTTAAATTTTGGCAAAATTGACCATTCTTAAAATAAAAAAAATGCTCAAAATATTTTGAAAAAAATCGGGTGCATTTTTTGAGTGATTTTAAGAACTTTTTGTTCTCGACAACTTTTCGAAAAAGTGCATTATTTTTCCATAAAAAATTCATGAACGTGTTCGTGAAAATTTTACGGTCTGGGCGCCATTTTGAACCCAATAAGGGTTCAAATCGACTTTAAAACCCCCATTCATTTTAGTTCAGATATTTATTCCATCGGTTAGAGAGGTTCCAGGACCATTGCAGACCAGGAACCTGCTCAAAATTCGATTTAAAAAAAAAAAAGGTGCGAAAAATTGGTGTTTTTTTAGCGTTAAACGGCTTTTTTTCATAATAAAAATTTTTTTGGAAAAATTTAATATACACCATTCGAAA